>CM046833.1:24591416-24963916 GCA_025618425.1 Heliocidaris tuberculata
TAAATACATAAGGAAAAAAGAAGGTATAAAGTATAAAAACGAAGAAATACATAAGGAAAAAGGAAGACAGAGAAGAGAAACAAAGAAATACATAAGGAAAAAAGAAGAGTGAAGAAAAACAAAGAAATACATAAAGAAATAAAAAGAAGATATGGAGAATGAAAACAAAGAAATACATAAGGAAAAAAGAAGAGTGAAGAAAAACAAACAAATACATAATGAAAGGAAGACGGAGAGAAGAAAAACAAAGGAATACATAAGGAAAAAAGAAGATCAAAGAAAAACAAAGAAGTACATAAAAAATAAAAAGAAGATATGGAGAATAAAAACAAAGAAATACATAAGGAAAAAAGGAAGACAGAGAGAAGGAAAACAAAAGAATACATAAGAAAAAAAGAAGAGCGGAGAAAAACAAAGAAATACATATGGAAAAAAGAAGGTATAAAGTATAAAAACAAAGAAATATATAAGGAAAAAGGAAGACAGAAGAAAAACAAAGAAATACATAAGGAAAAAAGAAGAGAGAAAAAAACAAAGAAATACATAAAAAAATAAAAAGAAGACAGAGAGAAAAAAAACAAAGAAATACATAAGGAAAAAAGAAGATGGAAGAAAAACAAAGAAATACATAATGAAAGGAAGATGGAGAAAAGAAAAGCAAAGGAATACATAAGGAAAAAAGAAGAGCGAAGAAAAACAAAGAAATACATAAAGAAATGAAAATATATGGAGAATAAAAACAAAGAAATACATAAGGAAGAAAGGAAGACAGAGAGAATAAAAACAAAGAAATACATAAGGAAAAAGGAAGACAGAGAGAAGAAAAAGAGATACGTAAGGAAAAAAGAAGAGCGAAGAAAAACAAAGAAATACATAAAGAAAAAAAAGGAAGATATGGAGAATAAAAACAAAAAAAAAAACATAAGGAAAAAAGAAGATGGAAGAAAAACAAAGAAATACATAATGAAAGGAAGACGGAGAGAAGACAAACAAAGGAATACATAAGGAAAAAAGAAGAGCGAAGAAAAACAAAGAAATACATAAGGAAAGGATGACAGAGAGAAGAAAAACAAAGAAATACATAAGGAAAAGGAAGACAGAGAAGAAAAACAAAGAAATACATAAAGAAATAAAAAGAAGATATAAAGAATAAAAACAAAGAAATACATAAGGAAAAAAGAAGGTATAAAGTATAAAAACAAAGAAATATATAAGGAAAAAGGAAGACAGAGAAGAAAAACAAAGAAATACATAAGGAAAAAAGAAAAGTGAAGAAAAACAAAGAAATACATAAAGAAATAAAAAGAAGATATGGAGAATGAAAACAAAGAAATACATAAGGAAAAAAGAAGAGTGAAGAAAAACAAAGAAATACATAATGAAAGGAAGACTGAGAGAAGAAAAACAAAGGAATACATAAGGAAAAAAGAGCGAAGAAAAACAAAGAAATATATAAGGAAAAAGGAAGACAGAGAAGAAAAACAAAGAAATACATAAGGAAAAAAGAAGAGTGAAGAAAAACAAAGAAATACATAAAGAAATAAAAAGAAGATATGGAGAATGAAAACAAAGAAATACATAAGGAAAAAAGAAGAGTGAAGAAAAACAAGGAAATACATAATGAAAGGAAGAATGAGAGAAGAAAAACAAAGGAATACATAAGGAAAAAAGAGCGAAGAAAAACAAAGAAATATATAAGGAAAAAGGAAGACAGAGAAGAAAAACAAAGAAATACATAAGGAAAAAAGAAGAGTGAAGAAAAACAAAGAAATACATAATGAAATAAAAAGAAGATATGGAGAATGAAAACAAAGAAATACATAAGGAAAAAGAAGAGTGAAGAAAAACAAAGAAATACATAATGAAAGGAAGACGGAGAGAAGAAAAACAAAGGAATACATAAGGAAAAAAGAGCGAAGAAAAACAAAGAAATACATAAAGAAATAAAAAGAAGATATGGAGAATAAAAACAAAGAAATACATAAGGAAAAAAGGAAGACAGAGAGAAGAAAAACAAAAGAATACATAAGAAAAAAAAGAAGAGCGAAGAAAAACAAAGAAATACATAAGGAAAAAGGGAAGACAGAGAGAAGAAAAACAAAGAAATACATAAGGAAAGGAAGACGGAGAGAATAAAAACAAAGAAATACATAAGGGAAAAAGACGAGAGAAAAAAACAAAGAAATACATAAAGAAATAAAAAGAAGATATGGAGAATAAAAACAAGGAAATACATAAGGAAAAAAGAAGATGGAAGAAAAACAAAGAAATACATAATGAAAGGAAGACGGAGAGCAGAAAAACAAAGGAATACATAAGGAAAAAAGAAGACCGAAGAAAAACAAAGAAATACATAAGAAAAAAGGGAAGACAAAGAGAAGAAAAACAAAGAAATACATAAGGAAAGGAAGACGGAGAGAAGAAAAACAAAGAAATACATAAGGAAAAAAAGAAGATAGAAGAGAAACAAAGAAATACATTAAGAAATCAAAAGAAGACAGAGAGAAAAAAACAACAAAGAAATACATTAAGAAAAAAGACAGATAGAGGAAAAACAAAGGAATACATAAGAAAAAGAAGACAAGAGAGAAGAAAAACAAAGAAATTCATCAGAAAAGAATGAAGATAGAAGAAAAACAAAGAAATACTATAGTACTGCTGCCATGCCAGCCGTGTTGGTCATCATACACACGTGGATATTTGACAAACAACGACTGTCATTGCATCTATCAGGCGTTCTTTTCAGCTGCTTGCAAAAGATGAATTATGATTTTGATTGATTTATAGCAAAACGCCACGGGGAAAAAAAATTCGGCGCGGATAGATTGATCAAATATATATTTTTCTTTAAAAGTATCATATTTTGCAGCTGTCCCTTTGCTTTTAAAGCCGTCCCTGTGAATTTAAAGATTGAGAACGCATCTTGGAATCGTTTATGCCTTCTCCATTCACATAGGGTTTGCGTGCATATTCTCTTGTACAGTGGAGCGCAGAGAGTGATCTCCTGGTAATCGATTGACTATTTGACCTCAATTTATTACGGGTTTTCGTTATAACAGTTTTGCGTGATTTTACTACACTGACCACCTTCCATAGATTCATGAATATCTTCATAATGGTGGATTGGATATGCACTGTGATTTTAAAAAATAGCATATATTCATTTAGGGTAAACTGCTAAGGTAAAGAATTTACTTCTGGACCCCAAACATTGTTACCCAATGCCTTTCGTTGTTTTTTCATTATTTCAGCCCAGTCAGCAAAGAAATCAGGGAGGTCATCATGCAGAATAGAGCGAAAGTGTGTAATTTGTCAAGTGGAAACAAAGGACATGTCTAAACATCTAGAAAGACAGCACAATCTGCATGGTGAGGAGAGATGGAAATACATATATAAAGCAAGAGAACAGTAAGTGATACTGCTACAATGTTTTATAATATCATCTTTGTATGTGGTGGTCTCTTGAGAAGGTTAGGTTCTGCAAAGTATGTAATAGAATCTGTCACTGTATTCACTTGAAATGGATGACAATACAAAATATTATGTGTTTTAATGTATGAGTTTAATCCAGAAGGAGCATCCTGGAAACCAGGGCCCTCTTGCATAAAAAGTTTAAAGTGATTGATTAACTTTGTGAAAAATTGTAAAATCAGCTCAAATGCCAGTGAATTGTGTGCAGTCCTCTAACTACATATATAATTAAGGATATGTGAAAGTATGAGAGAAAATGGAACCCGTTTACTATCCTAAAAAAGAGAAAATCGTGATCAATCGCTAGCGCAAGTCGCTCGGCTTCTTCGCTGCGCTGCAGTCACAAAAACCAAGCACCAGCGCTTGGCGATTTCAGAGCGGGTTTCCAGCCCGTACGGTATTCTGTGATAGAGCGAGGTATGCCAACCGTAAGAGTTCTTTAGGGTTCGGTGGTACTCTATCCCGACATCAAGGTTCAATCGTAAATACCTTGATATATAAACGACCGATCAGCTTATAAAACTCAGGCGATTCCTGTCTGAGCTAAAGGTTTGCAATTATGATTACAGCATTAGCTGGAACAGTGATTTTTTTTTTCAATCCTGGGCAAAGTTAATCAATGCCTTTAAAGGTGTTTTGCATAAAAGATTTAAAGGTGTTTTGCATTTCTAAGAACTCTTCATAGTCTTCCTTAATCTTTTCCTCAAATGCGATGACACTGTAGAAGAGAGTGTCCACACGATCTTTGGCCTCATCCACTCTGCGACTTTTTCCATGACAGCATCAGACGTCTCTTCAAATTCTGTCGCAAGGTTATCAACTCTAACTGCTACATCTTCTGCTTGGCTCTCAGCCATCTGAGCCAGGTCAACAGCCTGCGTGACCTTCTCCTTGTTATCTGTGACCTTGAGCTGAACACCTTCCAGTTGCTCTTTCATGGCTTCAATCTTATCGAGAAGGTCATTGGATTTATCCTTGGCATTGATAGCCTCGGATTCAATCTGAACAAGAGCCTCTCCAGCATCATTGATATCTTGAGTAGCATTATTGATAGCTTCATCAGCAATGTTCTGCGCTGCCTCTGCTTGCTGTAAAGCATTCACTACACCTTCCGCAGATGCTAATACATCTTCAGCATAGGCCCTGGCTCTATCTGCTCTTTCTTTGAGGTCATTGACACGTTGGAGGTCATCTCGGGTTGCTGCAATGATCTCATCAATATTCTCCAAGGTTGCAATGATGTCTTCAATCTGCTGGGCAAGGTCTTCAATTTCCTCGGGTGAGAGGGAGATCTTGGTATTGAGGGTCTCATTCACTAACAGTCTGATATCATCAGGTTCAGACTTAGAGCGTCCAAGGAAGTCTGTGATGTTGTTGATAAGATCCTTGATGTTGATTTGACCTGCTTCTGCCTCTTGCTTCGCTAGGAGAGCTTCTTCGTCACTTTATGTTTTGCAAAGAACATGAGCATGTCTGGTATCGAGATATAATTATTTGATAAATTTCAAATGAATTAAACTATTTGGCTCTCCTATTTAAAAGAGGGGATTAATTTACCTTTTAAATATTTGATGTCCTTTTCTGTGATTGCAATTTAATGTTAGAAAGGCAGATATGGAAAGTGAATTTTATACATATGAATGAAAAATATTGATGTGAAGTTGTGACTGACTTTTTTTTTTTTCTTTTGTGTGAAGAGTTCCAATCCAGAGGAAAAGAACAACAGCCACTCGGAAGGGAGCCAGTTGTAGCCTGTGCCCTGCCAAAAAATTAACAAAACTGAGTGACCACATGAAGAGGAAACATCCTCAGGAATATGGAGTGAAGGGGGCAAAAGGTATATGTATGAACAAAAAACATGCTATAATATCTCCTCCACAATGTTTTACGGTTGTCCATCTGACTGTCTGTCTATCCCCCTTTGCTCATTATCACAATATCTCAAGACCCAAATAAGGGTGAACTTCACACTTGGTAATAGTATAGCAGAGGAGACAACTGATTAGATGAAAGTTCCAAAGTCATAGAGGTCAGTTAACATGAAATTTAAGGCATTTTGATACTGGTACTATGAAATCTCAAGAACCGCTTTGACAGTCAACTTCAGACTTGTTGCCATGTGCATTTCCAGAGCCAGGTGGATCAATTATATTTTGGGGGTATGTGCAGTGATAAACATGAAAAAGAAGAAAAAAATCATGTCACTTTTTATTATTTATGTTGAAAATCGCACAATTCTTATGGTGAGATTATGGTGGAGTGCGCATGGGTAATAACTGCATGGAGGGCGGATGCATACTTGTCATTTGCAGTTGAATGTCTCCAGTTTCCCAGATTAAGCTTTAAATGTAACTTAGGTGTGCATAATCACCTTCATGAATTTATTATTCCTATTCAAGCACTTTTCAAAGTAAAGTTTAGTCACATTGATATGTTTCATATTTAGCCTAATTTGTTAGACTGAGTACTATTTGCTAAAAGTGTGCTCATGTATTGATAAAGGAATAATTACCTCGAGGTCAAAATTCCTTACAAAAGTTGTGATAGGGTCAGATTGTCATATGTATCTGACATTTTATTCAGGTGCATTCTACCAACAGATGCAGGTGTAGATATGTTCTGTGGGTTAATCATGTTAAACATCCAGTTTTAACTTATCTTTTCATTATACATGTATCACATCATATTTGAAATATGATGTGAACTCAGCCTTTGTTGGAATGTTGATATATTGTAGTGTAGTAAGTCTATGTTTCATGTTTATTTATATTTTACAGGGAAGACTGTTCATGTTCCTGACTGTGACATATACGAAAAGTACAGACGGTATGTAAAGTTATGCTCTGCAGATCATTGCGGATCAACAACAGCAAAACAACATGTTTCCAACCTGAAGCGGGTGCAGGGGATTATTGGCAAAGGAGGCATTGAAACACTGTTCCATGACCAATCAGCAATTATGAGGTAATAAAGTGAATATTGACAAAGCTATTAATGTCCAGGTTTCATTTTTATTTATCAGTCAGTGTCAACATCAATCCATTATATAAAACATTTCATTTCGTACTTCAGTGATCTTACTTCTGACTTGGTATGTATTTTTTTTTTTCTTAAAGGGGTACTCCGGACTGAAAATAGTATGATTTGAATAGATAGAGTAAAATCAGACAAGCAAAACACTGCAAATTTCATCAAAATCGGATGAAGAATAACAAAGTTTGACATTTTTAAGTTTTGCATTATTTTGATGAAAAAATTTTATGCATGTCTTCATGAATATACAGTGAGCGACCCGATGATGTCATCTCCCCACTTTATCTTTGTATTTTATTATATGAAATTACAATTATTCACATTTTATCCTTCAAGAATGGAAAAAAATAGGATTGACTGCTGATTTAATGTGTAAAATCATCATTACTGAAACTTATTTATTTACAAGGGAGACATGTTTTACATACAAGTATGAAAAAATGAAATATGATTTCATATAATAAAATAAGATAAAGGAAAGTGGGGACTTGACATCATCAGCCCACTCATTGCATATTCATGATGACATGCATAAAACTTTTTCACCAAAATAATGCAAAACTTTAAAATTCAATAACTTTGTTATTTTTTTATCGGATTTTGATGAAATTTTCAGTGTTTTGCTTGTATAATTTTACTTTATTCATTCAGCATTTATTATTTTCAGCCTGGAGTACCCCTTCAAAAAATTGTTGCATATTTGTTTTATAAAGTTATACTTTAACCCCCCCCCCAAAAAAAAAGAAGAAAAAAAAAAAAGCAAGCAAAACAAAACAAAACAAAAAATCTCCTCCTTCAAAACAAAGCTGCTTATTTATTTCTTGGTACTTCAACAACCAAGAAAAAATTACAATGTCATAACAAACTAGACTTGTTTACCTAAGATGAAGACTGAACTGAATATTAATCGACCCTATCAAATTCATAAGTTTCAGAATACATGAGATTATCATTTCTAAACTTGATGTCGTTTTTGGTCTTCCCCTGGCTAACTGTTATCACCTGGCTAACTATTAACAATAATTTGTCAGAAAATATGTTTGCTGTGTAAAATGTATGTCAAATTTATTATCATTGTCAGATTATTTTTCATAGTAAACACATTCATCATATTGTTTTTGATAATATCAATATTTGTCTGTAACTTAATATGAGACTTTCTTTCTTAAAAGCTTTATGTCATTATGATTTTAATCAAGGAAAATGCATGTGCAGATTATTTTAGTGGAATTTTGTGTGTGCTCATCTTTGGACACAATAGAATCCCTTCCATTATTTTAATAAGAAATAATTTCAGTTTATCCTCTGATATAAATTACTTAGATTTTTTAAAGAGGAATTATAATTTGATGCTGATTTTCTCTACTTAACAGGGTATATGAGGAACTTAGAAAACAGTATGCACCCAAAACAGTAAATAACTATCTAAGCAGCATAAGCAAGTTTGTTAATATGCTGAAGGTAGAATACGAAGACATGGAACTATTGAACATCAATGACAGACAAGTTGGGAGAATAGAAGGGCTCCTGTTGCAGATGGGTAGAAACCTAAGGCCAAGCATTAAACAAAGACAAAGCGAGTTAAAGGACAACATTGCAGGTTCTTGACATTAATTCAAGCTTAGCTCTCTCTTTTTGCTTCAGTTTCAATTTTTCATTACATTTTATAGTTTTCTAACTTCGATTTTTCATCAATTTGTGATTCTTAATATTTTTCCTGTTTCCACAAGGAGAATGTGAACAATTTGACAACATTGTAATTTATTTTTCACAGCTTTCCAGTTAACTGATGGAATCTAATATAATTTGAAATTGTTAAAACATTGTTTGATACATTTATTCATTTATTTATTAATACTTGTTTACTAACTTAGGTTGTTCATAACAGGTTCAATGACTTATCTGAGTCTCAGGCTTGAGTGGATTTCAGTTACACATAATAATTGTGTACATTTATTGTTTCTCTCTTCATTAACATTTGTTCCCATAAATCTTGTTTGTGCATGCCAAATTGTAATTTATGGATGTATTTTACACCTTTTCTGTCATTTGCATGCTTAGAAATTAATGCAGTTCCTCATGTAGACATAAGAAATTGTACTTCTTGTTTTTGTTTGTTTGTATGTTGTTGTTTTTTGTAATTTGTGAACATTCAACTAGGCAAAAACAAAGGGTATTACTTTTGATTTTTAAAATGCAGAAATCTCAAGGATGAAAAAAATGAATGGTCTCCATTTCTGAGAAACTATTATTCAAGATGTGAATTGAACTGATTGATTCATTTATAGTTTGGAAACTGCTCTCTCACAACTAAGTTCATTGTTTCATAATTGTTTTTTTTTCCATGTTGTGAAGGTCATTTATGTTAAAACTTTGAACTGAGCAGAGTTTCTTTACTATAACAAATATAACATTGTTTTATCTTGGGCAGTTTGTGAAGATCAATCAATTGATGCAAATAATAAAAGATTAACATATTTCTGCTTCATACCATATTTTAAAGTGTTTCTGTATTAATACTTGCAAGAACTAGAGTAGATAAGCAGTCTACTTGAAAACACTTATTAAAAATGTCATATATAATGTACTTTATAGACATTTTTCAGTCATTTTGATTTGCTTCTTTTTGTCATCCTAACAGGTTAAAAGTTGAGCACTAATGATATATTGATATTGGCACTGTGGCTTTCAGACAATGCTTTTTTTTTTTTAGTTACTTCAAAATCGATTGTCTAATCAGTTCATGTTTGGTTGTTTGAAACTTCAAATAGTCTGATGCAACTGTAACCAGCTCTTTGTCAGATTTAAAAATGAACATAGTTCATAGGGCCTATCCATTTGTTTTGTCAATGTGGACTTGACTATTTACTTTGTATTTATTTACTGCTTGTTACTGGTTATATTTTGTGTTTTTGTTTTGTATACAGAAACTCTGGTGCCAGTAGAGGATCTAAGGTCATTCCACCTAAAACTTACCAACAGTGCAGATCTCGTGACAAGTAGGTCAATTCTACAAATTATTATGGCATTTTATGCCAACGTATTTTATGAATATCATTTTATGATAAAACTATTTTTTATATTATAGGAGTATTCCATCTTTCGTTCAGTTTTGGGATTTGTTTAAAATGATGTGGTGGCTGCATCCCTGTGAAAACTACAGAAACATGGTGAATTAAAAATCCCTCAAATTATCTATGTACATAATTTTTTTTGTTTTTGTTTTGTTTAAATGTTGTTTTTCTGTCACCATTCTCCATAAAAGTTGTACAAGTAACATTTACATATATATGTGTTTATTTACACATAAGTACTTTTATATTGAAATACTGTCTTGAATACATGACTTTAAAGATTAAAATGATTTTTCCTTCTTCCTTGTTTCAGGGACACTACAGGAAGGGGGTACGGTGAACTTCAGTGACCTAGAACAATACAGAAATCTTGTTGTTCTCCTGACAATAATAAATGGGGCACCAAGAAGTGACGTGTTATCCAATATGACTGTTGGAGAAGTCAGAAAGGCCACAGAAGTGGATGGGATGTATGTCATAAAGGTAAGTGTATTCATTATACCTTCAAACTTTGCTTGGTGGGGTTATATAGGAATCAGTGTGAGGTTGGTCGGGCGGTCGATCCGTTGCATATATTGCGGATTGACCTACTTCCTCAGTTTTTTAACAATGTTCATAAAATTTGGTACATGGAGTGGTCTTGTGGTGAAGATGTGCAAGACATATGTTTGGAATGTGTCAGAAAAAACATTGCCATAGTAACAGCATATTATTATGGCAATAAGTCAGGGGAAAATATTGCGGATCAAACTAATACCTTATTTTCAAGCACTGCTCTAGAAATTAAGCACATACACTGGGGTGGGGTATTAACCATCTTCAGGGATATTTCTAGTTGTTAATGTTTCATAGCTGAAAAAAAATATTGATGATATGTTTAATTATTAATCAGTGAGCAGTTCAGTTAATGAATATAAACACATAGATTCAGTGCTTGATTCTGGATTACAAAAGTAGATAGGCTTGATTCAGAACACCAGCAAAAACACCATCAAAATTTTCATAATAAGTGCAATTGGGGAGAATAGCAAATCTGTTCAAGTATTTTAAAAGGGATGATTTAATATATCAAAATTGCACAGGTAACATCACATAAGACGAAGGGCACCTATGGCTGCAAGAATATCATCCTTAGTAAAGATGAATGGAGGTACTTTGAAGGCTACTCTCGAGATGTAAGAAGTCAATTCTGTGGAAAGACTGGGAAGGAAGAGGATGATGATGAGGATGATCCATACTTTCTACAAGAAAATGGGAGTTCACTTTCAAAGCCCAGCCCTGAGCTGCAGAAGAGTTGGAAAAAGCTAGGCTTCAAAGGAAAGATCAGCACTAGAGCCATCAGAAAAACAGTGGCAACTACGGTAACTTTTATTATAAAAAAATTATAACAATTATGATATCACTAAACTTTGTACTAGTATTGATTACATATATATTTGTAAATTTGGCTACATAAATATATTTGTAAATAATCCTGTATCATGTAGGATAGCAACTCAGTTCATTCAAGATTTGATAGAATCTGGTTACAGTAATGTTCACTTTTGTTCAAGAGTTCCAAAGGAAAATTTAGTTAGAAATAAAATTTTGCAGAACATCCAACTTAAGTGTTATGTTTTGAGAGCTGTATTATTTTTTCTGAGTATTATTTACTATCTACATTTAATCCATTTCTTTACAGTGTATATTGTCACCTGTATATTGTCACCAGTAGATTACACCTTATCTGAAGACATTGGTAGACAGTTTTGATGTATACCAACAAAGCTGCATCATAGTTTTTATGTATTTCTAATTTTAGAGTTGGTTGCAGATTTCCAGTCACCATTACTCTTCAGTGCTACAGTATTCTGCATACAGCCTTTGTGGTAATCCCAGTTTAATGAATCTTTGAGCACGTGAACAATCCTTATTTTGTTCTTTTTTCCCTATATTTCTGCTTGAAAACGAATAGGCCCGTGACCACCTATCAGACAAGGAGAGGGAACAGGTTGCGACATACATGGCTCATTCTCTTCAGACAGCTAACACGTACTATGCTGCGAGATGGAAGACCTCACAGAATGTGAAGGCAAGAGCAATGGTGCGATCACTACTACTTGGAGAGGTAACTGTTGTTCCCACCTCCAGTTTAAAATTTCACCCAATAACTATGAGAGGAAAAGGATTTAAATCATGTGCACAAACTGTATGTACTTGTCTTCAGGAATCATTCAAGTCAGATTCAAGGTACAGGGTTTGTATGTGGTACATTTGCATTTATTTGTTTTAATCATTCCCTTGTATCTGTATTCCCATAAGTTTATGAGAATTCCTGCAAATTCAAAGTAGAGACATATGATTTTTGACAACCAACAGGGACCAGAGGACCAAGGGGAACCAACACCCACAACTTTAACACAGCAGGCATCACACAGCAACAAGCAACAACAGCAACAAGTGGAAGCAACAACAGCAAACACTGCAGGCCAACATAGTATCAAGGTCCAGAAGACTAAACGTGTAAGTTAATAACTTAGGCTATAATATCATTTGCACACAGTTACCAGAAATCATGGAAATTATGAAAAAATTTAATATTTTAAATTCAAACTGAACATTTCTCTCCGAATGCCATTAATGATGGTGCCATTTTTGGTATTTGCATATTAATATTTAGCAGTTCATCAAATCAAACACTTTTTAGGTTTTAATTGCATTTCCTGTATTATATATTACTTGTACAGATGCAAATGAGTTGTGATTATCAACTTTGAGTGAAAAGTTGCATAAACACATTGATCATAGGCCTTTTGGTAAAGAATGGCTTTGTTTACAATCTTGTTTAATCTTTTGAGAAAAGAATTACATTCCTAACATGACCATTAAATCATTTCTTTAACTTTGCAGAGAACCAAACAGATATTCAGCACTCATGATGAAGAAGAGCTTCAGAGGACTGTGCGTATGTGCGTGGGCAGAATTTGTAGCCGTAAAAAAAAGGCACGTCTGCGAGAAATTGTGAGTAAAATTAGTAGTTAAATACTAATAATTCTTCCAGATGTTTGAAGTATAGTTGTTAATATATTCAAGGGGAATGAAAGGCAACAAACATTAGCTGATTTACTCATGCATGCATATGGGAGTGATGATGATGTGATTAGATTTTGGGGTCAAGAGGTCAAAGGACGCAGACGTCATTGTGTTCATGAAAATGGCTTGTTCTTGTGATAACTTAAGAATCATACTACAAATCAACTGCAAACCTAGTACATGTTTGTAGACTGGAGTGAGAAACGAGGTGATTAATGTTTGGGGTCAATATGTCTAAGGTCAAAGTTCACAAAGGTCATTATATATGAAATGGCTCCTTTTTGTGATAACTTGACTATTTGGATGATCAGTTCAAACATATTCCATGTATACACACGGGAGTGGCAATGGTTTAATCAGATCTGGGGGAGTTTAATTGTCACAAGGCTGGGATCGAAAAACACCATTTTCATGATTCTGGGTAAAGATATTTCTAAACATACATGAGTAATTAAGCCATGAGATTCTGCAACACTTATATATTTAGTATATCAGAATAAAATCTGTCTCTTTCATTACACAATCATAATACAGAACTTATATCAAGATACACTGAGTTTAAAAATAATGGGTAACTTCTCGTTGGTGTTTACTGATTTATACTGTAATGGTGAGCATAATAAATGAGTTTAGTTTTTCACTGGAGTACAACATGCAGTTATTTTCTGTAAGAAATCAAAATTTAAATGCTTCATATATCAACTTTCTCTCTTTAGACTGATCAAGCATATGACCTTGTCAGTGCTGACCTTCAAAGGAGAGTGGACAGCAAGCAGTTCTACGATAAAGCAAGACATTTGGGACTTGGGAAAGGTACCATAGATAAAATATGTAAAGGGCAACAAAAAAAAAAAAAAGCAGAAATAGTTGACTTTTCATATGATAAAATGCATAAAGAAAAGTGAGTGTTTGACTTCATTGTTTAATTTTACTCTATTTATTCAAATCAACTTAATATCAGGGTGGAGGGTGGAGTTGCCCTTTAATGCTGTTCTTATGAGCATTAGCAACAAATATGTTGATGTTAATACCACAAGTCTATGCATAATATTAATCTGCATACAAAGGAAGTTCATATATTTTTTTTCCCATTTGTCTGATTAATTAAGGAAGTGAACTTAAAGATATGTACTTAAGCTGTTTTAGTTATTCTACAGAACTCTTTATTGTACATGTACTAGATGAAATAAGAACAGTTTAAACATTTCATTTTTAGTGGTTGTTCTTGAACCTCTAGAAGAGTAAGTTTATAGAGAAAGAAGATATGTTTCACCATCTCAAAATTGTCCAAATGTTTTTCCCATTTTCTCTTGATTAGATACAAATGGAAAACTTTATTTGCAAATTGATGGTATGAAAGACAATTAAAAGAGAAATGGAAGATGTTTGTCTTTGACATAGATATGTAAGAATAATAAATAAATGTAAATTAGCAAATTTTCGATCTCTTCATTATACAACGTACATGAGTGTTCAAATATGTTAATTGAATAATTATATTAAAGTCAATGTCTTTTTTTTGGGGGGGGGGGGCATGTTTTAAAATAAGGCTTTCTTTGTTTAAGTTATAGGTCTGTAATTCTCACTATAAAACATAAGACACTTTTCTGAAGATGAATAAAATTTTATAAAAACATTTTAGATAAAATACCTCATTCAATTCTTAAAGGGTCATTTTCTAATTTGAAATAATTTTTAAACCCTAATTTGTTTATGATTCCCTTTCTTAATTCCAGAGCTCTGGTGAATGAAGGTGAATTCTGCATGGAGGTCAAAGTGCTATCTATAACAGATCCATATGGTGACCCGACCTGAGAGTCCTATTTCTAATTTCTGTCTCCCATTTTTTAAGGAATACAAAAAGTTATTATTGGATTAAAAAAAAAAAATAATGAAAAGCATTTGTTTTCTAGGTTTCAGCCATTATTTTCATGTTTGTGATCAGTCAACCTATTTGCTCATTTATAAAGATAAAGGAGGATAAAACCCAATGAAAATTTAGTTCTCATAATTGTGCTCAAAATGTATAAAGGGGAATAAGGTTGTGTACATTCTACATAATACAGAAATCAGATTTCCTTAAAAACAAGTCAAGAAAAGAGGATTTTTAAAAGTGATCATGTGCACACATCTTTTTAACACTTTTTAGTTGTAACATTGTTTTTCTTACTACATGCATTAAAGTTGTTTTAATTTATCATAAGTGCTTTGGGTCTCATGATAATGGTGTAGTGTAAATAATAGTAATAAGCCAATTGGAGAGTTTAAGTTTATTTACATCAACACACCATTAGCACATTAGAATATGTTGCCAATTTGAAACTCCCAGGCTGATAGTAATTTAGAATTTCAATTACTGTAGTCATAATTTGTTTATTATTTGTCTTTCTTTTAACTTTAACTAATAGGTTTCTATGTTTTTTCTGTTTCTGTTTAAATGCATTCATTTAGGGGTGTTGATCCCTTTAAATAAATAACTTAGCAAGATAAAACTCCACTAGCTCTAAATCAAGTACATGGAGTGTATGTATGTGTGATGTTAATTTTTGAGACAAGACAGTAAGAATAGCAAGTTAAATTTATCTTCCACAGTTGAAATACTTCTTTCAGTTCAGTAGATTCAGTTATCATTTATTGAAAAATATGAACCTAATGGATGTGCAGTGGTTATTACCTAATTATGGTACATTTCAGTATTTCAAAGAGAGGAAGAAAAGAAAAGCTATATATAACTGTTCTGGTGCAATACTAAACAGTTTATGGAGCAACAAAAAACATGCTCACTATTTGCATTTTCATTTGAGGATACTTTAAACCACTATTTCCATTTTTTTTATGATTAGTAAATTTATTTATTCATTTGTTAAGTTAATGATTAACTTTTCAAAGGAAAATCCTGTAGGTCTGATTCAAGTACCTGGAAAATGCCAGGAGTGTATGCAAGTGGATGATCAAAATTTTACACCAGACAGTAAGGATAACAAGGCATGTCTATTCTCTTAATATAACTACAAATACATTTTTAGTTCAATGTACAAGTGTTCGATTATCAACATTTTTTGAAAAGTCAGTAACGAAATGGACTCGCATCATTTGTTATAGTACATGTACATGCATGTGTTTCAGACTCGATTTCTGTTTTAACTTAAGTTATGCAAGATGTGACAAAAGGGATATGTGCTGAATGCTTTTCTTTTTCAATGTTCATTTGAGGATAGTCTCTACTAAACATGCTGGTTTCAGGTTCATGTTTAGTAAAGATTCCGATTTATGTAAGTTTAAAACCGAATTTTGTAACAAATTTTTTTTAAAGAAATTTTTGTATTCAATACTTTTTTTTTTAATTGTAAAGCTTTCCCCAAATTATTCTTTTATGTGTAAATGTGTACAACAGAAAAATTATCAAAGCATAACTTTATTTAAATTTGAAAACAAGTGAAATACATGTATTTTATCTCCTGCTCTACTGTTGTAAGAATAACCAGTGATTTCGTGTTTAAGAATTTTGATTTAGCTTGTGATGACATATTCTCAGTACAGATACAATATTTTTTGTATACATACATTCCAGTTTCTTCCTTATGCACATTCAGGTAGAATAATAAAAATATTTTTGAAGTATGACCACCATGAGGATACAACTTATGATCAGTGTTGTTCGGCCTGATTTTAGTGATATATGACAAGACTATTAACCAGTTATTGCACATTGTTATGTTTTCTTTTATTTAGCTTGAGTTAAAGAAAAAGAAAAAGAAAGGACAATTGATTTTTTATGTACTTATTTATATTAAGTGTGTTTTCTTGGTAAGTGTGATTGTTGCTGTCATCATGTTTACAAGGATGTCAGTCTCCTACTTTGAAATGAGAATTCAGCCATGTTTAACATTAAAAATGCCATGGCTAGTGTTGATTGAAAAAAGTACATGTATGTAGGCCTTATTAAAAAAAAAATGGTTTTAGTTTCCAGGACATTCCATTAATAAAGGAGTTATTATCTGAATTGTGTTTGAAGTATGTATGTGGGTGTGTGGATGTGTATGTGTTGGAGGGGTGGGATATAGGTGTGTATACTGGTTGTGTAAATTTGCTTGTTGTTCTGCTTTTTACACAAAAACTATTGTTTTCATTAACTCACAGATCAAAAGAATTTGGATATTAAACAAATGAAAGATTCCTTTGATATTTTCGTGCTGATCATGCTTGTGTAGTTTCTGCTAATGAGGCCTTGATGGTGATACATGTAATTATTTTTGCCTTGCTACTTGTTCATGTGTGAGAGAGTGGAAAATCTGTGTTATTTACAGAAGTTTGTTTAAACTAAATTTCAGAATAGTGAGAGAAAAAAATAAATGGCTTAATTATGAAATAGGCATACTAAGAAGCTTAAGAACTTTATAAAAAATAAGGTATTTGTATGATGAGATTCAGTGAAATATAATTGGTAGTTAAAACTAAATTTCGGAAAAGTAGGAGTAAAATAAAACAACTTAGTTGTGAAATAGGCATGATATGAAGTTTAAGAACTTTATCTAAAAAATGAGGTGTTTGTATCACATAACCAGAGTTGTGTCGCACACTTCTAGTTCTCACTGTAGATAATTCGTTAGAGGGCGCTACACTTTCGCTATATGTAAACTAATTTGCACCCCTTTCTATCTTTGATTTAACTTGCAAAATAGCAATTTTGGAACGAAAATAAAGATTGATATGTATTTTATGAATGTTAAATTAACTGACAATATAATCCTTATCATGCAGCTATGGGAAGCGAGTAAAAGAAAACAGTCTGAAATAGGTCGCCGACTTCGCCGATGAAGGTATTCACCATTGCATATTAATAGTAAAGCCCCAAATATATCTAGAAATAGATTGACTATATACCCCTTTTCTGCTTATAATTCCGATATGAAAGTTTGAAATCTGTTTTATATGGACTTATTTTAAATACTTCAACAAGAAATTTGGCCTTATGTGTTATTTTGGGGGAAATCTTTGATCAAAACTGTGACGCACACTTCCGATTTCGTCATGTTTTCATTATTCTCAGATAACATTTTTCACTTCAAAATTTGTGTTTTTTACCTATTTCTGGACTATTCAAAGCAATCTAAGGTTTGAAATACCTAGAAAAATACTTTTTAAACTAGTTTCATATTTTTATTTATTTTTTTGAAGTACCATAACAGAAAAATAAAGCTAATATAGATAAGAATAAATTCAAAAATAATTGTAGGTTTCGTTTCTTTCAAAATAAACACTTAGCGGGTTAATATCTTATGTGTCATTAGGGCACCTCTCTAAAATCGGCGAAAAGAACAACAGCGAATCAGAATTCAATTGGCGAATTTTATTTTTCTACCCTTCTTAGAAAGGGAATAAGAAAAATAATCAATTTCCATGAATTTCAAGCTTATTCTGCCATGAATAAGACGATAAATCTGATGTCGCACACTTCGTCAGCGAAGAAATCCCGTGCAAAGTATCATAAACGCCCCCGACAACCAAAAAAACAGAAAAAAATATCATTTCTCACACCACTCTTGTCGCCCACTGCTTCGCTCCGCAGAGAGAGAGAGAGAGAGACAGAGAAAGAGACACAGAGAGAGACACAAAGAGAAGAGGACAGACCACCCTGAGATGAAAAAAGAGGAGGGTGCAGTAGGTACCCAGCCAGACCAGGCCATGCCAGCCGGCAGGGATGTGATGCATTGGTGAAGAGAGGGAAGTCGGGTCTGAAACCAACACGAGTTTCCCTTTGACTAACCATTACTCAACAACACCAGGGCATCGTTACCATGGACACAGGATGATTTCCCTCCCCGAGCACCCCTGCTACATCCTATTATTCGGAGTACGCTCTTATTCTTTGATGATGTTGTTGGGAATGTTTTAAGGAGAGGACCAGAGTGGAAATGAGTATGAGGCTTCTAGCATCATCAGCAAATTTGTAATTATTAGTCAACATCCAGTTTGACACGTGGGTATACATGTACATAGCCACACACACTGACCACAATGTAAAATTTCCAATTTTTCATGGAGGGGTATCCCCCCCCCCCCACCCCATCCCCACCAAAAAAAAAATGAAGTGATGAAGAAAGAGTGAAAAAGGAGAGAAAAGATGGAAAAAAGAGGGGAAAAAAGAGGGGGAAATAAAGGGGGGGGGGGGGAGGGGGTGTAAAACGAACGTGCAAAGATGACCTCTCCTCTTCTTCCCCCTCCCCCAAAACGGTGGCCCTTTTTCATTGGTATTTCATTCACCAGGTCATGTAAGAAAGGTGCTCCCCCCCCCCTCCCCGATACACACAAACACACAACTCCACTGTCCACTCATGGTCTGGACTCACAATACCTTACTGCTCTAATCATTGGCAATTTTTAAGCAATAAATGATAATGGAATTAATAATACACAGTTCTTGCATAGCGCATATCACATATTTATCAATGTCTCTATGTGCTTCCAAAGATCTTTGGATCATTACCCCGGCTCAGCCTAGCTGCCCTAATGAAGGCGCTGAAGCTTCCAGGAATAAATTCCTACCGATACCTATTTACTACACCTGGGTCGAGAGTGGAAAATGCAGATTTATAATGTCTTGCCAAAGGACGTCAGTGCCAGGCTGGGATTTGAACCCCATACCTTGTGATCTACAGTTCGATGACTAGACCACAACACCCCTACCCTTGTTCGAAATACACGCCTGAAATACATTGAGAAATTTTCAAAACTTCAAACAACAGAATCCTTCAGAATCATATAGACCTACATTTCAAACCCAAACCACTATGATGATGAACTGAAACATAAGTTCACCAAGAGCACAAAGGGGTTATACAATCCATGAAGCACCATCTCCAGAGACCCAGCCCCAAGCATCCTCCTACAATGGGTGAGTAATGGGTCAGGAAACCTGGAGCAACGACCTTACAGCGCTAGGGGGACCATCACTTGACACCTTTCTCTAATGAATGAGTAACATCTGTACAGTAAACATACTGAAGACTTGGCACTAGATCTGACCTTTCGTGGAAAAGAAGTTTCACATGAGCTGTAACAATTTTATTCACATTTTATGTACATCTGGTTAGAGAGGTTGAGTAACAAATGGTCTTCTGTATCTTTTGAATGAAGTATCCATATGGTTGAAAACAAGGTTTATTACAGAAGCCTTTATGTATTTCATCTATTTCAACATGATAAGACATCATTTTTCCACTGAGGAGCAATAATTAAAAGGAACAGTGAAAGTTCAAAATCATCCTGAGATAATAAATACCATACAGATTCAAATGGAAAGTAAATTTCTTTTCATTAGACCCTATATACATGGAACTAAATTGTCTATGGAGTGGCATACAGTCTTTAAAGGGACAGTCCACCCTGATTACAAGTTGGTTTTAAAAGAAGCAGAAAAATTAAAGAAACATATCAGCGAAGGTTTGAGCAAAATCTGATCAGAAATAAGAAAGTTATGAATTTTTAAAGTTGTAATCAATCAGACACAAATTGGCAACTCCGTGACGTATCTTGCGAGCTCCTCTCCCGTTTGCTTAGCACAGAAAATTTCATAAATTTTTCATTTTCTTAGTTTTTGATGAAGGAATAGATTTTTTTCACAGAGGTTTTGTGTAAAAAAATATGAGCAATGATTATATCTAAGGTGCATGTATGACTGAATATTTCCTTTAGAGAAAATGGAAATTAATGATTTTGGGGGTACAGGGCAAATGGGAGAGGAGCTCGCAAGATACGTCATGGAGTTGCCAATTTGTGTCTGATTGATTACAACTTCAAAAATTCATAACTTTCTTATTTTTTTATTGGATTTTGCTCAAACCTTCACTGATATGTTTCTTTAATTTTTCTGCTTCTTTTAAAACCAACTTGTAATCAGGGTGGTCTATCCCTTTAACTCATTGCATGAATTAATAATATCCGTCTTGCCATCAGCAAACAAAAAAATTATCAATATTCCTTTAATTATAATTACTTCTGTCATTAACTTGCATTCAATTCTTTACCACAGTATTTCCTTAGTCTGCAAGCACAGACCCTAATTTGACACTTTGTCAGAAAATCATTTTGTCTTGGGAGAAGCCTAGCCCAGCTACCTACTCCTGTGTCAGGAGCAGCTATAGTACATGGCCTATGGTAGTCTTATAGCGCAGACACTCTTTTACGACTGACCAGGGTTTGTGCCTGCAAACTAGTATTTCCCTGCAGTAATTTTAATGTTGGTATTTTTTTTGTTGTTCAATTTAATTTGTACTATTACCTGAACTCTGCTACAGCTTTCCACAGCTCATGCATTTTTATGAGATTGTATTTGTAATCATCCAATATCTGTGAAGGGTAGACATGACAATTCAGTTCTGAATAACGAATGAGAATGAAACTTAAGTTATGCCCTTTAGGCACCCCCTCATGTGCAAACTACATGCTGTCATATAGATTAATACATGTTTTTGACTGCCAAAAAAGTACACTGACATATGCCATTCTATACAGGTACTCGCTGGTTCATTATTTATCTCTTTGGGCAGGTGTATTGTAGAAATGTAATCAGACACTTGTATACATCTACATATACACTATGTATTATGCTCCAAGGTCATTGGGTGACATCATTCATTTATACATACTTTGAGGGACATACACATTCAAGGGCAGCAAAGAAGCAAACTTGTGTACCTCAGGCAATTAGTCTAGAAGCAATCACTGACTCCACTGACACCTTGAACACAATGCCCATTATGAGTCAAGCAACATAAGGCCAAGGAAATTTGATCCCTAGTAGTTTCTCATCCTTTTTTTTTCTTTCTTGAGGAGCGGGATCTTATATAATTATATTTGATATATTTTTCCTGATACACATGCTATGAGAGCATGAATTTCAACAGGAGTTTTTTTTTTGATGAAATTTAATTTGGACATACACTATTGAGGTTAAAATCTAGGTTTAATTCCACTTTACAAATGATTATTTGTTACCATCCTTTTGTATTTCCTCACAGTATCCATTATTTGATGTTAAAGGGCAAGTCTTTTACATATATAGAGTTTGTTACCAAGTATTATCAAATTGTATTATGGAAATGTGAACATAAGCTACGTTCATACGGTACTTACGGTTTCGAAACATTAAGATAACAAACAATGACTCACTAACAACGACGAGGATTCACACAGGCCCGAAACAACAATGCTTGTTGTTCTGAAACTACTAGCCGAGCGATCGTCGTTAACACTGGAAGTAGATACATGTACTACTGATTGTGTGTACGGTACACATACAGATCCTGTGTTCATAATTCGCACGAAGGGTACGACCTGGAAGTTTCACATGAACAGAGAGGTCATCGTTAAATACGCGCTTGCGAAACTGAAAGTTTATTCTGTCCACATGGTCCATAACTGGGACAGAGGATCCCCCCCCCTCCCCGGCTGCTCGTGGTTTCGGCGTTAACCACAAACAAGTAAGAAAAAAGTTTAAAAACTACAAGTCCGTTCATATGGTCTGAAACTACAAGATAAACTACAAGTTAACTTAAAGTTTTGAAACTACAAGCAAAACTTAAAGTTTAGCTCACTTTGTATGAACCTGACTATAGATTGATAGAAAAAATCATATTTCAAATATTTTGTCTGATTCAAGTTCTAGGAAGGCTATCAGCTTTGATACAGTCTGTACTAAAAGTATCACATATGGTCGGTAACAAATATATCGAATAGTAACACAAGAAAGGATGCAGACTGGAAAAAAAAAAATGTGCGGGGACACAAAATTAGGGACCAATTTCACTTTAATAGCCTAATGTCTGCCATGCTTGTATTAGGTTTGAAAATTCATACCTACATGTACACCCCAGAAAGTGCAAACCCAGCATAATTACTCATCCGAGTCTGTGTCAGCATCAGCAGACTAATTCATCTGAGATTTTCCCTTCAAGAAAATATGTTGATCCTCTGTTCATTATTGGTCAACCATGAAATCATAAATCACCAAGGAATCCATTTTCCTTTTAGAAATTGCTTTTCATTTACTGAGACATTCCTTCCACATTCTGACATCTTTGAAGGAAACAAAGTGTTCAAAACAAAAATTGGGAGCAGCTTCTAATCTATAAAATTACAAGAAAATGCAAAAAATGATGGATTGCAAGAAAAAAAAGGTATTTCAAACCTCAAAATAGCAGTAACTTCTACCACGAAAAACTTCAATTCTGGTAGGTGCGGAAAGCCTCATGCTCCAAGTGCATTTGAGCTCAAGTGAATTTTAAATCTAGTGAAGTAGCATCTGCAATCTTCTAAGTAGCCCTTGTGATTTTATTCTGGAGGACATGCACTTTTTAAAAAGATGATCTGATCTACCCCCCTGAAAAAATGATCAATCACAGTCTTTGGGAGGGGGGGGGGGGGGGGTTCTTAAAAGGTACATTTGTCTGGTAAAGGGGGAGGAAGAGGGGAGATGGTTGATTACCCTAGAAGAATAATTGTCCATTGGGTGCAATTGTCCTAGGGCTGTAATGGTCTTAGGGCCATAATTGTCCTACAGCTGTAACAGTCTTAAAGGTGTAATTGTCCTAGGGCAGGAATGATCTAAGGTGTGTAACTGTCCTAGGGAATAGTTGTCCTAAAGGGAAGTTATCCAAGGGAGGGGGGGGGGGGAGGCACAGTTGCCATTGGGGAGTAGTTGTGAAGCACGGAGAGGTAGTTATTGTGATACAAATCTGAAGAACATGATGAATTAATTGCAAGATGCCCAGGTACCTAATCTGAGAAAAAAACTCTGTGCATGTAAAAGAGACAATACAATGGGAAATTTCCCCACTTGGCACGGACTTCAACAAAACCGGGATGAAAGTAGAAAGTCTTATTGATGAGATCCTGGGCTTAGATCCTGATTCCCGGGGGAGGTTTCCTTGAGAAGAATCTTGAATACAAACAAATTTCTCATCACATTCAAGTTTAGTACAAAGACTTGACAACATTTGGGTGAATACCTTGAACATAACAATTGCAGGAAGGGTACGGAGTATTGTTTAGAGCAGATTTGGCAGAAGAAAGTAATGCACGAAACAGATGCCCCAATCATTTCTATAAACCTTGAATTCTGAACATTAGACGAACATTAAAGACATTCAAATGGGACTGCTGTTGAAGGATTTAATAAAGAAATACAAACTATCCTTCGTGATATTCTTTTGCATCCTACATTTTAATTCTTTGCTATTGCAATCCAAAAATGTCAATAACTTTCCTATATTGGCCAGAATATGGCACCTTCAGCAGGAAATAAATGTGTCCAATATTGAGCACACAAAAGCTTAAAGGTAATGTTTTGGTAAGCCCTCAAAAACTTTTCATCAGATTAATTGGCTCTTTGTTGATAAATAGCAAGATACGAGCAATACAAAGATGCTGTGAAGATTTCGCGTCCTAAAGTGGCACATTAAACAGATGAGAGGCAAAAAATAATTTAGGTGCCTGGTCAGGGATATAAACTCCCAACTACTTCAGCATGCACTATACACTATAAATGCATTCAAAACCTACACACAGTGACACACATGTATCTCGGTGCAAAGCCTCGAGATTGTTATGTGTAGAACGGTCTGGTGGAAAGGTCCTCGCGTAAGGCAGTACATTGCCGTGATCTACATGTAGTGTTCCTTACGTATATTTACAGTAAAATTCACTAGAAATCATTGATGGAATACTAAATGATCTCATGTAAACATCTTTTGATACATGGAAAACAACATGAGACTATCTTTAACATGATTCTTTCCAATTTCATTTTGCTACCAAAACTGTGCATGAGCTTTAAAGGGATTCGGTAACTTTGTGGAGGCTTGATTTAATAAATTGTTGAATTTTGATATCTGTCCTGTATAATGATGTTCAGAAGGATAAATAAATAGCTAGGCATAGAAAGGTTTTCAAATATATAATGCTATTATTAAGATATCAATGACTGAATACTCCCATTTACGAAAACGTATGGCCATACGCTTTAGTCTAACACTGAGTCTATGGGGGAAAATGAGTCTGGCATTTCCGGTCACTTGCTTATGTTTACTTTTGTGAAGCACATGATGATTTTGAAGTGCTTTTTTCTTTCCTGGGCTTCATGTTTACACCATATTACATACAATGATAGCATGTTGTAAGGCCAGGCAGCTCACATTTTATCAAGCCTCTACAAAGTTACCAAATCACGTTAAGTCATAAGGTGTTCTAGTGGACATGTCATTTCCTTTGACATTAATTCTACAACTGCTTCTCTTTACCCAAGAGGTAATAAGAGTATTTGCAACAGAATGCAAGACAAGTGCAAGCATCTAAAGATACAATTCCAACAGAACTTAACAGCGACCTGCCTGAAAACATATATCTCATAGAAAGTACTATACATCCGACGAACTGATGCATACATTCATAAAGCCCATATCGTCTGCTGAGAAACAGAAAGCAGGGCTCGACACTGACTGAAAATTTTGGTGGTCCAGTTGGTCCTCCAAATTTGACTTATTTTCATTTTTGGTGGACCACACTAAATTTTGGAGGTCCACATTAAATAATAAAATAAATAAGATTTTTTTTTCAAATGTTTAGAATTATTTGTTTGCGGTATTGTTTTCAATTTCATGACATGTGCTTGACCTTTCACTTTCACGTACTGTATGTAAAAGTCGTAATTTTCGCGGATTTTGCGAGTTGATGTTGGGATGCAAATTTCACAGCTCGCAAAAATATTCCCATTTGATTAACGACTGCACTAATTTGCGCCGCAAAAAAAAAGAGAAGCCTGAGAAACCGGACCTCAGATCGCTATGATCAGGAAGGTGATGATTAATCTGCTCTTATATATAAAATGCTAGCACTTAATGTACATAAATTCTGCTACATAAAAGTTGGTTAGACACTTTAAAAATTGACTTGAATTTCACTTT
The DNA here is from genome assembly GCA_025618425.1 of Heliocidaris tuberculata. Classification (NCBI taxonomy): domain Eukaryota; kingdom Metazoa; phylum Echinodermata; class Echinoidea; order Camarodonta; family Echinometridae; genus Heliocidaris; species Heliocidaris tuberculata. Next base: position 24,617,029 of record CM046833.1, read on the forward strand.
TATTCTAGCTCAGAGCTAAAATGTTATGCCATAATTCATTCTCCAGTAGAAGACATTTATATTCTTTCATTTAATATGATTTTTTATTGAATTCCTGTTGCAATAGTTCAGATTTGGTGTCAAATTATTGAATTTCTTCAATTATTCTTCATTCTCAAGTACATGTATAGTCACATGACTAATGTTCGTGATCGCGATCGCAAAAATCTGCTATCGCGATCGCGATCGTAAAATCTGCTATCGCGATTGCGAATTTGAGTCACGTGACTTAAAAGTGTTTGAGAAGGAAGGATATTCAGAGAAATTCAATATTTTGACACCAAAACCAACTTTTTGAAATAGGAATCTAACAAAAAATCAAATTAAATAAAATAATACAAATGTCTTTTACTAGAGATCGAATTGTGGCATGAGGCTTCAGCTTTGAGCTACATGTGTATAATTAAAGTGAAATTTAAGCCAATTTTTTGAAATGTCTTACCAACTTTTACATGGCAGACTTTATGTTCAAATTAAATGCAAGATTTCAAAATTTAATTTGAACAATCATGTTACACAGTATATGCACATCACTAGCACTCGCTGTTTATCTTCAACACGCGAATGTGTTGTGAAAATGTGTGACGCATTTGAACATCGCGTTGAGCTCTTTTCTCGATTTGGGAGGGGATCGGCGATTTAAAATTTTTGGTGGTCACCATGTGACCTCCATTTCCTTGCTTTTTTTTAAATTTGGTGGTCCAACACATCATTTTGGGGGACTTTGACCTCCGGACCTCCGCTAGTGTCGAGCCCTGCAGAAAGGCATTAACTCTGTGCGAAATGATAGGAGCAAACACCCTTCTGGCTCTTAGCAGATGATATATACTAACTTGAGACCCACAATATGGAGAACAGCACATAAAGATCCATGGCAAATAAAGAATAATACAGAAAAAAAAAAAACAAACCTTAATCAAAATCAACATATCTATAATTTTATATTTCACTCATACTTTACAGTACTTACAAGAACTCCAAAAGTACTGGTACTTATTCTAGGCACATAACCCTACATGAAGCACGATGACATCTCACAAACAAATTCATGCTCTTCACTGCTGATCTAAAGAGCTCTCAAGCATGAAATCATATTTTGACTCAAGTAATAGAAATCCATCCATCTGTGACAGGTTTGCATGACTTTAACACACACTCCATAAAGAGGTGAAACAGGTTTCACCTTGTGCTGATAACTCAGTCACACCCCTAAACTGATTCCACACCGATTTAAAACCCACTGATTCTTTTCCATTGAGATTAATAATAATACAATGATAATAATATTACTTTTTGTTCGGTCTGGTGTTGGTTTGATGTCGGTCTTGTTGATGTGACTGGGCTACAAGCAGCTTGGTGAGCTTGGTGAATACAAAGTCATTCAGAATATGATCACTCAGACCGCAGACTTGAAATGACATTTGATGCTTTGCCTCAAACATTTGACATGAATGGGATTGATGTTTATAGCACCGAAAAAAAATGTGCTCTTGAGTGTTACGATTGAAAAGCTTTGGAGAAAGGTGGCTTATTATACTCCCTGGTCACACTTTGAAACCATCTCCAAACTGACCGATATCTTGGCCGTTCGGGGTAATAATAGCTATGTTCATATGGGACTTGTGGTTTTGAAACTTTAAGTTAGCGAAACCACGACTCCCTAAACCGCAACGAGGGTTCACACGAGCCTGAAACAACGAGCTGAAACTACAAGCCGAGCGATCTTTGTGGTTAATCCTGGAAGGATATACAGTGAAACCTGTCTATAAAGACCACTCAAGGGAGACAAGAAAATCAGTCTTTATGAGCAGGTGGTCTTTATGCACAGGTTCCTTTAATACATGTTTCAATGAGAAACACTTTTCAAGGGAAACAAAAATTATGGTCTTTATAGACAGGTGATCTTTCTGTACAGTTGGTCGCTAAAGCAGGTTGGACTGTACTACCGATTGTGTGTACAGTACACATACATATACAGATCCTGTGTTCATAATTTGAGCGAAGGGTATGACCCGGAAATTTGACATGAACAGCGAGGTCATCCTTACCCACAAGCTTGCGAAACTTAAAGTTTATTCCGTTCACATGGGCTGTTACTGCGTTACTGCGATGGAGGAACCGTGGTTAAGGTTTCGGCCTTAACCACAAGCTCACTTGTGGTTCTAGAACTACAAGTAAACTTAAAGTTTCGAAACGACGGGTCCGTTCATACGGGCTGAAACTACAAGATAACTACAAGTTAACTTAAAGTTTTGAAACTACAAGCGAAACTTAAAGTTTAGCTCCCATTGTGTGAATGTAACTAATGTAAGTTTATGTTCGGTCTATTGTCAGTGTGGCTGGGGTGTTCAGCATTACTTCTGCAAACAGCACCAATCAAATAATTAACGCAGAACTCAATCACAACAGGTTATTAATCTAAATTACTTCCCTATTCAGAAACACAATGAGAGGACGATCCAACATTAATCAATGTAAAGAGCTTGAGACAAAAATGTAGGCACACAGCGAGCGAGCAAAAGAGAGAAAGAGAGAGAGAAAGAAAGAAAAAAACAGAAAGATGGAGAGACAAATGACGTAGAAAGGCAAGAGGGGGAAAGAAAATGAGATTGGAGAGAGAGAGAGTAAGAAAGAGATGAAAAAGAGTAAAAATAGAAAGAGAAAGATAAAAGGAGAATGAGAGAGAGAGAAAGAGAGAGAGAGAATAAAACTTAGAAATGAATGTATTACACCTGTTTAGGTACAACGTACCTCAGGTGGAAGGTCACAGAAAATCAAGTTGAATTTCCAGAGATATCGTACTCACATGAAATATTAAATCAACCTGCTCAGATTAAAGAAATTCACATAAGGATAATCCATTCAACTGGAAGCAACAGGTTACAAATCCATCATTTGTTCCACAATCAGCATCAAAACTTAAAAGGATAAATAACTTTTATCGAAGAAAAGAGCTAAGACAAGAAAATAAAGAAGAGCACTCACAGAAAAAACAAAAACAAAAACAATGTAAAGGATGTAGGTGCCTCTCTAAACGATGCCGCTAAATATCAAGTTGAATTTCCATATCAAACTCACAAGAAACATCAATTTGACCAGCTCAGATCGCAGACGGCTTATCCTGGTCCGTTCGGGTTAGGGTATTCCACTGGATGTGAGAGCCGTTCAGATATCGCCCAGCTGACCGCGGCCTGCTGGAAGCCTGTCAAGTTTCCGACAATTGGATTTGTGCATCTCAGAGTGACTGCTGACAGGCCAGCAATATGAAGGAAATATGGATTTGGTTGTGTTTCTACAGGCTGATTGCTTTGCTATGTTAGGATACCCCTCCATCTCTCTCTCTCTCTCTCTCTGTCTCTCTCGCTCTCTTACACTTTCTCTATCTCTCTCCCTCTCTCTTACTTTCACTATATCTCTCACTCTCTGTCTCTCTCAACTCTGTCACTATATCTCTCTCTCTTATTTCTGTTGAATATTACTCTTTCTTTCTCTGTCTCTCTCTCTCTCTCCATTGCCCATTCCATTCCCATCTATCTCTAGATTTATCTGAGTATCTGTCTGGCTTTATGAAATACTAAAAATATGTTATATCTTTCTTTCCCTCACAGATATAATTAGGCTACTCTGGGGTTTTTTTGTTGTATGTTTTCATTATAGAGAAGCCTATATATTTTTTTCTCTCTCTTCTTTCTCTCTCCCTTTTATTCCTTCTCTGTCTCTGTCTCTTTTTCTCTCTCTTGATCTCTCTCAGGAAACAATCAATTCTTGTGAGATCACATATGTTCATGTCTACAACAATCATAGTTGGAACAGCAAGTAGGAAACGCCCACTTACACAATCAGTCAAAATAAATCAAATTTCCACAAGAATATTACCATGGTAACATTTAAAATGATTGCCTTTGTCAGAAATGTCTCTTATGATTTCATCAGGGTCTCCCAGAACAAAATGGGTCAATGATACCAAAATGTCAGTGTTCCACAGAATGATACAATTCATATAACTATATAATATTGCGGGTTCATAACTTACTCAAGGACTTACATACAAAGAATATGTATAGCAAAACTTCATATGCAATATGATACTAGATACATCTCTTGATAAGGTAAATTTGGGATGATGTTGGGGGGGGGGGGGGGGGGGGCTCCAATCCTAAATACAGATCCCAAGGTAAACTAACTAGGGGAACTAACTAACAAAATAACAGGTACAGGACTGAGAATAATGTGCAAGTCAATTTACGACTTGTCTGAGCTGCCACATTCTTCCACATAATAATAATAATAATAATAATAATAATAATTAATGAAGTGCAGAAACTAAATATATATTCTACTGCCTGGCAAGAGCTCCTGATGTACTTATAACTAAGATGAGTATTTAGAATAGATGAAAAGATATGCTTTTAGATTTGATTCGAAAGTATTTACAGTTGGTGATTTCTTGATTTAACGGTACGTTGTTCCACAGTTTGTAATGATATACATGTACTCCAAAGGTAAAGAAAAAAAAAATAGAACATAATGAGTAGAGAATATTGATGCTCTAGTAAAAAGTGCATAAGTTCATGATTGAAATCCTTGATAACTTGTAAAATCCCAATCAAGTTAGAGGTACATTATATTCCGCAGGAGCACATTTGGAAAAAAGGGATTGACGACGGGGTTTGAATTTCAAAATGAGCAAATACAGACATGCCTCGCAGCCAAGTAAACTCTAGCTTCTTTAGCCTTCTTACTTATGTTAGGCCAAGAACGCAGCACATGCAAACAGGATGTGCCCCTGTTAGACCTCCGTTGCCGGGGGCAACGCCATCACCGATGAGAGATGCGCATTAGGCGCGCATTTAGGGGAGATTTGCGGAGAAAGAAAATATTTCACGCTGTTGCCTATTTGCAGAGGGATGACAAACGGCAGAGGATGCAGAGGAAGATAGAGGGGGATCAGGTTTCTTTTGTCGACCATTGTTTCTTGGGTTCTTGTTTAAGGTTTTGACAGTGTCTCTTACACCTGTTTAGAGTCGTTTCCCCTGGGTGACTCCATCTTAAAGCTCTTACGATGACATGAGACCATCGATACTTACTTTCGTAGGAAGACGACCCAGAAATAAAAGGGCTGTGTTCTGAATTCAAGTAGAATTTGGTCGCCTTGACGTTTTTTTCCATAATGGACAGTGTACATGTAGCTCTTTTTACCTCACTTGGGACAGAATGATGCACAAAGAATGTGAGATTACATAGATCTATCTAGTCATATCATCAGGGGGGGGGGGGCGTTTCATAAAGTGTCTTGTTGGTGATTTTCACCTCCAAATTTGCTCTCAGCCAATCAGAGGCAAGGATTTCAGTAGCTTATAACAGTTATTGCAACTTGTCACTGATGACAAGTTTTATGAAACAGGGCCCAGATAATGAGCCAGAAGGGGGTTAACCTACATCATTTTACACAGAGTTAATGCCCTTTAGGCTTTCAGCACACAATACTGTCATATACTCACTCTGTCATCTATTCGTTATTCAGTACGTAATGTGCACTGAAGGCATACAAACTAACTTTCTTTCATATATATTTATTACTTTGGTATCATAGGATCTATTAGTATTCTATTTAGCAAAGCAGAGAGCATAATATATCATCATGTGACGGTCACAGCCAAGACGCATCATAAAAGTAGAGTGTAAACATTAGTGGCAGAAAGGAGGAAAAAGATTTTTTTTTAAATTATAGTTTTTTTAATTTTTCAATTAAAACAAACATGACCCATAGTTTTTTTTTTTCTTTTTTGATAAACTGGACTTTACTTACCCATTCCTCTTTCGTTCTTCAATACTTTCAACCATCAAGTTTTCAAGTTGGTTATGTTATTACAATATTATGGCAATGACGCAATCTAGCTGTCATTCCCATTCACCTCCCATATAATAATTCCTGGATTGGTTCATGTGCGCATTCACTGGACCTTGACATGTAATATAAAAAAATCTGCAGTTATAATGCAGAAATCGAAATGTACTTGAATCAGATAAAAAATCCACAGAAATTCTTCTTTCCTTTCATACTCAAAGCAGGGTGGTCTATGAGTAGTTTTAAAATTTAACAGCAACAGGTTAAAATTTCATAACTTAAATAATTTTTAACCAACATTATTTATGAAATATTAGTCATAAAATTTGTTTGAAGTGCTTCAGAATATGGCTAAGATTGCACCAGAGAGCCTCTCAGAACCACAGAACCTTCAAGTGGGCTCTGGTACCCAGCCACATGGGACTTTACACTTCTCATACATCATTTTATACTCCTTCCCAGTTGCAATTTTACATGTTTGATTTTTTGTTTGTGGACCACCCTGTCAAAGTATTGTTGATTAAAAGGCTACAACAAATTCACAAGAAACTGATCTTTCACTGCACTTTCTCAAATGAAATCCTCACAGCATGGGTGTATAAAACTGCTACAAGCACATTAATATGCAGGTTTATATTGATCATGTTATCTTCATCGGCCACCCAACAACAGGTTAATCGTCTCAAAACCAAAACGCTTTCAGGAATCGGAGAGGACTTCAGGATTACGGTAGTGAGCCCTCGCTGGCCCGCAGATTACAGGAAGTCATCCAAGACAGCTTTAGGGGTGAAAGAGCTTCCTCTGAAAGCAATTTGTCAGTACATGTACTTTCATATATGATGAATAGAATCTTGTCATAAAGTATGTGTATGTCTCATCAGATTTAATGTCACAAAACAAGTGCAAATTTATAGTTTATTGATGGCAAATTTTAAATATTGACAATATTGACAATGAATACAAAGATTAATAGAATTTGACCACTGTTATTAATAATAATTTAAAAGGAGATGGTGATGTTGTCATTAAGGAGAACATGGATGATTATTATGGTAGTGATGAACTGATGATGATGATGATTATGATGATGATGATGACAACACAAATTTACTGATGTGTAAAGACTATCAGTAAGTAACTGATCCCAAAATTTTTATTTTTCATATCACTTTCATACAGGATCATTTAGATTAAACCTCGCATGAAATCACGGAGGTAAAAAAATATTTTGTTTTTGTTAAATTCCAAATTTTCAGACAAATGAGAAGAGAACTTTTCTGAAAAAGGGGCTGGTCACTTCTGGAATTATATTGCATTTTCAGCCATCTAAGACACATTATCATATTAACAAAAAATAAGGAAATAATCATTGATCTAGCTTTTTATTGTGAAATCCAGAATAAAATGATTACAGGAGTGCCATTCTTTGAAAAAATAAAAGATGCATAGGTATTCCAGTACAAACTATTTGGGTCTTCTAACCATCATTGGCCTCTATCTATTGCCCCCTTTGATGGCCCAAATTAGGCAATTTCTATAATTCTATTGCCCTTCCCTAGAGCTCTGATTTAGATGAAATATCACAATCAGTCAAAGTAGCCATCAATAATAAACAGTGTCATATCTCTTCAAATATATCACTACGGCTACATTTCCATATTTGTGCTTCCCCTGTCCAAATAAACCTCCCTATAAGACATGTTTTCATTATCCCTGGTTTTCAAAAATACCTGTTAAAGGGAAAGTTTACCCTGATTATAAGTTGGTTTTAAAAGAAGCACAAAATCATAGAAACAGATCAGTGAAGTTTTGAGCAAATTACGATAAGAAATAAGAAAATTATAATTTTTTGAATTTGTAATCAAACAAACACAAATTGGCAAGGCCGTGACATATCTTGCGAGCTTCTCTTCCATTTGCACCTGCACTGATCTGTTTCTTTAAATTTTCTGCTTCTTTTAAAACCAACTTATAGTCGGGGTGGACTTTCCCTTTAATTCTGATTCCGAGCAATGAGCCGAATCACAACTACATTTACCTCAAACTAATTTGCAACTAAGTATGAGAATAGTGGGCTACATGGCTTTCAACATGGCAACAGGAATATTGGCTCAAGCTATCATCAATTGCAAGCTAGTGTGAAATTCTGAAATGGCCTATTCGATTAATCAGCAAGCTAATTCATTTGTGAAGATGCACTCAGTCTATGGTCATCCTGTTGCTCAAACTAATTCTACGTGTGAACGGGGATTGCTAAACTTACAGGGTTCTTGGACTTCTTTCTTGAGAAGCGCTGATTGGTCTACAAGCAAGAAACTTGTTTGGGCTAGTGAAAACACACCTTCCTCTTTTTTTTTTTTTTTTTAATTTGTTTAGTAATGTTTTGTTGATTGGGTCTAGCCTGGGCTGACTGGACCAGCAGCTGAGTAGACAGATGGCCTTGGGAATGGGGTCTTCAGGAATAGGTCTGAGAACTGAACTTGGACCCTGTTCACACTCCAAAATAAAAAAAAAAACAAAAAAAAAACGGTCTTATTCAGAACTAACCCATACACCCCAACCTGAATTCTTCACTTGCCTTTCCAATTAATTTTTAGTTGATAAGTAAAGACAGCTTTGCTAAGCATTATAATAGATATATGATGAGTCGTGCTGAAAATATGATCGAAGTTCTATTTCAACACCAACTTACAAATATCCTGTCTAAACACTGCAAGCATTTTTTAAACACTATACCTGCAAAAGGCTACATGTGTATAACCCTATTTCCTAAACCTAACCTTACCCCAAATCAAATCATTACCCTAACCCTATATCTTCGAAGCCCAGAGCAATTAGTGCCAGAGCAAAAGTCCGAGCAGATCTGAATTCAGGGGGGCGTTTCATGAAAGGACTTGTCAGATATTTTATCCGACAAATTTGCTCTCAGCCAATCAGATTGCAAGGATTTCAGTAGCTTATAACAGTTGTCGGATAAAATATATGATAACTTCCTTTGATGAAACGCTCCCCTGGAGTGTGAACAGGGTCCATCCATGTCCGAGACTTTGAACTTGTTCAGAGGGGAGACAGGGGCATGATTCACAAAATCAAATCACACCCACAAAAAGTTGAAATGTATTTTGCTTGATTTTGAAGAGAGATAAGCCTACAACTGAAATTTGATCAGAGCAGTTGCACAGTTTGGAAGGCTGTTTGAAGTGCCTGCCATATCAAATACAAGGTTTAATGTTTAGCTCTTTCCATTTTACCCTTGAGATAGGTTTACATCATCATACAATCAGTGAAAAAATGCAATGAGGCAGTGAGGTATTTAGCTCTGGAAAACTCTAAAAGAATGCTGGTAAACTGAAAGCTCGGAGCTCTAGTTTTTAAAAAAAGTAAATAAAATCAAATACATAAAGATCACTGCAATAAAATCCTTATTTTAAAGCCAAACACCTCCCCCAAAAAAGCTGTACACAAAACAGCATTTTCAACACTGATCAAAATAGTTTCCATCTTTAGTTAACCATCTTGGTGCAAGCATATATACAAACAGGTATTACCAATAGTAAGACAGGGTTTCAATCAGATTGCCTTCTTACAAAGTTGCATGACATTCAACTTCACAATTCATGAGAGCCCTTTTGAATTTTAAGAAGAAATATAACCTGGACATTTCCCATGAATAGTAGGAATACAGTGTCGAATAAAAGTTTGGCCAATTCAAAACAACACACTGCACCGAAAAGGTTAAGTTCAGGAGTTTTCAGTCGGATATGAAATATGAAATAAAAATGAGAGTTTAATAATTTTCTTTGGTTTTGAAAGACTTGTTTCAGGAGGAAGAAGAGTGAGAGGGAGAACAAGAGGGAAAGGGGAGAATAAGGAGGTGAAAAAATGGGTAGAGAGAGAAATTCTTTATAAGAGAGGGTGAGAGGAGAGAGAGAGAGAAAAAAAAGAGAGATTGAGAGAGAGGGGGTGAGAGGAGAGAGAGAAAAAGAGAGAGAAAAAAAGGAGAGATTGAGAGAGATGGAGGGAAAGAGAAAGAGAGGAGAGATTGAGAAAGGAGAGGAGAGAATGATAAAGAGGGGAGAGAGGAAAGAGAGAGGGGAGAGAGAGAGAGAGGGGGGAGAGAGAGAGAGAGAGAGAGAGAGAGAGAAAGGGGGATTATAAAGAGGCAGAAAGAGAGAAGCAGACAGAGAGAGAACAAATGAAGAGAAAAACAAAAATGGGAGAAAGAGAATCCATATTTGAACAAAACCCAACAGATGAGAGCTCAATAAAGGTCAGAACAGCTTCTCTTTCCTATATTTTGAGAAAATCTTGCATGCTTTGTAAAAGAATTATGTATTCTCATCTCAGCACCACCGTAAAGCCGGTCCATAAAAACATGCTTTTTCCGGACATCGACCGACAACTCCACCATATAATCTTCCATAGCCGTGGCTCTGGTCCATTGATGCTGGCTGGTCGCCATGGAAACACAGAATTAATTTCCTCTCCTACCATTGACATTACAAATTTGTTCGCAGACACGAGGGGGTACAGGAACGTTGTCTCATTACTCGGGGATGACAGACAAAAATAGCACTGAAGGATAATAGAATTGCAAAATTTGTTGTTGCAACTTACAAATTGAATTATTGAAGGAAAAAAAAAGTTGTCAATAATCATTGCAAGTTATAAGAAAGTAAAACATTATTGAAGCAACAAGTCCATATAAAGGGAAAACAAACCAATTACTTATTGTATTTTTGATGCAAGACTGGCTGGCCGTCTGTCACAAAATACAATTTTTTAATCATAGAATTTATCAATCTACAACCTCGTGAACCTACATATATCACATAGAAATTAAGCGAAGGGTAAAAAAAGAACTAAGATCTTGACAAAAAAATAGATAAAAACAGGAACACGAAAAAAGAATTGCAACTAGCATAAAAAGATGATTTTTTTTATTATGATGAAAGACATAAAGAGGCACTTTGATGCAAAAGATGAATGTATTTTAAAAAGTTGATAATTTGTAGAACAGACATAAGTTGGTGGCAGTGTAAGGATTAAACAAACTTCATATTAATCAATCTTGTGGATTGACCCTAGTCTTACGTACATCCTCCTCGGCCTTAGGAGCTAAGATGGCCTGGTAAGGATATTTGATGGAACAGTTCGGTAATCGAGTCAGGAAAACTGCCCCTTCCTATATACCCAAGCCCTCCACAAGATTACCCCCCTCATGAGAGTCTTACGTGCAGACCAATTCCATGTCTTGGACACTGGAGATTTGAGTTTGGAGGGGAGGGGTGGGGTAGTTTGCAGGCACAAACCCTGGTCAGTCATAAAAGAGTGTCTGCACTGTAAGACTACCATAGGCCATGTACTATAGCTGCTCCTGATACATGACTAGAAGGTAGGTGAATTAGGCTTCTCTCAAGACACAATGATTTTCTGATAAAGTGTCAAATTGGGGTCTGTGCTTGCAGACTAGGGTGGGAGGGGGGACTTGAAAAACTGTGCTGATGACTTCAAACCTTTTTTTTCTGGTTCTAAAATCATTATTTCTTTCAAACATCCTTACTTTTATTGTCTACCCCTCTTCCTCCTTTCCTTAATCTCTCTCACTCTCTCTCTCTGCCTCCTTTCCCTTCTCCTCTCTCCCTCCCTCTCTATCTCCCTCCTTATTCCTCTCTCTTTTTGTCTCCCCCTCTCTCTCTCTCTATTCTGCAAGCACAGACCCTAATTAGACACTTAATTAGAAAATTATGTGTCTTGAAAAAAGCCTCACCCAGGGTCTACATGGCTGTGTTAGAAGCTGCCATGGTACAGGGCCTATCATGTTAGTCTTACCATTCAGACACTCTGTTGTGGTTTTGATTGACAATGGTTTGGGCGTGCAAACTAATCTCTCCCTACCATCTCTCTCTCTCTCTCTCTCTGTCTGTCTCTCTCTCTATCTCTCCCTTTCTGTCTGTCTGTCTTTCTCTCCATATACCCCCTCTCTGTATATTTGTTTTGGACAAAAAGAGACTGATATGATTATGTAGATATCAACATGTTGTGGACCGAGTCTGAATACACTGTGATTTCAACATCTTAACAGTGCATATCAGATATGAAAATGAAACCAATCAAAACAGATTTCACCCCTTATCCAACCTCAAGCATCAGTCCAAAAGGACGTTGACTCATACACTTTTACATACAGCTAGTGCCCTTCTGCCTCTCAACAAACGAACTATTCTTCAGACATGATGTAATACAACCCATCTCGATTCCAGACAAACCGCATACAAATAAATTCATTCTCACAAAACCCTGGCACTTCACACTCCTACAGTTTCAGTAAGTCATCCCTCGAAATCATTCCCTCTATTTGACCTTTGACCCCAATCTAGATGTTTGGCGTTGCTGTCATAGTCTACGAGATCAAAGCAGCGTGATAATCTTACAAATATGTACTAGTTTCAATATAAGGTTTCACATCGCAACACACCCGGTACAGAAGTCACAACAATCTTGTAGCTATCTCAGGATTAAAATTTTAACATAATATATTTTCCTATATATTGTCTGTTTAGAGCAAGAAGGTTGTAAACTCTGTACAAATGATGGGACTTTAACGCCCTTCTGGCTCCACACAGATACTGAAATATCATGATAGGTGAAATTTGAATTAACTGGATGTATAATCTGTATAGGATGATTTGAGAGCAGTGCATCATTTTAGATTTATCACAAATTTTTTTTTTATCTAATCCATTCATATTACAACAATTCACACATTCTGAACCTATTGCAATGACTGGTTTTACTTGAAAATGATATATCTTTTCCAATATATTCCAAAATGTATCTGTCCTTTTCTTTTTATAAAAGATGGTTCATCGATTTAATCTAACCCTTTTCCTGCTTTGATCAACTTTCCGACCAGGCTAAGATACACTTCAGTTGACTTTTTGCACATATATATACATGTATAATATATATAGCAAATTTTACTCCAAATTCTTTGGCAGTCTCAGGTCTCAGGTGCTGAGTTAAATCCACACAAACAAACACACATTTTCTGGACAATATATAGCTTTGTTGTATCAAGAACACAAAGAAAAGAAGGAAGAAAAATATTGTGGTCTTACCTTGACTGAAAATCCATCTTTATAACTGATCCAAGCATCTTAGTTGATTATCCTGAGAAATAAACAAAATAAAGACTATGATTATCATCACTACAGGGATGTAAGTTAAAACTTTAGGCCTAAATGTCAAAGGCTTTTTGTTTTGTTTGTTACAATTTGCATCATCTTTCAATTCTCCCATTCCCACTCCTTTTTTCCTGGTTTTATTTCTCCATTTGTTATCATCAGGTTCCATGAGTTTCTTTTCATTTCTTACTTTTATCATTATATCTGACCACCTTTTAATGATTTCCTTCTCACGTTATACCCTTTTTATCTACAAAGAAATCCCCCTTCTGATAAACTTACTTGGGAAAAAATATTGGAAAAATGGCAAAAGTTAAAAGAGACGGTATCTTTTCACTTCTTGTACTGTAGTATTAGCTGCACACCAAAACAAATGTACACTTGCCCTAGTATAATGCAGAGGAAACTCCCTAAATGCAGGTATGAAAATTTGACCTGAATGCTAAATATTTCTATCAGTGCGTAGCCTATTAACCTTCCCTCATCTTTAGTCTGAGAGGCAGGAGATATCCTACAAAGTTTCCAACAACTGACCCTAACAAATATCACTTGGGACCGGTGATGCATTCTGACAAGGAAAGTGGAGGAGAGGAAAATATGAGATGCTTTCGAGGAGAGGTTTTATTGTATTTTAGCCAGTACTGACATGTGCGTTGTAGTGATGATGGTCTTGACAAGGAGTTATCACAGAACTGTGATAACTTCTTGGTTTTGATGGTTGTGATAGAGATGATAGTGAATATTATTATAGATGATTATGGTGATGGTGATAGTGACGATAGTGATGATAATGATGATAATGATGGTAATGATGATAATGGTGACAGTGTTGATAGTGATGGTGATTACTATGAAAGTAGTGGTGATAACCGTGATATTCATAATGGAAATGATGATGAAGGTAATGGTGATGATGATGAAGGTAATGATGACATCAATGATGCTGATGGTGATGATGGTGGTGATGGTGATAATGACAAAGATGATGGTAATAGTGAAGATGGTAATGGTGGTGGTGCTGCTGCTGATGATGATGGTGGTGGCGGTGATGATGATGATGGTGATGGTGATAATGACAGTGATGATGATAATGGTGATGATGGTGATGGTGGTGGTGGTGATGATGATGATGATGGTGGTGATGATGACAGTGATGATGATGATGATGATGATAATAATGATGACGGTGCTGGGGATAACTGTGATGTTGATGATGATGATGCTGTTATGTAACTGTGGTGGTGAATACAAAGAGTTGGTATTAGTAGTTGTGTTACTCGTTATTGTGATAGCTCTAATAAAACCCATGATATCATTTCTCTTCATAAATATTTTCTTCTAAAAGCATCCCATGGCTCATAACCTCTCACAACAGCCTTCACACCCACCACATGCACACACAAGAGCTTAAAATATTAACAGCAGCATCAATTAAAAGCATCGCTTCACACATCACTACAACAAAAACCTTCAACAAGCAAAGACCATCTCGGCACATTATCCAACATTTGTGTGATTCATTCTTATCACCTGGAAGCAGTCTGATGCCTCACACAGTGTTAATTTCCAGATATGATTACAAGACACAGTTGTTTCTTGATATGACTGACCAAATATATAAGAATATATAGAATATAAGAAATTAAGGAGTTAAGATATGCTGAGTCAGTACCAAGTTTAAGCTCCTAGAATGGACCTAATTATGGTTATGATGTCATCAATAAAAGGGGAGGGGCAGACATCTCCTTTGATCCTCATGGGTGAATGTGAATCAATGTAACAGGATTCCAAAAACAGAGAAAATTTTATATGATTCACACAGACTATGTTTTAATGAGTTAATCTAATCTTAAAGAATTGGGTCTGGGTATGATCAGGCCTACTACCTAATGGGGGAATCTGAGTGTGGGATTCTACAGCTCACTGTTAAAAATGGGGAAATCACTGTTCATTTTCATTAGAATGATTACAACAATAAAAAAAAAAAATAAAAAAATTGGTGCAGTATATTTAACTTTTAAATCATAGACATCATCCTAAATAGAGGTGTAACACCAAAGGAATTGCATTCCATGTGTAACTCAGTCATGTAAAATCTTACCACCTATCACTTTTTCTCAACATATATTTTCAAAAAATGAATAAGGGTGTGTTTATATGCTCCCATTTATCAGACCAGAATGAGCCTTTTGTTAAGCGTTTAGTTCAAAACACGGTTGCGTCCACAGTCATTTCCGTATAATAACAGATTTAAAACACCAATGTGAAACTCACCAAAAGGTGCGTTTTGAACCGGTGTTTATCCACAAACACAGTTTCTGGGGAAGCATAAACACACAATCATTTGTAAACGCATTCATATAACGTCATATAAACTAGTGCTCATGCACATTGAGGTTTGCAAAACCAGCTGCAAAGCCCGAATTCGCCTAGAGAAAAGAAGTATAAATAGTACCCCGTGAAACTGCGTTTCAGATGAGCGTTTCAAAACGCTCAATCTGCCTTCGCAAAGTAAGTATAAAAACACCCTCAGACCTTCCAGGTGGGTAATCAATAATAACTTGTAACTCCCATACTTTTAAAAAGTAGAACTTTGTCAAAATACAATAGTGAAGCGCATATAACACAATTAGGGTCTGAATTTCCAGAACACTCCCTTTTATTATGAAACTTGCATCATCGCCCAATAACAGCCGATCACACCAATTATATCTCTAATATCGAATCAAAAACATGCCTGATGCAAAGATGCCGCATTTTATGGCTCCCTAATGCACAGAATAAATTCAATTGTCTGCCAATTATAATGTGTGATGCTATCTATGCAACATAGAGAGTGTTTGGAGCTCGATAGCTTGGATGAAATTTACACGGGGAGTGAGTGTGGTTCGCAGAGTATATTGAATCAGTGGGACATGGTTAACATCGCTGGCGTAGCTACCAGGAAGGGGCATGTTGCCCCTAACTGAATGCCCCCCTCAAAAAAAAAATGAAGGAAAGGGAAGAGAGAAGAGAGAGAGAAAAAAAGGAGACGGGAAATCAACATAAGAGAAGATGGTATGATCTGTTTGGAGCCAGAAGGGCGTTAACTCATACACTTTTAACATACATGTAGAGTTAACGCCCTTCTGGCTCTGAGCAGATGATATGCCCCCCCCTCCAACAACCTCCCCTTGTTCTCTTGCCATTTATCCTCCAAGTAAGACTGTTGCCCCCCCCCCCCCCCCCCCCCCCACAAACAGCACACCAATACACTCTAAATTATGTACATGATCATTTCATGGTTTAATTGGTATCTGTCCGATCCAGGGTAGTGAAATATGTTTCCATAATAAAGACAGAATATGCGTGTTTGTTGTAACTTGTTAAGCATACACAGGCCTACCTGTACCGTTCAAATTTGAAGAACCCCCCCCCCCCCCAAAAAAAAAAAAAAAAAAAAAAGGCTTGGTTTTTATATAATTATATAATAATACATTCATTAAATTGTTGAAAATAACAAAATATAATGAAATTGGTATATCTAAGAGCAAGGTATGTAAGACAAATTTGTATGCAGCATTGCTTCAACAGTCTATACAGCTACATGTTATTCACTTACATGGGGGAAAAAAAGATGCTCTCACAAATATTTGTTTTTAAGTTACTCATTTACCCTACATATGGCCATTAATATTGAGAGAGAGAGAGAGAGAGAGAGAGAGATGGTTAGACAAGTTGAAAAGAGGGAGGTTACATGTATCTGGTACATTTTGCAATCCATGGAGAAAGTTTGGTGACAGATGCCAACCTTCTTTGGAGTGCCCCCTCTAGAGTCTACATACAGTTTAGTGAGCAGCAACCAGACATAGTAAAAGATGAATCCTTCTGACAAAATATTGCTCAAAGAAATAAAATAATAAAGGTAAATTTTAGATGGGAAACACTCTTTCCTCATTTATCCACCTTAGTTCTTCAATGCTATTCAATGTAAAATATAGACCCAGATGAAATTAAAGAATATTTATTCGTAAAAGGAAACAAAACACATCTTGAACTATCAAAAGACAAAGAGATTCTTACTCTATTTCCTTCTTACATACTACCTCATTTGCAATTACTTAGCCTCAAATAAACCAAAAACAGGGAACAATGAATAATTGTCAAGTTTCATGAATTGTCCAGGTATTTGATGTGGGACTCACAAAGATATAACTGCATACTGGAAGAAAAATGAAAGTACTCATGGGATAATATTGTTTGGCGCCATCTATTGACAACTGTTGGCATAGTTTTTCACTTGTCTTGTACAGCAGAAGAAAAAATTTCTCAGGTAGTTACTGGACAAGTTGGTGGATGTCAAAAAGACAAGCTTGAGTTACAGCTAACCCTTCATTGAACCCATCTTGATCATAAATTATGGTAGGACTAGACTTAAGAAAGTAGAAACCCATCATAAAATCATTGAATTAAAGGAGTGACACCAAGGGAGATTTAGAGAAATGAATACTTTTATTTGTTAATAATAATGATAATATTGGATATTTATGTAGTGTTCTTATCCACCATGCAAGGTGCTCAAGGCGCTCCAATAACACCGCGGCTCTAGCTACGCTACCAATTTTGGCACTAACAGCATTCAAAGAATTCCTTCCTGCCAGTACCTATTTAACACCTGGGTGGAGAGTGACAAAAATTGATTAATGCCTTGCCAAAGGACAGTCGTGCTGTGCTGAGGTTGCTTTGAAATTCTTTCTTTAGCAATATGGTGAAAGATTCTCTTCTTTTTTCTGTCTCAAGTGTAGGAACATATTGGTACCATTTGGCAAGCACAGCATGAATATACAATTTTTAAAATATATTTTGCAACAAATTGGAAAATCATGAATTCTAAACTCTTTTGGCAGACAGTACATTAAACAAAGTTGTCCACGTTTATTTTACAACAAAAGAATTTCAGAGGACATTACAATGATTGCCACTTTACAAATCAAACAAATTAAACAAATAAAATTTTTAAAAATACATGTATTTGGGATTTAATTTGTAATGTACAATTTCCATGATGCAGAATTGCAGATAAGCTAAACATGCATAACTTTCTTTTTTTTAAAAAGGCAATTCCTTCTTCTTTTTTAATGAAAGATTAGGGCGTGCAAGATATTCTACAGCTGAACAAGCTAACGCCAAAGGACAATGCACTGCAAGAAAGGCTCACATCGGTCACTTGAAAGTAGCAAACATGAAAGCTCTACTACCGATGGGATAATTGATGCATGTATCATCACTGTTTTAGTGATTATCAGCCTCATGATGGCTCTGCATCACTTCCAATAACCTCTAATCACTCTCAGTCTTAGCCTGGTATACAGGCGGAATATTTTCCCATTTGGTAGTGGCGGTGGTGGTGGTGGTGGTGGTAATGGTTGTGGTGATGATCATGGTGATGATGATGATGATGATGATGATGGTGATGGATATTGATGATCGTGATAATGGTGATGGTGATGATGATGGTGACGATGATGGTAATGATGATGATGATGGTGATGATCGTGATGATGGTGATGGTGATGTTGATGGTGATGGTGATGATGGTGATGATGATGATGATGATGATGATGATGATGATGAAGGTGATGATGATGATGATGATGATGATGATGATGATGATGAAGGTGATGGTGATGATGGTGATGGTGATGATCATGGTGATGATTATGGTAATGATGTTGGTGATATAAACTTACATACTCTACACTCGATCCTTTTCATCAAGTATTACCAAATTAGTTCTGCCCAGAAATCAAGCCAACCAACCAGTAGACTCAAGAAGATCAGTGTGAAACATGCAGATGGCTTTGACAGGCTAGAAAGAAACCTTTTGCTTCACTGGTTATCTAGATCATCATTCATATTTTATGATAATAGCTACATGTACCAGTACTCAGATGACCATTCCATAACCCTCTTCAGGTGACAAATCGTTCAGAAAATTAGGATACAAGACCCATCATCATTTAAAGGTACATGTAGTGTCAGACTAAAGATTGCAGAAATCTAATGAAGCTAGAGAACACGGAATAAATACACAACATTTGGCTCAAAGCAGTGGCTCATCTCATAAATGAAGTTTGTACATCTAACCTTGGCAATAGTATACATGTATTATGGAAGTTAAATGTTTTTCACTAAATATGCAATTACTATCAAGAACAACAAGAAGACAAATTGTGTGTTGTAGGTTTAGTTTTTCAGGGTTACACCATGTAATTCTTTCAAGGAATAAGAGCCCTGAAAAGGGCTGGTGAGCTCCGCTAAGAGCTCTGTGGTTCTCGACGTTTCGATCAGTATGCTCTGATGACGATCAGGAGCATACTGATCGAAACGTCGAGAACCACAGAGCTCTTAGCGGAGCTCACCAGCCCTTTTCAGGGCTCTTATTCCTTGAAAGAATTACAAGGTGTAACCCTGAAAAACTAAACCTACAATTCAGTTTCTCCACCATGAAAGTGTCGCTGATACTTCACTAAATTGTGTGTTATGGGTAATTCCATGAAAATGTCTACTTTTGGTGAAAAAACAAAGTGTAATTTGAACATTTTCTTTCTATGTCAGTTGAATATGCATGATTCGAACTGTAAGAGACAATATTCAATTTTTCAATTTTTAACAATATTTAACATTATTTTGACCGAAAATAGCAATTTTTTAACCCATAAATGAAATTACACATTTTTATGGTAAAATATGATTAATTACATATTAAGTCATTTCTGAGATTTCTTCTGTTATCATAACAAAGTTAATCAAATCTGGTTAGGACTAAGGGGAATTTTATGTCTATATTCATGTACAAAAAGTTCAAAAATATTAATATTCTTATGATTTGAAGGAGGTCAAAGGTCAAATGGATTTTTGTCCCTTCTGACACGTTTTTTAAGGTACTTTTTGCATTTACAATAAATTGGATCATTGTTTTGGAATAAAATTTTGTAGTCTTGCTCTTTGGTAGGGGGAAATTCATTTCTAATGGTAACTTGGCGGAATTTGATATTATGAAGATAATTATCAATCATAAAGTAATGTCCCGTCTGTCACGTTTTGCATCTACAGCAAAAATATATATGGATGGGACTACATGAAAATTTTCCGATGGATGAAAATTAAAATCCTTTTACTATTATGTTTCAGGATATCAAAGATGACCCTTTAACCCCTTTAGAACATGAGGATAAGGTATTTAATGCTGAAAATGTGGTTGTCTTTATAAAATGTATTTTGTGTACAATCTCAATGTGTCCCGTCTGTCACGTTTTTATTGTCCCGTCTGTCACGCTCTCTTTTTGGCATTTTCCCTCAAAAGCAAGATGAAATTTCAAATGTATACTAGCAGGTTTCAAGAAGGTACCAATAAGTAATAACATGAATACACATATTTCGTTTCAAGATTTTCCAGTGAGGAGAGCTTAATCAAAAAGTATCGAAGCAGAAATGGCTAGGTAAATTCATGTCCTGTCTGTCACGCTGAACTTGAAGCCCTGCCCACAATTTGTGGGCGGGGCTTGAAAAAAAAATTTCCCCCATTTTGTTGACTAAACCCTATACATCACATCTCTACATCAAAATAAGCATCACTTTGAAATGAAATGTGAAATATCAAGTAAAAACATCAAAAAGTGAGGGTTAGATGTCCCGTCTGTCACGCTGGAATTGCCCTTATATGAAACTTGCATTGGCTTAAAGATAAAGTTGAGTTCTGGTCATGCAATTACATTCTGAGAGAAACTGTCTCAAAGCAATTGGGAAAGGTTGATCATGTCTACATAAGAACTGGTGTACACTTTGAGGTTTTGGAATCATCAAAAGGTGAGAAATTGAAAAAAGTAAATGCACTGCACACAGAAATGGGTATATGGGACTGCGCACACATGTGAGATGAATGTTCAGCCCAAACACTTCAGCTATATCTCATCATTTTTTTAATAGGAGGGTATATTTGCAGAGCAATCCTTTGAAGGGGACATTTCTACAATGAAAGTATGCTGTTCTTCCAAACTGACATAAAAGAAATGAAAAAGCTCTAAAAAAAAATTCACCTTTCCCAGAACCCAACCTCCTCTTGAAATACTGATGGATATGGACTGGACCTTACAAATTTATATGAAAAGATTTAATGTTAGAAATTTGTCCATTTTTTCCCCCTCTCATGTGAAAGAGGCCAAAGAAAAAATAATATATGTGTGTGTGTGTGTGTGTGTGTGTGTGTGTGTGTGTGAGAGAGAGAGAGAGAGGGGGGGGGGGGAGAATCAAGGAACGAGAAGGACTTGTTCACACAGCATGGAACAGTTGCAATCTTGATGTGAACAGCATTTGACCCTAACCCCAGTGACCCTCTCATGTAAGGACACAGCATGGCATCTACAAAATATGGCTACTTACTACAAAATCGAGAAGGCTGAAAAAGAAAGAAAATATGCTGATAATTCATTATTTCTATTAGATTAATAGACCAAGCATGAACGCAAAGGTCATGGAGAGGTAACTGCTAAATATAACAAGTGCATCATAAATAACAATGATAAATGATGGCGGAACCCTCACTGCTGTGTATCAGAGGACTGCCTTATTGGTAATGGTATAGCCATGGACCTCATTCTCATTATGAAAGATAGCGCTTCTAGATCGAGCCATCTCTAAGGTGAGAATGCGGCGACGTCATTTCGGTGTGATCCACAGAGGTCCACGGCAAACTAAAACAGCAGACTGCTGAAGCACCTCTAGGGGATGCTCCATTTTTATGTTCTTATTTATTTCTGTAATTTTCCCAGATCATGTCGAACATTCTAACATTTCACTTATTTTTTTTCATAATCATGCAAGTAAACTAAAATACATGAGGAATGTCTATGCCATGTGGTACGCCTATATGTTTGTGAAGTTATTTAGATATATACATGCATGTATGTTTGTAGAATGTCAGCAAAACAAATTTCCAATATTGGACAATAAATAGACATTCAAAATGAAATTGAATTGAAACAGAAATAGGGCCTACATTATGTATGGCCAAACTTCTATATATGCTTCTTTTCTAGCAATATACATGTAAGGGCCTATACCAAACAGAAAAAGTTTATATTCTTAATTTTTAGGCACATGCATGCACATACCAGTTTGAAATACTACACATAATGTAGTCAGGACCTCTGCCATCTACTGCTTTCAAAAGTTTTGCCTGCGATGGTCGATGGTCAGCATACAACCATTCTATTCTCAGCAGGGATGAGAACCTACTACGCTCCTCAATGGCTCATCTCTTCAAATAAACCCGGACCACCTTCTCAATCTAAATAAATGCATGTAAACTGACAGTGACACGTGAGACAGGTTGAGTGTAAACAAGCTGACAACACATCATGACTGGATGCATAATAATACTTTAAAAGCACTGTTTACACTGATCTCTCAGTTACATCAAAGTCTGTAACGCCCAAAACTTTTGCAACTTGAAACTGACAAAATGTAAATGATGTTATTGATGGTCATTTTCACAGCATTGAACTTCTGCAAATTGCAAATATTCGGTATAAAAATTCAACCATTTTCAGGCATGAAAATTTCATGCACACAAGCATTTTCTGTTTCTATAGTTTATGTTATTGCGTCTGCACTGTTCAACCTTGCATGCTGTGTAAATGTCTCACCTGTTCCCTCTGGAAACCTTCCACTACTGCATCCACAGTGAGCTTCAGGTTCTGCGCTGTGAGCAGGGTATTAGCGAGCTTTCGATTTGCACGTCGACATAGTCGACTGGTACGATCGAACCACATTTTGAAGCTCTGCGCATGCGTCACGTCGTCTCCCTTGTCCACTAGCCGAATCGAGGACGCGTGCACCCTGGTTTTGCCGTCGTCCTAGATTCAGCACGAACGTTCATATATATGACGTCATACAAGCTCCGAATATGGATGAAAGTGCGACCCACACCGTCGTGAGAGATCGAAAGCGTATAACGCGAAGTGAACGGACT
Organism: Heliocidaris tuberculata; assembly: GCA_025618425.1. Taxonomy (NCBI): domain Eukaryota; kingdom Metazoa; phylum Echinodermata; class Echinoidea; order Camarodonta; family Echinometridae; genus Heliocidaris; species Heliocidaris tuberculata. Next base: position 24,640,115 of record CM046833.1, read on the forward strand.
TGGCCTGTGCGACGTCTCCACACTCTGGTGACTCGTTGCAGAAGTCGTTCGGAGCAGAAATCGAAAGCTCGCTATTATATCTCTGAAATCATTTTACACGAAGCAATGGCTGTAAAATGGACAGTGACATAAAACGTGAGACAGGTGCAGTGTAAACAAGCTGACAAGCATCAGTTAATACCCAGGAGCTCCTTGGTTGTACCATATGATTTATCTATAAGGCTTCATTGTGTTCACACTGAAATGTAGTACATTCCATTATTGTGTTCAGTGTTCATACAATTTAAACAGGGTAACTCTGTAAAGTCCAACATCAGGGTTAAACGATAACAGGGATTTCGATATGGGACCACAGCCCATCCCACTCCCCCCTCCCCCCTCCTCCCGAAATTTTTTTTTTTAAATCTGAGCATTCCCCCCCCCCCCCAAAAAAAAAGAAAGAAAGTGTGGAGCCCTCTCTACAAGTTCAACCCCCCTTGGACATGCTTTGCTATCCAGGCCAGCCAATCTTCATAACTTGGTAGGCCTACTGTCTTCCAAACAGAAGCGGTCCTGTTCACTAACCATTACCACATGATCACAACCTGTTTGAGGAAGGAGGTATGTCACTCCTGAGAGCAAGATGACACTCCTCAGGTCAAAATCTATCTTTCAAGAAAGGACTCCACACTGACTTTTTATCATTGGGGGGGGGGGGGGGGGGGGTCTACATGCAGATTACTTATTAGGTAGGGTCTGTATGAATAAGGCCCTTTCAAATAATGAAATTGAGGGGCACTGGACTTTGATTTTGGGTGCCAAAGTGTCCCGAGCACCCAACGGCAGTGTGGAGCCCAGCTCTGTCTGTACATGTACATGAAGGGCTGAAGCTCCAATAGAGATTTCATGACATACTACTGGTATACCAGGCAGCATACAGCAGATAAATAATAGCTCAGAAAAGCTTACAGGGAGTTGTAATGATTTTTTACAGAGGTCGGGAAAAAAAAAGGAAGTAGAAATATCACCCAAAGGCGGTGAAAATTTTAAAAAGAAAATCTCAAGAGAAAGCCCCTCACAATCCCCGACCCAGTCGTCCTCCCCCTTAGTTTTTTTTTTCAAGAAATAAAATGGAATCTCTATAAATTCTTGTAACAAATTATAATTTCAAACATATTCTTGTAGCAAATTTGGGATTTTATGCAATGCAATGACATATATTACCAAATTAGTGATGAGGTTCAGTCCCCAAGATATCAAGAATAAAAGAGCAAGATCAGCTCTTTAAAGGGGAAGTTCATCCTGAAGATTACTTGAGTTTAAAAAATGCAGAAAAAAATAAAGAAAAATATTGGCGAAGGTTTGATGAAAATCGGTCAAATAATAAAAGAGTTAATGAGTATTTAAAGTTTTGGATTCGTGACGTCACATGCGAGCAGCTGCCCATTGGTCATGTAATAAATATTCCATATATTCGCATTTTTTTTAACGTTCCACGATAAATTAATATTGTTTCTTTTCAGAATCTAGTATTGAATAACATTTCTGACAACATATCAAATGCACAGACGAAAATATTCTAAATTTTCTGAGAAAACTGTATTTTATGGAATATTTATCACATTACATAATGGAGGAGCTGCTCGCATGTGACGTCACAAAATCAAAACTTCAAAAGTCCATAACTCCGTTATTCTTTAACGGATTTTGTCCAAACTTTCGCCAATATTTTTCTTTATTTTTTCTGCATTTTTTAAACTCAAATAATCTTCGGGGTGAATTTCCCCTTTAAGAGTGTACCTCTCCAGAGCCTCTTGGGCTCCTGGAGCTCAGCCTTGCTTGCTTTCACAGCAGTGCAGTAAAATAAACAGTCAATATACCCATCTCATCTTCTGATTTATTTCACACTTTTTCGAGTGGAATGGAGTTTAGGCTTTTTCTCCAAAATATTGAATTTCATTTGATTGAGAATGAAATGTAAATTCAATCTGAATACATGTTAACACAGACTAGTAATCACCTTTCATTATAGTATTTATATTTATATTTTTAGAGGATGGTATGAAGGGCACCGGGATACAGAATGTACATATTACAATGTATTTAACTGAATAGCAGTTTTACTGAAGCAGTCGTTTGAAGTATTGTGCTGTCTTTTCTCTTATTACAATCATAACTTCTTAGGATCAGGAAGACAAGAGTATTCCCATCTCCTTGTTAAATAGAAAATCTAATTTTTCCAGGGTTCAAAAACACAGAATACAAAGAAATGGAAGTGGCAAAACTACCTTGTAATAATAGAAATTGTTAACAGTAAAGAACAGGTGTTGTGGCATAGTGGATAAGTCACCGGACTGTAGATCACAAGGTACGAGGTTCAAATCCCAGCCCAGCACTAACATCCTTTGGCAAGATATTAATCTACATTTGCCACTCTCGACCCAGGTGTAGTAAATGGGTACCAGTAGGAATTTATTCCTTGAAGCTTCAGCGCCTTCATTAGGGCAGCTAGGTTGAGCTGGGGTAATGATCCAAAGATCTTTGGAAGCACATAGAGACATTGATAAATATGTGGTATGCGCAGAAGAACTGCGTATTATTATTAATCTACATTGTATTTCACAAAGTTTTAGTGTATCATCATACAACACAGGTGTGATTCATTACCTGGGTTTAGAGATGAGACTATTACATGTATGATTTGTGTTTACCTCCCCTGGGGGAGTGGGCGTGGCTAAGACCATGGATTAGGAGAAGAGTGAGTTCAATGCACATTATGACCTGAGATGAGGTCATGACCTTAGTGGGGTCAATGACCTCTATCATAAACAAGCTTAGCCTACATAGACTAGTCTTGTACTTATGCTACAAAACAAAATATTATTTACACCAGTTTTGCAGTTTGCAAGTAATACACTTTGCTAATTCTTTGGAAGTCTATCAACCCTATGGTTAGGTATATGCAAAGACAAAAAGTATCCAAACTGCTCCTAAGAAAGCTAGTCTTGCTGACAGATGTGTCTTTCTTAATTTATTTTCATTTCTATGAATGGATTCATGATTATGTTCCTCATTCATGTTTTCATTTTATTAACCATGTTTTGTTACTATTGCAAAGGCCAATGCCAATGGAAACCAAAGTCGTATACATTACATGTACATAGACATTTGAAACTTGAGTCTTGAATCTTGCTCCTTTCTATTTATACAAGTATGAAGATACACCAACAACAGGGTGGCCTGTATTTCAACAGAAGAAGAAGAAGAAGATACAATACTTAACTGAATACAAAATGTGCTCCCAGTCTAAACAATCTTTGCAAATCCACCTCTTTGAAAGAGGCTACACCAACCAAACATTCCAATCTTGTCTTATCCTATAAATCAATCTCTCAGTTTAATCAACAACATTGCTGAAAGGTCTGACAGTTTTAGTAATGCAGTTATTTGGATAATTGGGTTACCCTTTATCTTATTATCATCACAAACAGGACAAGTTGATTTATTGCCTGAAGATAGGCTTTGAAAAAGAGTTCTAGAGCAGGGTTCCACATTAACTTTTTTTTGAAGGAAGTCCGGATTTAAATTTTTAGGGTTGCCTCAATAGGCCCCTATTTGAATTACATTTTTTTAAATTTTTTTTTTTTTTTGGGGGGGGGACAAGGACATTGAACCCCTGCTGGTGTTGATACCTGTCTAAAGAATTCAATAAAACATGCTTAACATTCCATCGAAACATACTATCACAATTCTCTCTCTAAAAACAAAAAAACAAAACAAAACAAAACAAAACCAAAAAAAAACAGAACAAAACAAAACAACCTTAAGTGATCAGTGATGTCACTCCCAGGGCCAGGGGAGTGAAAATACATGTAGTGTGTGCAAATTTACTATTTTCAAATTACAGAGGGCTCTCAATATTCACTCATTAATCACTCCTAAACAAGTGATTACTGGCATGACTCCCAGTGAGAGAAATCAGAATGAAAATTCACTCTTTTTTAGGGAGAGTAGCTCAACAAGATTTATCATTCCATCTCAACACATTTTCACAGTTTGGCTAGATATACAACCCTGTAGGGATAAAAAAGCAGATGATAGTAATTGGATCCGATATGGGCATGGGATCTCTGGCTTTCATACCCACCCCCACAATGCCCTGGAATAGAAATTTTACAGTTCATATGACTGTTGGAAACCTCAATCATGAAGATTTTACATCTTGAAATGTTTATCTATAATGATATTGCAATTTCCTCCCAAATTTTCTTGCAGTCAGTGTACAGTGGGTGGTGGGCTGAACAAATTTTACATGCTTGAAAATGTACAGAAGGCCCTAGTTCTACTTGCGCTGTTCAAACATTCAATTTTGATATCATAGGATGAGAGCAAGAAGGGCATTCACTCCTATCTTTCCATACAGAGTTGACACCTTTTTGGCTCTCAACATACCATCATTTGCTGCTAATTGGGACAAGATGGTCATTTACAAAAATCTACAAAAGGTCCTCTACTTACCTTCTCAGGTAAGTTCAATTTCTATGTCACTTCCTGAGTGCCAGAAGGGCAGTGACTCGCATATGTTTTAACACAGAGTTTACACCCTTCTGGCCCTCAACATACCATATGCCGCTTATCTGAACGAGATGGTCATCCACAATCTTCTAGGCCTATAACTCTCCATTTTCACTCTCATTATCTTTCAATCTGTCACTCCCATTTCCATTCTTCATTCGTTTCCTCCGTCCAAACTACGGATTCTTTGTCGCTCCGTCTTATACACTGATCCCCAAATGGCCCATTCATAGCTGGCCAGTCCATCTCTTCTAATTTACCAAATTTGGACATGTCTTTCTGCATGGACAAAGAAACAACTCACAATTTTTTTGCTGAAAATTTGAAAAAGAGAGAGAATTTGTGCAAGCTAATAAATAACTTGCTGAAAGCCAGAAGGATGTTAACTCTGTTTTAAAGTATCGAGTTAACGCCCTTCTACCGCTCAGCAGGTAGCATCAGTCTTTGGTTATGTTTCTGACTCACTTTCTTGATGTGTGGTAAAGGAAATGATATCTGATTTATAGTAATATTCTCAAATAGATTAGCTTTGTGCCTTTCTTAATTTATATCAGAAAGATATTTTCTCTACTGCTGCACTGCCATGCACATTTATTTCTCTAAAATTATCTTTTGATTTTTTACCTCTTTCTCAAATTCATATTTTTAATATTCATTTTTCTTTCTTGTTTTCATTTCTTTTAAGTATTTTGCTTTCACTGTACACTCCTGGGCAATTTCATGGTAACGGATTTACAAATGAGGGATATTTATTATTTTGCTCACATTTTTGAAGGCTATATGCACTAATTTTGGACTTCCGTCCCCTTCTCACCAATTCGTAATCTGCATATGTACTCATTCTTTCACCTGAACTCGTTCATACCCAAAAGTGTCCATTTACATTAATTATATTGAGGTAGATAACTCTGGTAACGGAATTACCAGAAAATTGTTGTATTTTTGAAGTTCTCATTTCCATGAATCAATCATGCATTGTGCGAATCCTGATTGAGATGTGGGAAAAGTTTTTTCAGATTCTTGTGATTTAAGGATTTGCCTATTTGGGACTATTAAACTGGTTTTCTTTAGTATGAATCTGAAATTGTTGTTGTTGTTGTTTTTCCCATGTGGAATTGCCCTCCTGAGTTACATGTATTTTCATCTTGGACATTTAGTTTACTTTAAAGGCATTGATTAACTTTGCCCAGGATTGAAAAAAAAAAATCACTGTTCCAGCTAATGCTGTAATCATAATTGCAAACCTTTAGCTCAGACAGGAATCGCCTGAGTTTTATAAGCTGATCGGTCGTTTATATATCAAGATATTTACGATTGAACATTGATGTCGGGATAGAGTACCACCGAACCCTAAAGAACTCTTTCGGTTGGCATACCTCGCTCTATCACAGAATACCGTACGGGCTGGAAACCCGCTCTGAAATCGCCAAGCGCTGGTGCTTGGTTTTTGTGACTGCAGCGCAGCGAAGAAGCCGAGCGACTTGCGCTAGCGATTGATCGCGATTTTCTCTTTTTTAGGATAGTAAACGGGTTCCATTTTTTCTCATACTTTCACATATCCTTAATTATATATGTAGTTAGAGAACTGCACACAATTCACTGGCATTTGAGCTGATTTTACAATTTTTCACAAAGTTAATCAATCACTTTAATGTCAGTGTCATACAACACCCATACACAGTTTCTCCCGTCATATTCAATAACTTAACTCTAGTATTATATCCTGGGGGATGTTTCATAAAGCTGTTCGTAAAGTTATGCATGAATTTACGAACGACTTGAATATGAAGTGCCAGATAGAATGCCCAAAGTTTTTCCTGATGTTTTACCAAAGTGTGACTGTATTTCCAATAACCTCAATTAAATTATTGCAAAAAATATACTTTGCATTAAAAATGTTAGTCATAATCAGAATGTTAATCTACATCTGCACAGTTCAACTTTAGTTGATGCAGTTAAAAGTGATTGAGCATCCCATTTGGCTTGTCATATTTAAGTCATTCGTAAAGTCATGCGTAACTTTATATGAACAGCTTTATGAAACACCCCCTGGTATGATAGATGTAGCAGTGTTGATGTCATATCCAGGGTGGAAAGTAAAATGTTAAGATAACATTTTCTGCTCAGAACCTTCCAATCATCCCCATGTCATGCTTTCCTAGACTCCAAGCAACAGCTACTTAACCATAAAGGTATCTGTCCTACTATGTTACATATTTTTCATCTTTTCCCCTACAAAACACAGAAGAATCTACCAATCACCTTAGAGAAAATTAGTTACAAAAAATGCATTGCCATGAAACTTACATGTAGGAATACATGAAGAGTTTAGATGTACATGTATATGAGGCAAATCACAATAGGCAACTTAGCGAAACCGAGTGGCACGACGAGACGCACCTGGGCCCCGTTGCATAAAACTTACCATTAACAGTAGCTTTGCCATCAATGGTAACTCCCATGGAAACCTTGATTTTGATAGGCTGTTGAGTGATGTTACCATAGTAGTTACCACTGATAGCAGAGTTACCATTAGTGGTAAGTTTTATGCAACGGGGCCCAGGAACACAAATGGCAAAATTATTGGTGAATTAGAAGTTGTAATTTGACATTTGTAATCACAATTTTGGTAATATTCTGCCTAATTAAGGTAGTGGAGGAAGTTTTACACACTACATGTACAGTATGTGGCTTAATTATGACTACCTTAATACAATGAAATCATGATTTTAAGCAGTATGCATTTGGCGCTCCGGACGCATCTTTTCGTGCCACTACCTTTCTCTAAACTACCTAAGCGCCCACTATCTCAGGTTTTTTCCCTCTTTTTTTCCCCTACCCTGGCTATGTGTGGATCTTATTGCGGGTGTGAAAGAGGTTATGTACATGTACATGTAAATCTCATTTTGTCGATGTGAAAGGGGATATTGACAGAAGAAAACTATCTTCACTTTGGTTATTATTACATGCAAGTGGCAATGATATGCAGTAATACATGAAAAGTGTTAAATTAAACTAACCTACTTGTTGGTGTGAAATGGGGTATTGGGAGAAGGAAGGTATACGTACCCTCGTATCATGAATTGATTTTGAATGTAAAGTGAGATGCGCTGTAGTATTATACGTAGACCTTATTTTGTTGGTGTGAAAGAGGTGTACAGAGAAGGAATGTGTCCTTGCACTAGAAAGTGATTACATGTATGAAAGATAGCGAGAAGCGCTCTTATTTTGGGGTGTGAAAGGGGTACTGATAGAAGGAATGTGTGTGTATCATAAAGTGATTTACATGTATGACACTGACACAAAGTGTGAAGTGGTATCTTACTTTATTAGGTGTGAAAGAGGTACCTGTATTTGAGAGAAGGGAAGAGTTCTCATGCCATACACTAAATATGGCAGGCAGTGTGACATGCCCTAGACTACATGTATGTAGATCTTGTTTTATTGATGTGAAAGGGGTATTGACAGAAGGAAGGTGTTTTCATGTCATCAAATGATGATGACAGGTAGTGTGATGCACTCTAATAGCAATCATGACAGATCTGTAATTCAATTACAAGATACCATACCACTGTACATGTACTATGCTCATTCATACTTGGTATTCCATCTTATTGATAGATGTACATGTAAATGTACACGTACTATAGTACAGATATCAGACTGTATTTAAAGCCCCAGTGTTGGAGAGAATAAGAACTGTTCATCAGACTTCTTCTATTTTATTTTATCAACAGCTACAATGTAGATAATAACAATTCTAAGCTGCGCTGATTTTTTTTTCTTTCTCCTAAGGTGAAATTCCTTTGACTTCATCAACACAAGAAATTTAAGGCATTTTATTTGTTCATCATCTAAATACCATAGTTATCAGTGGGAGCTTACAAGTGATCAATATATCTTTATCCTTTCATTCAAAATTATTTATAAAAAAATAATAATAGTCAATAAAATTGTCCAAAGTCCAAAATATAGATTTGCAACCTTCTACCAGGCAAAGAATGAAATCTACATAAGATGTGGAACTAGTGTTTTCCAAACAGATGGGTTTTGAACAATGCATGTTTATTCAATGTTTGATAAAATGCTAGAAGGGATACACTCCCTTTGATGTGTATTTTTATCTTAGAACAATCTGCTTGAGTCTCTGTCTCTCCCTGTGTCTCTCCTCTCCTTCTCTCTCTCCCTCCCCTCCATATCTTCCTCTCATCACTATTTCTTTCTCTCTCTTCCGTCTCCCCAAATCTACACTCTTTCTCTTCCTTCCTCTCTCTCTCTCTCCCTATATCTGTCTGCCTCCCTCTCTTTCTCTCCCATCTCTCCCCAACTCTACTATTTTTCTCTCCCTTCCTCTCTCTCTCCTCTTCATTTCTTTGTGCCTCTCTCCTCTATCTCTCCCCAACTCTACTATCTTTCTCTTTCTCTTCCTTCCTCTCTCTCTCCTCTCCATTTCTTTGTGCCTCTCTCCTCTATCTCTCCTATCTTTCCCATCTCTCCCCAACTCTATTCTCTTTCTCTCCCTTCCTCTCTCTCTCTCCTCTCAATTTCTTTGTGCCTCTCTCCTCTATCTCTCCTATCTTTCCCATCTCTCCCCAACTCTATTCTCTTTCTCTCCCTTCTTCTCCCTCTCTCCTCTCCCTATATCATTCTCTCCCATCTCTTCCCAATTGTACTCTCTCTCTCTCTCTCTCGCTTCCTCTCTTTCTCTCTACCCCTCTACCTCTCTCTTTCAAACACACTGACTCTACACATCTCTCTTCTATTCTAGAATTTTGATTTTTTTTTTTTTCTTAAATGGGTAAATCAGCAGATCTCTCCAAATTGCTGCTGAATTTGAGTCTGATTACTACCAAAAGGCATTAACTTTGTATCAGAGCAAATGGGTTAACGCCCTTTTGGCACTCACCAGACGACGTGATGCATCTCTCCAATTATCTTCAAGGCAATCAAAATCACGTCTGTGCCTCAACCTCGGGACAACACAATCAGTTACAACTTGATCCATTCATACCCACAAAGACATTTACTCAAATCAAACTGATTGAAATCATTTGTGCCGCAGGTATTACGTGCTTAAAGCATAATGCAGTTTGCGGTGACGCCTTATTGTGGTAGATGTTCTTCAGTAGTACAATCTCAACAGTCTGAACAAGCCTATTCTACAAACATGTATTTGAGGCAGATACATGTACATGTAGTATAACTAGTAAATGACTGATAACTAACTTACTGGCTTGGTGGGAATATATGGGAACAACATAAATATTGGTGGGAACAATATAAATACGTTTATGCTTACGGACAAAATTCCTTTCATAATTAGAAGAGGTAGACTTTCAAAAAGTGCTGAAGGCTACAAATTTGACAACTTGGGCAAGTTTGAAATATATACTGCTTTTTATCAGAGGGCTACACATCAGCAAGTTTACACTGTACTGTACATGTATGAGTGTATGACCTCCCTTTATCAATTCCTTTCAAATCTCAAAGAGAAAATTTGTTGCAAAACAACCCCATATACGTAGTTAGTACAAATGATACTCATCAATATTTTGTATCCAGGCACAAGAAATACTACATGTATTTGATTGACAGCAATCTCCACTATCAATAAGAACTTGTTTACTGAGGGTGGGATGGTGGAGGGGGAAGGGGAGGGGGGATGAAGACTTAAAAAGGTTACCCTTATGCTGGGGGTCAGGGTCCTCCCAAATATTTTCTTTTTCCTTTATGCTTTATGCTTTCATGATCAAGTCTGTTGCACAATGCAGAAAAACATGCAAAGTCTAACAGATCAGACTGGGTACCAATCACCAGCAAATATTTTGCTCTGTATGTTACAGGTTCCACATCGCTATACCATTATCAACATATGGGCTTCATACATGTATATCAAGTGTAAAGACATTGCAAACTTTAAGTACACTCCCAGTAAACAGTAAAAGTGACTTGTGGGTACAGGAGAATAGGGCCTGTATTTTCAGGTTATCCTTTATTCCCTTCATACTACGCAACTGAAGACCAATAGAATACCAGGTAAGTTCTTTTAGATTGATTTAACCCTTTCGAGACAATTGACCACATTTTGTGGTTTGGCTCAATAACTTTTGATTCGGAGCCCTGAAAAATATACCAGATACATGAGCAGAAAAAGCAAAAATTTCTGCACACACTATGTTCATTTTTGTTACATGACGATTTTGCGTTTGACCCCTGGAATTTTAAAAAGGAGAATAAACTTTAAAATCCTTAAATTGGCAACACATTGAGAGGTTCAAAATCACTGTTTTTCATCAAAATTGGCAATTTTTTTCAACTATTCGACTAAGTTTCTAATGATGCATATTGTTTTCAAAGACATTACATTTTGTTAGAACCGTGTAGCACTAAAAGAAAAATATTATTGTTGCCAATTTGAAGAACAAACTGTGATCAAATTAGCCCTTAAATAATTCCTGTCCTGAAAGGGTTAATACTTTCTACATGTTACTAAATTGATTTTTAGGGTATTGGTACACTTTAAGATGTTGGTTTCAGTGACCAATAACAGACCTATTATACAGGTCTATTATGCTTCTACATTCTTTTGTAATCACGGCTCTGTACCCTGTCCCTTTCTCAGACTGGACTAAGCCTGGGATTCAGACTACATACAGTACTCTTCATGAATGTATCCTTTTCATGAGAGCCTTGAAATTGTGACCTTTGACCTGGGTCTATGTGGGATTGATTTAGGAGGTGTAAGAATGCCAATGTCACTCACTCAAGGCCTGTTCCCATTAGCCCACGTTTTTAAAATAGCTGGCCAATTCTGATCTGGGGGGAAACTAGCCCGATCACAACTAGCTCAAGCTAATTTGCAGTACAACTTGCAACAGGGGACTGTCTTACTCTTATGCTTGGGAGAATAGCACGAGCTCTATTTCCATGAATTAGCAGCAAGTAAAGTAGGGCTGGTTCACAAAATAGCCCACCATTTGGCCAATCAGTAGGCTTATTCACTGTTTAAGATGCACATGGACTATGATATGCTCCAAAGAGTCTAAAGTTCATGCTAATTCCTCGAGCGAGTGGGGATTGCTTCACTAGAGCTAACGGAAACAGCGACTTCATTCTCGTAGATTTTCTTGAGAAGCACTATTCAGAAATGCAACGAGCAGAGCACACTCTTCGAAACACTGAGACTTTTCTTTCTTTAAACAAATTAAGAGCTCTTTTCAGAACTCTTGCACAAAAGTATACACAACAGTTCTTTGAAGGACTAACCGATATATATGCTTCCGCAAACATATATTTTAAAGCACTAATTATCGGTCCAATATCTCTAATTCGAGCTTGTTCAGGTTCGTTCAGGATAATGGGAACAGACCTTCAGCTGGGGAGATGTTTACAAAGTCTCTACAGGGATCAACTCTCATCATGCGCCCCAAATATGGGCAAATTCTTAGCTTTGGCTTCTTATCAATGCAGAAAGAAAACAACTCCATGAATGCTTTGTCTTGCACCTTTCGTTTGAGGTGCCCTTGTGAAAGATATGTACACTGTAGCACTTTCAGTTTGGAAGTACACATGTAACATAAGATACATGTAATAGGCTACATTAGCCGACTCTTTTGTTCACAGGAACTGGGAAGGATTTGCTAAGATTTCCTCACTGTGATGTATAAATCTGTATCTTAAATTGGGATTTTAATTCATGAGAGCTACTTTTTGATTTTAGCGATCTCTTTCCAGAGCTTTCCAAAGTTACATTGCCTACTGCTCCTGTGTGTCTTTTTCACTGAAAGCACACGGTTTAAATCTAGGCCATCATTATTACTGCACACTTGTAGACTAATGTGGAATAATTAATTTGTAAACTAAAGCAGAAAATTTGTGATGTTTATCCTTGAAAAAAAGAAAAAACAAAAAATATCTTCTCAATGCCAAGATGAAATGATCAATTCACTTTTTCAAGGCAACTTCTGGAACACAATTCATGTCATTGTTTTCTTAACAACCATACATTACATGTACACTGTACAGTGTACATAATAAAAAGAACTAAAAAGAATGACTCATAATCAAAGCTAGCGAAATTCAACAAAATTCAATTCAATTAAAAAAAAAAAAATTGAATCTATTATAATCAATTAACAATAAATCTATATAATTCGAGGTGGAACCATGTCCCTCTTCCTTTCACGTTTCAATGGAACTTGAGTCTTGAGTCTTGAGTGACTGCATTCTACATGTAATTCTGTGCTCATAATCAACCCAGGAAGAAAAGTGTGTGTGTGTGGGAGGGGGGGGGGGGGTACAAAAGTCTTAGCATCACAATTCCAGCAATAAATTTATTCCAGATGATTCAATCGACACACAATAGATTCAAATAAACTCCTCACATGAGAACTGCGATCAAACACAACTTTAAAAAAAAATTAAACACAATCCTAAATATACATGTAGGACTTCAATTGAAACCCAATTTTCATTTGATTTTTTATTGTTGGTAAAAAGCATTTTTTCAGGCTGGAGGTCAAAGCTTCATAATCTTTCTGTAGAGTTATTGTGTGTGTGTGTTGGGGGGGGGGGGGAATTCATCATCTGTGCACCAGACCATTATTTACATATATAGAAGACATCATGGCTAGGTACACAGGTCCCTTTACCTGCAGAGGGAAGCGAGCAAACCTTCAATATGTTTTCATACAAAATCAATCAATACCTGGCGGTATCAGACAAGTAAATTTACATCAAGCATGTTTATCTACGTCTTGGTGTATTAAATTGGCAATTAAACGGAGCAGAGAAAGGGTAAATAAGGTACATGTACAGATAGAGTCTATTTGCTAAGCTGTACAGGTGCTCATCGGTTATCATAACAGTGCAGTGATGGTTTGTAATTGATTATTTTGTCTGGGAAGGTGTATGGTTGATAGTCTAAGTATGCAGACAGCAATAGAATGAAACTGATGCTCGGATTTCAGAACGCAGGAGTCACAGTAATTGAATTAATAAATTCAGTAAATTCACAAAATATATTAATTTACCCTAGAAGTACATGTATACATGTAGGCCTAAAATGCAAAAAATAAAGGCCTTTTTACATACATGTATGTTTAATTATAATATCATTAATCTGTATGACCCCGAGTAGAATACTACATGTTAACTCGGGCCTAGCCTTTACAGCGATGTATCAGAGTAATTAAAATGAAAATGTTTACATGTGGTAAAACAAACCATTAGTTACCTACATGTAACCCTAGTTCAATTGTCCCTCACAGTTTGATTAACCTTTGCCTAATTACCAAGAGATGACGAAAGATGAATCTGATGAAAGGTCAATAGGTCACTGGGCAGCTCTGTATGTACTGTTATCTCTCTTCCACCTCCCCAGTTATCGTTAAACTGGCTAGGCTAGTTTGCCTTCTAGGCTAAAATGATACTCTCCTACCTTGAACTCCTTGAAAAATTAGTTTGACATACCGGATGTTCTAGACTCATTATTTGTCATGAAGAAGAGTGTAGTGTTTAAGGGAAAAAAAATCTTCATCACAACTCTTTATACTTCCTGATTGGCTTGATTAAAAAAAGACACAAGATTAGAAAGAAAAGAAAGATTACTACAGTACCTACATGTAGCACTGTTTTGCCTGAAACATGGTTTCCAGGTTCTAACATTCAGACTGAAGTCTGACCCCCCCTACCCCCCTCCCCCTCCCCCTCCCCTTACATACTTTATGATTGCTGTCTTAGAGCTCAATCTTCATGTATTGCTTTTCCGTTGAGTATAATGTACAAGGTTGTTTCAATATAATGTAATGTGCCTTCGCTTTGTTGAATTTTGTTCCTATTGAACAACATACATGTACAAGTACAGTACATGTACTTCTGTTGTTTGTTTTTTTATTTGATAATTCCATTATATCACGTTTCTATTTAGTATTTCAGTAATTTTGAATTTAAATTTGAATTTGAATTTGAACTTTTTGTAACACTATACTCATACTACAAACACTATCAACATCATACATCATGTACATGTAATCGTCATCATCACCATAAGCTAAATCATCACATTTGTCAATACCACCATCATGATCTCCATTACCAATATTACCTGTTGCCATTATGATGATCATCAACACCACAAAAGACCTAAATCACCATCACCATCACCATCACCATCAGGCATCACATCATCATCATCATCACCCATACCAAAAAGTGTGTTGCATTCTCAACCATGCGCGCGCGCGTATCACTTTCCCTCTGCGATTCCCTCCATAGAACCCTGTACATTAATCATGAAAAACGTAAATTTCAACTTTTAGAGATACTTATCTTTTTCACTTTTTAACAATTTAATTCAGTTAAAAAGGAATATGAATATTGAAGAAACAAAGAAGCTGCAGAGCATAAAAATGTAATCATCTCATACATGTATGTAGAATTCTGGCCAATTTTGTTTGAAAACGGCCTTTTTATGTTGCCTCACAAAAACGTAGAACACCCAAATTACACGTGTTTCTATGGGGAAAGTAATCGACTCGCAGTGACAAGGTAATTTTGTTAATTGGTTAGCAGTGCTGTTAATGGTGGGAATTAACCAGTTAAAAGGTTTCTTAAAAGAGTAAGAGTTCTAGGTTTGACCTTTCTTATTTTGACTTCTACTGGTTTTGTAGAATTCTGGCCTTTTTATGAATTAGTTATGAAATATTTTGTGTTTTTAGACTGATTCTGTGCGCGCGCACCACTGATCTCTACAGAGATCAGTGGCGCGCACGTGTCATTCTGATGACATTCAGGCTACGCGCAGATGCAACAAATTGCGCGAAACTTATTGACATGTCCCCGATTCCCCATCACCACACCATCACCACACCATCACCAATGCATCATCATGATCATTCCACCATCTTCCACCTCAGAACCACTACACGACCATCATTCATTGGTCACCGCTCCATCGTGCTTTTTGTCCTCCCATAAATCTTATACTTCTACTTTCTGGTCACACCGCGCCAAAGACCCAATTGAATTGTACGGCCACAAAACAAGAATGCTCCAGTGCAAACATTCCTTACCTGAAGAAAACTCGATCTATACCGATCTCGCACATAGGTGTTCAAATTCTGCAATTCAGTGCAACTTACTATTTATTCATGAGCGGTCCTCCAGAATATTCCGAGTCCCGACTCTCCAGTCCGGGTTGGCAACCTTCGCTCCTGTTTACATCCACTAGCGTTTTCCAGGTACCGGTACAACGTTACTCTTCCACTTCCTGAAATCTTTTTTTCTCTCGCTTGTCAGATTAAAATTGATAAGGGAAACTGCTTGTCTGTAAATTGACTTCATTCACTGAAGCATTCTTTTACATAATCCATCATCTACTCAAAATATAAAGTAAGGTCAAGAATAAGTCCAGAAAGATCACTTTAGTTTTATACTGCAGATCTGCTTACCCTCCTCGCCGTGTTTCGAAGTGAGGCCAGCATACCACCAATGCGGGAATTTGAAACAGCTACTGGGAAACAGCACAGCTCGATAGCGCTAGCTAGCTATAATTCGCCCGAAAGTGTAGGGCGCGGCGTCGGCGGCGTGGTGACCTATAGTTTTTTATGCCAACTCGCTCAGTGCCTCCTGCTGCTAGCTTTATCCACACAAAAAAGTACAAGCACATGAAACTTGTTTTGGTTTTCATGAGGGTAACGTTAGTTGGCGCTGTTCAATTTACAACATTGCAGCAGCCAGTTGAGAGAGATTTTAGCAATTCGCTCGGGATATTTTTTTCGTTTTTGTTCGGTGCATTCAAAATAATTGCCAGTTCATTTAAACTGAACTTGAAGAAGGGGGGGGGGGGGGTTGATTACAGTGCCTCATAGGTTTTGAAATTACAAACGTATTCTTTCTTTATTAAAAAAAAGGAAAAATGTTGATCCCCCTATTATTAATTGACAAGTGGTCATGTTTTATTATTATTCTTTTTTTGTTGTTCTATTGGCCTGGGCCCGTATAAGAAAAAAAAAAAAAAATATATATATATATATATATATATATTTCCACAAAAAAAAAAAAAAAAAAAAAAAAAAAAAGGAAGTCAGTAAGGAGGAACAATGAATTTAGCTACGCAAATTATTTCTCTCATTCAATTCAATTGATTTCTCACATTATATATATATATATATATATATATATATATATATATATACTCATATATGCAATTATGTTATGAGCCACAAAATAGATTTTTTTCCAGAGTTAAACTGGCAAGCTGAATCATATTTATTTCGTCATGGTTTCAATCTTCAGCATGATCAACTCTGTCAAATGCACAGGGATTGAAAATAATCCACATGAAAAGTCACACAAACTTTCCTTTTCAAGGTCATTCTTATATCTTTGACCTAAGAAGGCCTAAGATATACATATACATTTATTTTTATAGGCCTTTTTGCACTTTTTTTTTACATTACTTGATCATGTTGATAATTCTCTTTTGAAAAAAAAAATGTACGCCATTACTGGAAATCCTCATATAACGTTGTTACAATCCCGAACAAAAGTTCTGCAATGATTAAATAAAGAAAAGTTTTCATTTGGTTTTTATTTGATTTATTTATTATTCCGTTTCAATAATAAACAAAAATGATACATATCAGTTCAATGATTAATCACAAAACAATGTGGTAAGTTTGTACATCAAACAAAGTTGAAGGTATTGTGAAGAAAACAACAACTAATGAAAAAAAAATCATTATTGGCTTAAACATATTTTGATACACACAGTTTACAACAACAGTATACAACAAAAGCATGAGTGCTATCTTTTTTTATAGTTGTTATTTGACTTGTTAGAGATGAAGCACACATCTTGAGAGAGAAAAAGAAATTAAGAGAGTACTGGTAGTTTCACTGTGAATATAAAAATAATAGGCCTAATGACAGACAGAAAAAAAAATTATAATATGGTTATTTGGTCATCTGTCACCCGATAGGGCATCAAAATCTGGAAGAAGGGAGCACGGGGAGGGGCTACAACCCACGTCGACAATGTCGGTCTCAAGGACCTTCTCGGAAATTCTTTGAGGGTTCACTAGACCGATAACCCACGAGACCGACAGCAAACTATACAGGCCGACAATTTCGGTCTCGCACGGTAGCCTTCTGACAACCAGGGGGGGGGGGCGTTTCATCAAGCGTTTTGTCAGTGATTTTTACCGACAAATTTGCTCTCAGCCAATCAGATGCAAGGATTTCAGTAGCTTATAACAGTTGTCGTTAAAAATCACTGACAAAACACTTGATGAAACGCTCCCCAGTTGGTCTCGAGGACCTTTGGGAACTTTCTTATTTTCCATATTTTTCTTAAGTATTTCTTTGTATTTTCGGTCTCGTCGGCTGTCGGTCCCGTAGGCCGTCTGTATCGTGGACCTTTTTGAAATGTCGGTCATATGGGCTGTCGATCTCCTGGAACGACCCCACTCAACTAATACCAGGACAAGTCAAATGTTATGGGGCTGATGGAGTGCCAGTTTCGGCACAGGCTCCCAGTCTATTTGTGGCAAGCATATCAGTCCTGGGCTCCGTTGCACAAAACTTGCGTTTGATCGCAACTCCTAAAAATCAAACGCAAGACCTTAATGCGCACTTCTGATTGGCTGAAAATAAAGTTGCGTTTGATTTTCCTGAGTTGCGTTCAAACGCAAGTTTTGTGCAACGGGCTTCTGATCTACCTCGTGGTTCTCTTCCAGATGGAATCTCCTGCGAACCAGTTACCGGGTGTAAACCACCGCCGCCACGAATCTTAGCTATGACTGGAGAAAAGATCTTCTGTAGTTCTTACAACTTGGAAACGAGATCCTCCTTGTCAGCTAGGGAGTTGTTTTTAAGAAAATGGATGACGTCATCAACAGCTGTTGTCATGGTCTTCTTGTCATCAGAGCCCAGCTATTTCTCTGCCGAGGAGTCATCGACGGCGGACTTGATGTCGATGGCATAGCCATCTAGCTGGTTCTTGGCGGCGGTGCGTTCGCGCTGGACATCATCCTCGGCTTTGAATCGTTTGGCATCGTCCATCATGCGTTCGATGTCGTCTTTGTACAGTCTCTTGTCGGTGGGGATGGTGATCATGTTGCTGCGACCCGTGATCAAATCCTTGGCGGTGACGGTCATGATGCAGTTGGCATCGATGTCGAAAGTGACTTCGATCTTGGGGACGCCCCGTGGAGCAGGAGGGATATTAGACAACTCAAACTGACCAAGGCGATTGTTGTCCTTGGTCAGGGCTCTCTCTCCTTCAAACACCTGAACCGTGACACCTGGCTGGTTGTCTGAGTAGGTAGTGCATATTTTGGATGCTCTGGTTGGGACCCTGGTATATCTATCAATGATATTTGTCATCATGCCACCCGCCGTCTCGATACCAAGAGAAAGAGGAGCAACGTCGAAGCAGACAATATCCTTATACTCGGACATATTCCCTGTGTATACTGTGGCACCGTATGCCACAACTTCTTTAGGATCGATGGACCGGTAGAGTTCCTTCCCGTCCAGGAATTCTTGGAGAAGCTTCTGGATCTTTGGGATTCGAGTCGACCCACCAACAAGGACTATGCTTTCGATCTTATTCTTATCTATCTTTGCATCAAGTATTACTCTTTCTACCGGCTGGAGACACTTTCTAAAGAGATCTGAACAAAGCTCTTCGAATTGTGTTCTGCTAACGCTTGTGTTCAAGTCAATGCCTTCAAAAAGTTTGTCAACTTTGATGTCAGCACAGGTGCTGCTTGATAATGTTCTCTTTGCACGTTCCGCTGCAATACGAAGGCTGCTAAGTGCTCTCGGGTTCGTCCTCAAATCCATCTTGTGCTTGCTCTTGAATTCCTCAACGAGATGGTTGACGAGTCTGTCATCGAAGTCTTTTCCTCCAAAATTGTCTCCAGCCGTCGTCAGCACCTCAAACATCCCATCCTCAATAACAAGGAGTGAGACGTCCAACATACTTCCACCGAGATCGAAAACAAGAACGCGTTGTTCCCGACCGTCAAACTTCTTGTCGAGTCCGTAGGCAAGGGCGGCAGCGGTGGGCTCATTGATGATCCTGAGGACGTTGAGCCCTGTCATCTCCACAGCATTCTTGGTCGCCTGTCGCTGGGCGTCATTGAAGTAGGTGGGCACACTAATGACGGCATCGCTGACATTTTGGCCTAGATACTCTTCGGCTGTCTCCTTCATCTTTGTCAGAACCATTGAGCTGACTTCCTCTGGAGAGAGTGTTTTGGAATTTCCCCGGTATTCAACCTGCAGCATCGGCTTGCCGTCTTGGTTGACAACAGTGAAAGGCCAGTGTTTCATGCCAGACTGCACACTCTCATCGCTAAACCGTCGCCCAATTAGACGTTTGGCATCAAAGATAGTATTCTTAGGATTCCTAAACAGGTTAAGAAAATAGAAAATAACACTCATCTACTACAGATTTCAACAAACCTTGTTTATCATAAAGATATTCTATCGACATTGTTAGCTTTTCACGATTTAAAATTAAGAAAACAGAATACTCCCTATAGCAAAAAACGTACTTAGGGATGCTCCGAAATTTTCGGGCTCTGTTTTGTCCAATTCGATGATGAGGGTTAGTTCCCCGAGGTTGTAGGGGTGGATCCTCGATTGTAGGAAAAGGGTGGGGATGAAAGCGACAATTTTCCGATATTGATTTATCTCACTCTGGGAGATAACAAATGACCGGTCTTCTCAAGGCTCCCCCGGTTGGGGGTGGGAGGGGGGCGTTGTAGAGCAACAGCAACTACAAATCTCGAATGTGCAATCGGCCCTGCCAATTGTGGGGGGGGGGGGGGGACCAAACAATGATTTCGGGGAAAACCTGCCGAACCTCACAGATTCGCTCAAATAGGTATTTAGGAGCAAAATATTCATAAACATTAGATTACTGAACTATATGATTACTGTATAATTTCGGGAATCCCGCAGAAACTACCAAGCTCGCTAAGGGTGGGGGGGGGGGGGGGAGGGTTTTACGCAGACCCCGCCCCCCCCCCCCCCCCCCGGGGAATGATTTGCGGCATTCTGCCAGCCCTCCCAGGCTTGTTCAGTTTGTTGTGTGTGTGTGTGTGTGTGGAGGGGGCGGGGGCTAGGTAGGGGCAAAAATCCCCCCTTATTTGAAGGGGGAGGAATGTGCCCTTTCCCCATGGATGCGCCTATATGGATGCAACATTCTTCAAACAATCTTTCTTTCACAAAACATTAAAAGCACCATAGTGTGCAATTAGAAAGTATATCATGTAAAATCTAAAATTATTTACTTACGTTGGCACTTGATTCTTAGCTGCATCTCCAATCAGTAGGCCTATTGCACTGTCTGTGAAGGCAACATAACTGGGTGTGGTTCGGTTTCTTTGATCATTCGCTATGATCTCTACCTTTCCGTCCTGAAAGACTCCAACACAGGAATAGGTCGAACCTAAATCAATCCCAATAGCTGGCGCTTTTTCTGAAGCCATTTTATTTTCTCTGCTGCTTGAAATGTAAATTCCAGCAGAGTATAGGCCTAAAACCGATATTTATGTTGACCTACAATAATGTGCTCTGCATCTGGAACTTTCTGCGAAATTTTAAAGAGTAAAATCTCTGATTATTATTGTTATAGGCCCTATTTGATGTGTCGAGCTGAAACTATTATCCTTCTACCAGAACTTCAGAATTGTCGGGTGAAACAGACTGTGCGATAGTCAATGTATGAATAGGATCAGAGCGATTTGTTTACATAGTCATATTGTTCACTTAGTGGTATTTCCTATGACGTTTTTGATTGTGTCACTTCCGAGCTCGGGCCAGGAGAGTCCTGGAATATTCTCGACTAACGTACTATGACGTCATTATCGGACTTTTATCTAGAGCGAGGTAATTCATACGTATCCCACTAGACAAGTGACTCCTATCCAGGGGCGGCGCTACAGGGGGGGCAGGGGGGGGGCGACCGCCCCCCCTATGATTTTTCAAGTAGTGAAAAAAAAGAAGAAAAAAGAAGAAAAGGAGGAAGAAAAGGGAAGAAAAGGGAAGAAAGAAGAAAGAGGAGTATTAAAAAGAGAGGTCTTAAACATATAACTCTATATTACCCCTGTTATTTAATGGAGAAAAAATATGACGTCATCTTTAGGTCGTCTTGCCCCTCCTATCAAAATACCCTGGCGCCGCCCCTGCTCCTATCACCTTCTACGTACTCGCACACTCTTTGCTCAAAGAACAATTGCATTTGAAGGACCCAGGTTCTGGAATGACCTTCCCCTCGAAATGGTACACAGTACCTCACTTAATGTTTTCAAACGTAAATTGAAAACGATGCTATTGAACCAAGGAGTTATCACAGTTTTGTGATAACTCCTTGATTGAACTCATACAAGCCTTCTGCGTAGTGTGTACAGGATTTTGTGTACTTTGTCAATGCGCACTGGCTGAGCAAATTTCTGTACCTCTTCATGCCCTTTCAAGCATTACACGGTGTGGCAGACACTTGTTTTTGTTTTTGTTTTTGTTTTTTTGGCATTTCTTTTCTAGTCGATTCCCCTCCAAGCATGGTGGTGTCACACCTTGGCGTTTTAGCCAGCGTATGCCCGACGTATGAGGAATTTGGCGAGTACGCTGGTGTACGTGGAATACGTTACGGGTAAGTTTTGCATACGTTAAGAGCACGCTAAAACACGCTGGTATACGTCGACATACGGCGAGGTCGTCGAAAATTTTTTCGACGTATGCCAGCGTATGGCTCATACGTCCCGCATACGCGGGCCATAAGTTGTAGGTAAGTTACGCGATCGTTGACACACGTTCACACACGTTACTAAGTTACTCATAAGTCGAAATACGTCGAGATATAGTCTAGCGTACCCCAAAACTTACTTCTAACCTATGAGTAACGTGCTTTGAACGTATGTGTAACTTAACTCCAACGTATATTGACGTATGAAGACGTATTTGACGTGCTCCGGACGATCACAAAACTTACTGAACGTGTTTCTAACTTACAGCTACCGTATAATGGCGTATTGACAACGTTTAGAGGAATTGGTATATAAAAATGGGGTTCACAGGAGGAACCCATCAGAACTCATGAAGACACGTCCACGCCCCCGCCCACGGCCAGGGGACTTCTTGGCAGCGTTCTTCGAAGTTTTCTTCGGCATGGCGGTGGTGTTGATACGGTGACGTATAGTGCGGTTATGATTTGAATATGTTGTTTGTTGTTGATTAGTGTTTTATGGCAATCAGTCAATTTTGACTATTATCACCAACTATATATATATATATTTTTTTTTTAAACAAAATTTAATCATTTGAATAATATAATTGACTTCTCTCTTCTTTTTTTGTATTTTTTAAAAAGTTATTATATTATATATATTTATATATATATATATATATATATATTTTCTTTAAAGATAAAATAGTATCATGCCAGGTTACCGAGTCCTGTCGGTTCTAAATTGGCATCGTCCTGACAAACCTGCTCGTGTTTTGTACGAAGGTTTCTCGGAAACAAGTTTCCTATGTCTCTCGGGTGCAGACAGGGGGCTCCCTTTGGGATACCTCAATATCTTGAAACTCGAAAGGAAAAGAATAAACAAATCAAGGAAATCAAAGAAGGTTCTTTTCCGAGAAAATTGGTTTCGCGCAATCTCGCATTTCTGTCAAAAGGAATTTAATAACAAACATTTATAGCAAGTGCACTGATCTTTACTTTTACATAATTTAATGAAAAAAAAACATAAACAAACAAAATATGGGCTTTTAATGAACTTGGTGCTGTTAATCTTAATAAGATACTGATAGAAATAAAAACTACTCAACAAACCAAAATGTTTTCAAGACAAGCCTGAAACATGGAAAAGACTTATTTTCCATAATTATGATATGCCTGTCATAGGTAACAGACTTATAATACACATACCCTGTACGCGTAAAATACTCCTGATCCTTTTAAAAGAAAAGGGTCTATTAATATATGGAATTCTATACCTGTAATGTCCCCTTCAGTGGGATATTACTGTCAATACTTGAAAAGGAAATCAAGTTAAAAAGGGTTTGCAATTGTATTCTACATTCCTCATAGATGACCGTTTTGGGGTCAAAAATTTCTTGTGATGAGACAAAACATGAAATACCCTTATCCATAATGTATATATATATATATACATATTACATACACATATTTGTTTAACCTTTGTGGTTATTCAGTTATTTTCAACTGCTAAAAAAAAGAAGACAAAACAACAACACTCGGATGTGTATTCTGCATCTCGTTAAGGATGCTCATTTTTGGTCAAAACGTTTCGTTCTTTGAACGAAACGAACAACTGCATTTTGTATTTTTGAATCTGTTGATTTTAAAAGTCCTTGAATCTCTTCAGGGTTAATACAATTTGTTTCAGAAAGGAGCATAGCTCTTTCTATAATATATCTCGGGCACTTTGCCATATAGTGTTCAACAGTTTCTATCACGGGGCATGAACTACAATGTCCCGTTGGGTGTAATCTCATTCTGGCTAGATCTTCATTAAGACCTACACATCCAAGTCGTAGTCGACGGATAATCTTTTCTTTTGCTCGCCCTAATTTACAATTATAGGTCGGTGAAACCGAGCTTTGAATCTTTTTGTAATGCGTGGTAGAAGAATTGTTCTGCCATCTTAATTGCCATTGGTCATTAAAATATTTCACTAATATTCCGTTCACTTCTGATAGTGTGAGGTAGTTTATTATTTTTATATGTTTACTGAGAGCGGCCTTGGCGAGAAAATCCGCACATTCGTTTCCTGTTGTTCCGCAATGGGAGGGAATCCATTCAAAGAAAACTTCAATATTTTTGTATTTAAGGTGTGTTAAACTAATAAGTATTTCTGAAATGAAATTTTCTTCTTTTTTGTTCTTTATAGCTACTAACGCGCTTAAAGAATCACTAAATATAACTGCTCCTACATAGATGTCTAAGACCCCATTCTCACTCACTTTTGAAAGTGGTCTTAGTTAGACCGCTCCAGAGGAACGGGTCTTGAGGAACGGTTTGCTAGCGTTCACACTCCGAGCAGTTTTTCTCGCTCAAACCGCTCCACGATTCAAAGTGGCCTTGTTGCTATGGCAGCTCAGTTCAGCGGGTCAAATTTTTCGCGCGGAATACAAACTGATGTACCGTAGCGTGCCTGCCGGCTGCCCGATCGATTGCTTTTGCTTTGTTTTGTGCGCGGAACGTCACTGGCTCACTTCCGGTTGAAGTACGCTTTCGTTCACATTGCACCTTTAGAGCGGTCCATACCGCTCTTAATAAGACCCGTTCCTCAAGACCACCTCCCCGAGGTGGTCTTCTGGAGCGGTCCAGAAGACCACTTCCTGGACCACTTTGACCGTTCACACTCACCTAAGAACCGTTCCTGAGGAACGGGTCTTAGATAGACCGCTCCAAAAGTCCACTTTCAAAGTGAGTGAGAACGGGGTCTAATTGTTCCAACCAGTTTAGAGCGAGCATAATAGCCGCCAATTCTGCTCTATAAGAAGATGTACCGTTTGACAATCTCTTGGATTGTTGATATGAAAAAGAAGGTACACAAAAAGCTGCCGAACAGCGTCCTTCTTGGGGGAGCTTTGAACCATCTGTGAATATGTGGAGTTGGTAAAGCCATTTTGTGTTTATCAGCTCTAGGCTTTTCTGTTGTAAAAATAATGGATTATCAGTTTTGTTAACCTGGTGACTCAAATCAGTTGACACAATTGGTTCTGTAAACAACCATGGGGGAAAGTTGGGGCTTTTGAATTTTTCTATCGATAGTTGGTGGTTTGAGTTCTCTGTTCTATAACCAAAAGGCTTATTACACTTTTTCCCTTTCATGTACTGATACTGCCAGCAAGGTTGTATATTTGGCAACACTGGATGTTTAGGTTGCATTTCTATGCTATGCTTATATTTGAAGGCTAACCGTTGTCTCCTCAGATCGAGGGGGATTTCTCCCATTTCAATCTGAAGAGAAGCCAGAGATGTTAAGGGTAGAGCACCTGCACAAATCCTTAAACACTGGTATTGAATAGAGTCTAGTATTTTCTTTACGTTTTCTGAAGCACTGTCATAGGCCTCACATCCATAGTCTATGAGCGGTCTTATGTAGGCTTTATATATCATTAGAGATTTAGACGAACTTCCCCATGAGGTGCCTGTTAAGCATCTTAAAATATTCATTTTGCTTTTGCATCTGGTGGCTATATTCTCTATATGCTGTATCCAAGTGAGTTTTTTATCAAATATTATACCTAAAAAGCGATGGGTATTTTCACATTTTAAAGGTACTTTGTTTAGGGTTAGGTTTACCTCATGTGCTTTTGTACTTTTAGTGAAAAGCACAGGAACAGTCTTTTTTTGAGAGAGTTGGAAGCCCCAGGTGGTGAACCAACTTTGTAGAACATCTATATACATTTGCATTTTTTTTGTAATATGAGAAATATTGCTGCCAGAGATCCATAAGGCACAGTCGTCTGCATACAAAGATATTTTTACTGACGAGTCTGTTGGAATATCTCTCAACATGATGTTAAAAAGTGTTGGGCTTAAAATACTACCCTGGGGGAGACCTCTGTTCATCTTGAATTCAGATGATAATTCATTACCAACCCGTACCTGATAAGTACGATCTCTCAACAGGTTGTCAAGAAAAACGAGCATGTTTCCTTGTATACCTATATCTTCTAATTTGTGTATTAAACCGCCTGTCCATACCGTGTCGTATGCTTTATCTATATCTAGGAAAACTGCCAAAGTATGTTCTTTGTTATTTATACTCTTTTGGATATCATTTTCTAGGTTTACTATGTTATCTGTTACACTACGTGCTCTTCTGAAACCACTCATGAATGAAGGCAAAAACTCATGGTTCTCTAAATACCAATCAATCCTTGATTTGATCATCTTTTCCATGATTTTAATCAGGCATGAAGACAAAGCAATAGGTCTATATGCAGATATATCACTAGGATTACCGTTATGTTTTAGGATTGGGATCAATATAGAATGTTTTAGTTGGGGCGGAATGAATTTGGTTTCCCAAATTAAGTTTATCAAACGTAGTACATACTCTTTTGCATTATTCGGTAAGTTTTGATATACAATATATGGTATTTTATCTTTCCCGGGAGCTGTATTATTTTTATTTACTATGGCTTTATTAAATTCCGTCAGTCCGAAATTCCCGTTCAAAACATGTTCTTTACTGTTCTCAACTGTTAGTACCTTGTTTTCTAGGCAATCTTGACTTTTATCTGTTTGTATTGGGTTTTTTGTACTGACTGATTGAAAGAATGCTCCAAGTATCTCTGCCTTTTCTTGGTCTGCCTGTATAACCCTTTCTTTCTCTTTCAATACAGGTATTCTCTTTGTTTTGGTATGTAAACCATTTAACCTTTTGATGCAAGACCAGATGTTTGATTCCGGCACAAATCGGTTGAGTTTCTCACAGAAGTCATGCCAGTACTGACGTTCGCATTGACGTAAAAATTTCTGCGCCTCTGCTTTTTTCTTCAGAAAGTCATTCAAATTTTCAATTGATATAGTTCTATTAAGTTTTTTTTTTGCTCTATTTCTCTCCTTGATTTTATCTGAACACATTTTGTTCCACCGTGGGATCGGGATTCGTTTCCTTTTACCCTTTTGTGGAGTTGTTTTCTGAATAACTTCCGTCATTTTTTTAATGAAATAGAGATATAGCTTTGTTGGGTCTGGGTCAACGTGTTCATCCTGGAAAATACTTCTACACTCTTCTGTAAAAAGTGTCCAATTCATGTGTTTAAAAGACCATCTCTCTTAGTCGAGCGGCAGCCTTTTTATAGGCTACGACACGTGATCGTCAGCGATACGCTGCCGCGCGCTATGCGTAAGTTAGGCTATCGTTGGGCATAAGTTGTGTACGCCGGCAATACGCTAAGCATTCGTTGGAATACGTTACTTATAAGTTAACGAAGCGTTCTATATAAGTTACTAATACGTTATGTATACGTCCAACTCGTTATGAATACGCTAAGTATACGCCCAGAGTTGAAAAAAAAAAATCAAAGTTCAGCGTATGCCGACGTTTTAGAGAAATTTTGATACGTCGGGCATACGCTGGCTAAAACGCCAAGGTGTGACACCACCATAAGACTCGATATTTTTCAAGGAACCTGCAGACTCAACAAGCTTTGCTTTTTATGCAGGTTCCTTCATATTTCACCTACATTATTTTAATGTCTTGCTTAATTTTAACTAGCTCATTGATGTATATTTATACGAATGTTCATGCCATATGACTCACTTATTTACCGTTAAATTGTTTAATATTTGTATTTTTTATGTTATGTGAATTGTGAAATATGAAAATAAATTCAAATTCAAATTCAAATTCAAATGTGTCCTTGATTATGCATGCTTGAATCTTAAGTTTTATGGGCACAATTTTGCGGGGGTGGGGGAGGTAACGTCTCTTGCAAGAGTGTCAGTTTCCAAGTAAATCTAGACAGTGACATAGTGTTAAAAAAAAAATCCAGAGGGCGGAGTTAATACCGATAACTGGTGGACCAACAAACTTTCAAGATGATCCGTGATGTGTTCTTGTATTGAAATAAAAAAATAAAATCCCTTGTCTGAGCAAATTAAGGTTGGGAATACTTGCAGCTAGTAAATAACATTGTTGAAAATTATGATGAAAATTACAAGGGCGTTTTTTTTGTTTTGTTTTTTTAAATAGTGGGCTTATAGTGATAATGAGTTTATTAATTACCCCATATGATTATACCTACACCCCCACACATGACCCTTCCACCCGCACACCTCTCTCAAGTACACAAACACACACTCTTTCTCTGAACTATTGCATCATTTTACCTTCTCCCATATATATTTCTATTTCTTCTTTTCTTTTACATTTCAAAGCAAAACACACTTACAAGAAAGCTTTTACACACTATCACGGAGAGAAGAACAAAAGTCAAAATACGTTTCCAGCATCGCTTCATTTCTTTTATTAACCAAAAATTCAAAACAAATTGTATATGTAACAAATTTGACAATCGATTTCTTCTGAACGATCAAAATGTTTGATGCCGGTGTATTTTACTCCAGGCCAATCGGGGAAAGTCCCCGAATGTTCTCGGCTAGCGTGACGTCACAGTAAGACTGTTATCCTTTCCACAGTATACAGCCATATAGACGTACATGATATTATTTGTCGAACTTTCAGAACAGTCTAGTGTCATTCATTATATGCCGACGTGCACTGTGCGGATTTCCCGTGTGGTTTTGACTTTTTGTGAGAAGATTTAATAGAATTCTAGATCTGCTGACCAGGTATGGATGTTATGTCGTAGCAGTAGACTTTTTGTAATATAAATAATTAGATAGTTCAGAAGATTTGAATAGCAATGTGATTTGAAATGAGAAAACGTGTGAAATAGCCTAATGATCTTTGCTACGAATATTGCTGACTGACCCGTGCAGTGCAGTGAGTATGGCAGTAAGACATGAGTACAGCGACCATGACGACCCGAGCGGCTTGACTCGGCCAGCACTCTGGCGTAATAATATGCTGAGCTTGAGGGTGCTGGCGTGGTGTGGTTCTCCTGACTGTTTATGCACTTTATGAACTCTTACTTCATTTGAAAAGGCCAAATCTAATTCTGTTTTGTTTTTAGATTTCTTCGTTTACCTTCTTTCTACACATTCTTCGTCAGTTCGACAAATGTCTTACACTCATACACACATTTTGATTATTAAAAACTTGAGTTAAAATAAAAGTTGGTTACGATGATTTTTTTTTCTTTGCCTCGTTAGAGGATTTATTTTACATTCAAAGTTTACAACTCAATATAACATTAATCATACATAAATGACACAAATGATAACTACAAAACTGAAATCGACTTACACATATCGTGTTACATTTTCCAATAAACTTCAACAAATCCTTTGGTAATTCATTTTTTTCCCTTTTTGTTTGTATTCTTTCCCTTCTGCTCCTTATATTCCTATTCTTTTTTTTCCTTCTTTCTGATATCTCTTTCAAATCTACACAAATGACACATTCAAATGAACTTCAACAATTCCTTTGGTAATTCATCGTTTTTCTTTGTATTTTTTTCCTTTCTGCTATATTGTATCTCTATTCTTTTTCTGATTTCTCTTTCAAAAACATGTTTCAGTACAAAATCTCTCGTATCTTTTCCACTTTTGTTGCGTTCCAAAATAACTTTATATACGCTCCAGAAAGCTATGGTCAGAAATAAATTAAGATTGGCAATTACCTTCTATTTTTAGTAAGTGCAAGATGCTAATCTTGGTTATTTGGACATTGTATACTTCTTGCAATATGTTTTTAACATGCGTGAGAAAAGATTTGTTGAGAATACATTCAGTGAAAGCATGGATAATATCTTCTTTTACTTTACACTCTGAGTTACGATGATGGGATGCCCATAAAAAGCGTAATGTACAGATGTAGACTCTATGATCTTGTTATGATGCATGATGGGGAGCCCCAAGTTATTCTGCATACATGTAGCTAAGATTTGACTTAAAATTAAACAATCTTTATTTCATATTCCTCTAATGCCTAATCTTATATTCTAAGGAGTAACTGTGTCAAAAAATTTCATCAAAATATGAGCAAGAAAACAACATTTTAAAGGAGAGGTGGCTGTGTCATTTGATATTGCAAAGATTTGTAGATCAAGTGGCTGCACACCGTCACCCATAGTCTGATGTATGTTTACATGTATATACCTGCTGCAAGTAAAAGATTGCGGTTCTCCAGCAATCAGAAAAAGTCAAATGAAGAAAAAGGTGCCCACGTTTGTGCACTCATTCATTTTACACGTAGTTCTCGATTTTCGACATGAAAAACAACATTTTGAGGCTTGTGATTAAGATTACTAAATTAACACCCTCTTTCAATATGTTGACTCATTTTTTGCATGAATATCTATATCTATAATAAAGATGAAATGTTTGTGTTCGTTGCATGTTTTATTAGAATCGCGCAGTTATTTGCATGTGCGCAGACAAGGGCACTGCACAGACTTACAGTGTAGGTGCTTGAGTCATACAAGTTCTTTTAAAGCCGTAAGGGTCTGTTAGATTGATTATCTTGATTTTGCAGCTGATTGAAGTGGCTGTAACCTAGATTTGTTTTCTAATAAATTACTTTATTATATATGCGGCAATTGAGGAATAAGACAAGGGCAATTACTAATATTTTCCAATTAGTACTTTTGGCAAACCTTGGTGATATTCTTGTTACCTAGTTACATGTACCCCAGAAGGTGGGGGCATCATACACCAGCGTAAAAATTAAAATTTCTTTCGTGAGCGCTACCGGTACTTCAAAGTCCACCTATTGTGTTCAGAGATTTTAATGCACTACAATATTATTATTTGATATTATTTGAATATTACATGTATTTGACGGTGGCTCTTTTTTCATTTACGGTGGCCTTTTCAAGAGTTTCGGGGGCTAATCGCCATTAGCCCCCGCTTATTTTTTTCACTGTCGTACACATAGTATCTGCGGCATGCGTAGTTTGCTACAAATATGTCGATGGAGTACAACTTTGCTGACATACATGTACGTGGGTATGACGTCACATTTCAT
This sequence comes from Heliocidaris tuberculata, assembly GCA_025618425.1. Taxonomy (NCBI): domain Eukaryota; kingdom Metazoa; phylum Echinodermata; class Echinoidea; order Camarodonta; family Echinometridae; genus Heliocidaris; species Heliocidaris tuberculata. The sequence continues at coordinate 24,671,326 of CM046833.1, forward strand.
TGGGGTGGCGGCGAACTTGCAGATCTATTTATGATGATTTCTTGAATCCGTGCCGTTTCTTGTTTAATGTTGTGACTAAGGCTGGGACTAAAATCCGGGAAATGGGTCGGGCCTGAGAGAGACGGGTGCCGGGTCAAAAAATTGGAATCCGATTCCCGAAAACACACAGTTTTTAACATGTGGGACAGATCATGAGGAAAGAGTTCCAAAAGTGGCTTAAAACTCATTTAATTTGTAATTGTTACAAGTGATATCAGTCATCAATAGCAATTAATCATCAAACACTTACTAAAATCTTCCTTTATGATGTTTATTTTCCATCATTTTGGACTTTAATAGTCCGTTTCTGCAGAGCACTACATCATGTATGTAGCTGAATCACAGTCTTGAGATTTATAGTGGTTCAGCGCCCTCTAAGTTCAAATACCATATAGTTAGTTTTTTACTTTTTCGGACACCAAAAGAGGTAAAACGAACTTTGAAAGTGGAAAACCTGGAATTAAATTCTATCATTCTAGTAAGGATTTGAATTTATTATTTATTTTACTGTTGTTTACCACTTGTAGTACTTGTCTAATGAAGTATTTGAACTCATTTTGTTGACATTTTATTGACAATTCTTACTCTTAAAAAAAAATAACTGTAGTCAGTCCCAATTGTTTAAAATCATATCATGTTTTGTTCACGGCTGCAGGAAACCATGAATCGTAGATTTTGTCCACTTTATATACCTTTTTAGGGGTTAAATATTGTTTACTGATTTTCGGGTAACCGGGTTCCCTCCCGATAAATTAGGTCGGGTATCCTAAAATTAAAAGATCTGAAATTCCCACCCCTAGTAGTGACATGTCAGTATGACCACTGCCCTTATTACTTGTGCAAATGTTTTTTTCTTCCAGTTGTATTCAACATAGTTACCATGGCAACTGATCAAGATACCAATGCACAACCTATCTTCAAGGACCTATCCGGAGATAATCTTGGGGACCTAGAGACCACAGAGATTGAAAGCCTGTGTATGAACTGTGAGGAAAATGTAAGTTGCTGCAAATAAATTTTCGAGTAGAGTTAAATGTAAATAGAGTAATAGTGCATTCAGATTAGGAACCTTGAGAAAGCTTTGAAACCCTTTAATTATTGTAGAAAGTGACATAATTCAGCAAGACTTGGCTATTCATTTTGCGGGTATAGAGCTAGTGTGTTGCTTTGGGAATGTATTTTGGAGGAGACTTACATGTATCTAAAAAAAAGTCTTATTTTATACTTCGTTGTTTTTGTGATAACCATATTTATTGAAATAAACTTGGACATGTTTTGGTTTTTCTTTCCCTACAATCTTTCTCGCTCTCATTTTTGTTCTCTCTTTTTCCTCACCTTTATTCATAATATATCCCCCTCTCTCCCTTTTGCTCTTTTTCTCTTTCTCTCCCTTCTCCTGTCTCACCTCTTGATCTCCACCCCCTCTCTATTTCTTCTCTTGCTCTCCTCCCTATCTCTCCTCTCTCCTATGTCTGTCTCATTGTCACTCTCTTTCTCTCTTCTCTTCTTTTTTCTCACTCCATCTTCTTCTCTTTCCCTTTCTTTCTCTCTCCCTTTCTCTCATAGGGGATGACACGGCTCCTCCTGACCAAGATTCCATTCTTCAAGTCTGTCGTCATTAGCTCATTCGAGTGTCCCCACTGCCACTATAAGAACAATGAGATCCAGCCGGCCAGTGCCCTGCAACCTCAAGGGTGTATCTATGAGATTGAGGTCAAAACAGAAAAGGTAACCGACTCCTTATATATTCAGATATTTGAAATAAAAGCATTTCTTAGGGCTACATCTGACGAAAAGTTGCAAGCGATCAGAATCCTACAGTGCTGTAGGTTCTGTAACAGATTGATGTATAAAATTGAAGACCATTTGTGGCGATTGTGCGGCGTCAAGACACACTTAGGGTGTGTTCATCGTTTTCTAGAAATTAGATTTAGAAAAGGGTACTCGATTCGCGAATAGAGTCACGGATACGATCGCGCCCATGAATGCGGTTTCTCAGGATGCCGTGTTTATCGTCGCGACTCAAAACTGGGATAGCCCGTTGCTTTGCATCGCGCAGGATCCAGCTAAATGACCTAGGAAGTAAAGGTCAATTCCGGCGCGCGCCTTTTCAGCACGTGTACTGTGCTGTTTAGTTAGCTAGTATAAGCTAGTAGGCGCTCTCGTCCTAACCGGAAACGGGAGTGTGAAGTTGCGAAATGTATTTGCGAATCAAATCGCGTTGTGTTTATCGCCAGTACTAGAGTCGCGTATCTGGCTCAAACGGTAATCAAATCCCACCTTTTTGCGGGACTCAAGTCTGGTAAGCTAATGAGGTAATCAAGTCGCGTTCATGTTTATCGAGGATTACGGCCGGTAACTGGTAAGCTAATCAGGGACTTGAGTCGCCGATTAGAAGGTAGAATCGCCCCGATAAACACACCCTTAGAGATGATTCTATTTAAAACAGTGATTCTGTAACAACATCATTCTGAAACAATAACAAGGCCGATTTCGCTCGAGAATGAAATCAATTGTTAAGGTCGGTTCCAGTTTGGTTGTAGAAGGTCATATGTCATTGGGTTCTGTGTTTGTAATTGACTTATGTTTCAATTTCCATTTCTGTTATTAATCATCAGGACATGAATAGACAAGTTGTCAAGACTGACTCAGCTTCTGTGAGGATACCGGAAATAGATTTTGAAATACCTGGATTCACTCAAAAAGGAAGTAAGTTACTGAAGATCTTTGTTTTAAAGGTAGTTCATTCCTTTTGCAGACTTAAACAAAATGCCGCAAAACTTTGACATCCTGCAGATACTGCCTACTGCCTATGTAATTTCAAGGTCGCAAGTTCGATAACTCCTTTGTAAGATATGAAAATCTTGCTTTTGTCACAGAGGGAGCTATTCAGAAATCAACCCATGTACATATTTACTAGTAATGGTCAAAATATAATTTTAAAAATTATGCAATTTTATTTTTAGTAAAAAAATATTAAGTGTTATCAAACTGTTGTTATTACTTACTTAAAAGCAAATTATAATCCTTTTCACATCCGCACAAGTTTTCCAATTACAATTCTTTTGTAATTTCTCGCATACACCTTCAAAATTTAGGGCTGCAAAAGGGATGAAGTACCTTTAAACTTATTCTGTCCTGCTGTTTTCAAGCTTAGACATACAGAAGAAAGTGGTACAGGGAAACATATTCAAATGTAATTATTAAAAGAGATTCCATATTGATTCTGTATTGAAGCATTCAATAGAGTATTTGTTGAGTCTTGTTATTTACAAAATATTAATTCAGGTGAAGCGACAAGACTGAAGGAAAAAGCAGAAAAGGGTTTCCCTGCTTCCCTTACATTTCTTTTAACACCCAACGGGTAGGGGCGTAATCAACCTCCTCTAAAATCACTGCGATATTTTCGAGAATATTTCAGGGTAGAATTTGCCCTTTCTAGCTGAGAGATCGCATCAATAGCCCAGTGTTTCTAGTGTCAAATTAAAGTGTAGAATGCTATGGAAATAGTGTGTAATAAAAAGTCTGTTGCATGTGTTCAAAGATGATTCCATCATTGTTTTGTCCCCAGCTCTCACGACAGTGGAAGGGATATTCCAAAGGGCTGCTGAAGGACTTGAACAGGAACAGCCAATACGTAGGGTAAGGACTTTAACCGATTCTTAGCCACCAAATTTTAGAACAATTTTCATTAGCTTTCAGGGGTTAAAATGATGTCAAATCATTGGTACAACTTTTGCTGTGTTAACTGTGTTATCACATCTAGTTGGCATGGAAGTATATACAAGAATAAAGAGAAGCAAGCATGTAATCTCTTGACCTAAATAATCACAAGTGGTGATGGTTTTCATTTTTTTAATGTGAAAAGATTTTCTTTGTTCCAAGTGGATTCCAGAGCTATACATACAGAGAGTCGGAACACCAGAAGTCGCTTCTGATTGGTCAGTCATTTCATGGAGCTCCAAATAGTTCCCTCCCACAGAAAATGTACGTGAGAGGGAACTATTGGGAGTATATGATCCCCCATGTTTTAAACTAAAACCGCGTACACGTATACATATTATGCACGTGTGACAACTCTCTCTTGCAATGTGCTCTGGTGGATTCCATTGTGGGAAAGTTATTTGGCAAAATCGTCATATCAATGAGATATGCAGAAAGTATAAACAATAATAATTGTCTCCATCTGTGTGACAGAGCTAATATAGCTAAAAATCAAATTGTTTGCTTTTATAGTTTCTAATGTATTGAACGTTTTAATGAGCATTTGTTTATCAGAAAATATGGTTATCATAAATTTGTTGTCTTAATTGTATTATATGATTTATATGATTTTTTTTAACTCGATCTTGAATTTTGTCGATATGGCAGGCAATGCAGCCAGAGGTAGCAGCCCAGATTGATGTATTCATTGAGAAGTTAAAAAACATCCCGAGGCCATTCCATCTTGTAAGTACTCTCCCAGTCATCATCATCATGTATGTCACAAGAGGATATGAATCTGTATGAATGGGACTGTATTGTGTTTATTTCTTTTAAATGATGTGTTAAAGTGTATGCAAAGCCACACCTGCAACTAGGGTGGGGTCCAGCGATTACAAGCATTTTTTTTGTTTTTTTCATCGTCATCATGATTACTGTTCTAAAGCCCAAGTAAAGATTTGGCAAGACCCCAGACACTTAGATTTTGTTGATTGTATTTGATAAATACATGTAGGAAGATACTAACACAAGTACTGAGCTGCTGTGAATTTTTGTCATCTTGAAGTGAAATATAAGATACAGGGTGAAATGTAACTACATCCTGGCAGGGATGTAAATACCCATGTGCGAGAGGCGTCTGCTTTATCAACTGACGCCAGTGTGTACACAGATTTGTACGGACATCTTTGAGATTACAGACTGATGCAACTTTCACTATCATGACCATTAATAGAGGGTTTTCGATTGTGTCCACATGAACGCCGTCCTAGATCCTCCCAGCTACAATGGACTGCCTTTTAACTGCATACAAAGTAGGTGAAGCGAGGTTCACGTTTTAGAGAAGATGGCAATACCATGTTGGACGCGTTCTCGATCTGACTAGTGGACGAGGGAGAAGCCAGTGGACGGGTGAGCCGTTCTTGCACAAAGCGCAATATGCAGTTAACACAAAGCAATCCATTGTGGCTGGGAGGATCTAGGACAGCGTTCACGTTGGAACATTCGAAAACCCTCTATTGTCAAACATCATCAACATGTTTAACACTCCCATGAATCTGTTTGCTTCCAATAGATCTTGGACGATCCTTCGGGGAATAGCTTCATCGAGAACCCCCTGGCACCTAAAGCTGATCCTGCTCTGAAGATCAGTCATTACAATCGCACCAAGGAACAACTTCAAAAGCTTGGATTCACAGTAAGCACCTCAAAAAAAAAAAAATTATGTTGTTAAAATCATGTTATACTGCATTTTTAAAATTTTGGGACATTCATTATGTTGCTTTTGTAACTATTATAACTAAGAAACACTGTCTCTTGTCAACTCCAACATTATTTGCCAATGTTGATTTGATTACAGTGGAAACTCATTATAAACAGCTCCAATATAACAAGATTCCTGCTATAACAAGGCAACTTTGCTGGTCCCGGGTCTTTATGTTCTTTTGTTTTTTTACCCTGATATAAGGAGGTTCCTAATATAACAAGGTAATTTTCATTTTCCCAAGGTCCTTGTTATAGCGAGTTTCCACTGTATTATTAAGCAAAGCCAATGACACTTAAGGGCCTATCTCATTGAGGGAGACGTCGCCGCGACTGCCGCGACTGCCGCGACTGATCAGTCGCGGCGACTCGGGAGACAAAAAAACTCAAAATCTAAAGGAGGTATCTCATTGGCCTGGAGACTACATTTGTGTAGGTGGCGACCTGGTGGCGACTCAAGTCTCCACTGGTTGCGGAGCCGTCTCCGTGACGTCTCCTGGAGACTAACCAGGTCTCCGGGGAGTCGCGTAAAATTCAAACATGTTAATAATTTTTTTGGAGACTTTTTCCAGTCTCCAGCAGGTCTCGGAGACGTCTCCGCAACGTCGCCGCATCGTCGCCGCAATGTTACTACAACGTCTCCTCAGTCTCCTTGGTCTCCAGCAGATCTCGGAGACGTCGCGGAGACGTGACAGAGACGTTGCAGAGTCGCAGACAAAATTAGTCTCCACGACATCGCCACAACTGATGGAGATGTCGCGGAGATGTCTCCAAGACCTGCTGGAGACTGGAAAAAGTCTCAAAAAAAATCGAACATGTTTGAATTTCCCGCCACTCCCCGGAGACCCGGCTAGTCTCCAGGAGACGTCGTGAAGACGTCGCGGAGACTCGAGTCACCAACAGGTCGCCACCTAGTCTCCAGGCCAATGTAATACCCCCTTAACATGTACATGTATATCAAGGAGTACTCAGCTTCATAGTTTACCAAAACTTTCAACCTGGAAGTTGGTAGAATGCCATGTAAATTTGGTGGTCATATGATGCTAGTAAAGAAAAGAAGAATAATGAACAGAAAGAAGGGTGATTCAGATCAGGCAAAACTCTGTATTCATGATTTAAAAAGATTATCTTTTGTTTTTATATGTTCCTTTCCCCCTCTTTCTTTCTCTCTCTCTTTTTCACATCCTATGGCTGTTTGATTGGTGTGGGGGGGGGGGGGGTGGCATACCAATTTGTGGTACCCTATAGCTATGCCACTACCTATCACCTTCCCAAGGAAGGAAACTAACAGTGTGCTTTTCCTTTCAGAGTGGTTTTGAACAAGCATCTTCAGGGGATGCTCCATCGGCTGCGACCAATGATGATGATGAAGTCACCCCTCCGGAGGAAGTCTTTGAGTTCTTTGTCAACTGTAGCAACTGTGATGCCCCTGCCAAGTGTCGGATGAAACCTATCGGTATCCTTTGTTAATAATTGTGTATGCATGTACCCAACCTTATCACCACAGCTGGGTGCAATCCAGACTGTTGTGTTACCGCTTCTGATCATGGCATGCCTGTTGGTGACTTTTCCTGTCCTTTGTCGCACAAGCTTTGAGACCAAATTGGTGAATGTCGGACAGTCTGTTGCCGGGTCACACGACATGTATCTATGCTTCTCAGGTCAAAATTTAACCTGATGACTTCTGAATTCTGTAACTCCCATGTACTTAATACAGGGATGACCCTGTTCCCATAGGCAATGGGCTAACAAAGGCCAATATTTTGTGTATGCTTCTGTACGAAATACTGCTTTTCCTACACTATAAATTGTTACTAAGCATTTTCCTTGGTCTTGCATGTCACAATCTATAGAAATGTATATCTGAAACATGAAAAAAAAAATCATAGAAATAAGAATAATGGAATACTTGAGAAATAAGAAAACATAAACATAAACATTTATGGTTTTACAGTAATTGAGTAAACTGGTGCTGGTGCTGGTGCAACTGGTGCCCCCGGATATACCGTTTTAAGTGACCACATTGTAGTGTAAGCTTTAAAGTAATGAATACAACACAATCGCAAACATGTTTTAAAGTGTACCAATCACCAGAAAAAATAATTTGTGTACAGCTAGAAAGTATAAAATCAACCTCAAAGAACTTTGTCTGGTATTCCATAGGTCAACAGTTAATGAGAATGAAGGAAATAAAGGATAATATGAAAATGCTCGCGCGGAAGCAAACTCCGAGTTTGGTTCCGCGCGAGCCTTTATCTTGGCGAGCATGTTCGGGTGCGTTGAGTAGTCTACCCACGAGTCGCTTTTACGCTTATAGAGAGTGTAATTTAAATTGCAATATCTCTTTATAGAATTAATATTTGAAGCCCATATTTTGAATATAGTATAATGACATGAAACCTATAACATACAGAGCAAAATTATTTTTGGTGATTGGTACCCTTTAAAGAAAGTACATCAAGACAGTGTCATCAGCTTTGTGCATCACCTTTGCAAACATTACAGTGACATGTGACTTATATCCAAACATGATTTCTGTTTGTAGTACTGTAGGGAATTGAAATTGCCGATAGGTTGATTTCTTAAAAGTGTTTGTGATTTTGGTTGAATATTATATTTTCCCGTTCATTACATCCTGTCTAAATAAGTATTAGTCATTCAGTCCCCTTATTTAGAGCTTGAAAGCTGTCGAAGTATGACCTTTAACCCTGAGTTCAGACATTCCGTTCTTCAAGGAGGTCATCATCATGGCCATGTCATGTGACGCCTGTGGCACCAGGACAAATGAGATCAAGTCAGGAGGGGGCATCGAGCCCAAAGGTCGTAGGATAACGCTCAGGATGACTGACATCAGTGACCTCACCAGAGATGTGCTTAGGGTAGGTCAGAGGTCAAAAGAGATCTGACTTTGTAATTCAGGATGTTATTTGTGCATCATTGAGAAAAAAAAAGTTATTGTTTACACCATAATGTGCGTCCATGTTTTTTGTTTCATCCCCCTCTGACCTTGGCATTAAACGGGTGAAAATTATTTTTTTCTTCATAGCCCTTTTTTAGCATATCCTGTACAGAAGGTGAGATTTGCTTGGGGGGTTTGGTATTTCTTTCAATTTTTTGTAGCACTTTTTTTTTTCCTAGCTGGTAACATTCACTCATCTTTTCATAGATACTAGATATGATATTTTTATCTGAACGTTTTATTTAGATTTTGTCTATTATTGGTGTTTTAACACATATGATGCCAAAACTTTGTGTACTGATCTGAGTAGCGGCGGTGCGTCCATATGCACTAACCCATGCTTGCGTGCCACAATCTTGTATAGTAGCCTCCGCGGTGCTTAGCACCCCAAAACCATACCCAGCACAGGGGGGATTAGTGGCTGGCACAATAGGGATTAGCCATGTGGCACTGGGTTTGGTACATGGGGGCAGATTAAAGTGATTGATTAACTTTGTGAAAAATTGTAAAATCAGCTCAAATGCCAGTAAATTGTATGCAGTCCTCTAACTACATATGTAATTAAGTATATGTGAAAGTATGAGAGAAAATGGAACCCGTTTACTATCCTAAAAAAGAGAAAATCGCGATCAATCGCTAGCGCAAGTCGCTCTGCTTCTCCGCTGCGCTGCAGTCACAAAAACCAAGCACCAGCGCTTGGCGATTTCAGAGCGGGTTTCCAGCCCGTACGGTATTCTGTGATAGAGCGAGGTATGCCAACCGTAAGAGTTCTTTAGGGTTCGGTGGTACTCTATCCCGACATCACTGTTCAATCGTAAATATCTTGATGTATAAACGACCGATCAGCTTATAAAACTCAGGCGATTCCTGTCTGAGCTAAAGGTTTGCAATTATGATTACAGCATTAGCTGGAACAGTGATTTTTTTTTTCAATCCTGGGCAAAGTTAATCAGTGCCTTTAAGGGTTAAAGGCTCCCATACACCAAGTGTATAATATACAGTGAAGTTCATTCAGTAAATACATCCATGTGCTTAGATATTACATGAATATTCATTTACCATACTCATGATATTTTTAGTCAGGTACATTCTTTGTTTCTTTGTATTGATAAACTAGTCGGGAACATGCCACCTTGAAATACCAGAACTTGACTTCGAGCACTCTCCATTGGCATCAAAGGGTGGCAAATTTACAACGCTAGAGGGCGTCCTGGTGGATGTGAAAGACGCTCTTGGAAAGGAAAATCCCTTTGTTTTGGGAGACAGTGCAGGGGCAGGATATAACACCAACATGAAACAATTTCTGGAGAAACTCGACAAGGTGAGATCAGTGAAAGAATGAGACTATCCTCGAATTGGCAACGCAAGATTGGGGAGAATTGAAATTCAGTATAGTGTATGAGGTACTGTTTACAATCTTAAAAGGGAAATACAACCTTGATAGTAAGTTGCTCTTAGAAGGAAAAGCAGAAAAACCAGTGAAGCAGATTGGTAAAAATTTGAACAAATTGCTGTAAGAAAACTGTTTAATAACATTATTGTCTGGTTGGACTGGATGTGGAGGTGAATATATTCCTGTCATTTTATTTTTCATCAGTTGTCCTCGAAGAGAAAGTTGAGTTTTGGAAAAGGTGAAAAATAATTTGTGAGCTTTCTGATTATTTTACGGAACAATATCATAGAAGAAATGTCCCCGGAAAAGGATTGCTCTTCAGATGCTCCCATGTTCAAAATATGATGAAATCATATGATATGATGAGAAATATCCGAAAGGTTTGGACCAAACTTTCATGCCACGTGTGTGTGTAGAGTCCCATGCACCCATTTCTGTGTGTAGAGTCCCATATATTCACTTGTGTGTGTAGAGTCCCATATATTCACTTGTGTGTAGAGCCCCATATATTCATTTCTATGTTTAGTGTCCCATATATTCACTTCTGTGTGTAGAGTTCTATAAATTCATTTCTATGTGTAGTGTCCCATATATTCACTTCTTTGTGTAGAATCCCATATATTCATTTCATTTTGTAGTGTCCAATATATTCACTTCTATGTGTAGTGTTGTCACAAGGCGGGGGATCGAGCCGAACCCTGTGGCTAGGATCTTTTGCTATTGTTAGTACTGCCACTACAGACTTTGATGATCTTGCATACAGAAGACTAGTTCACACAAATAATTAGGTTTAATAAACCTTAATTAATGCAAACTATTCTAAATCAAGGGCTACAAAAGGATATATAAACAAAATACAAAAATATGAGATATTGAGATATAACCGAAGTTACAGGGTATTCAATGATTGAAATATATAGATCCTTAATAGCTATTTCTTGAGTTTGTGTAATCTTGCTTGCTTGAAGTGTCCTGACGATGACTTGTCTGTCTGACGTCTGCCCCTGTTGCTGGATGAACTTGGACCAATGGTTCCGTCCTGTCCCTAGTACCAGTAACAGCTACGTAACCTAAACACCAACTTCTCGTTGGTGTTTACAGATTTACGACGATTCCAATTTGTGGAATCCCAAGACTCGGACTATCAGGTTGTCCTTTACATCACCAATGTTGTATTCACCATGAGCTGACGAATAACTTGTAATACTCAATACAGTTTGTCGAGCAAGTAGTTTCTCTGTCAAAATTGCAACAGCTTCTGAATTGGGATTGAATTTGCAGCCTTATTTATAATGACTTTCTACCATAGACCTAATGGTCAAGATTTTTGGTGATCAATATTCTTAGAAATTGTTTCCATGTCTATGCCCTACCCCAATGCTGTTGGCTTGTGCCTGGTCACTAATTTTATGACTAGTCCCTGATTGGTTGAAACTTTCACTGGCTACCAGCCGGAAGGACCAGGTAACAAAACTGTGTTTCTTCTTGGAAATGTCTTGACCGTTGGATGTTTACATTTCTCCCCATTCATGCTTTCCCTTAAAGGGAAAGTTCACCCTGAAGATTACTTGAGTTTAAAAAATGCAGAAAAAATAAAGAAAAATATTGGCGAAGGTTTGATGAAAATCGGTCAAATAATAAAAGAGTTATGAGTATTTAAAGTTTTGGATTCGTGACGTCACATGCGAGCAGCTGCCCATTGGTCATGTAATAAATATTCCATATATTCGCATTTTTTTTACGTTCCACGATAAATTAATATTGTTTCTTTTCAGAATCTAGTATTGAATAGCATTTCTGACAATATATCAAATGCACAGACGAAAATATTCTAAATTTTCTGAGAAAACTGTATTTTATGGAATATTTATCACATTACATAATGGAGGAGCTGCTCGCATGTGACGTCACAAAATCAAAACTTCAAAAGTCCATAACTCCGTTATTCTTTAACGGATTTTCTCCAAACTTTCGCCAATATTTTTCTTTATTTTTTCTGCATTTTTTAAACTCAAGTGATCTTCGGGGTGAACTTCCCCTTTAACCTTATTTGGGCATAGGGTTACCTTGTCAGGGGTAATCCCAAGAATATTGATTCATTCTCACTGTGACGTTTGACCAGCTTTTGGTTATTTACTTGGAAGGCTTTTACCGGAAGTCCTCCACTTCCTTCCAATGAAAGTGATCGTTGTAATGGAATGTTCAGTCTCTTAAATATGGAGAACCTGTTGCAACCCATGTACAAAATCATACATATTATTAGTAATAGAGATGTAATAAACCACACAATCAAAGGAAGTGCTGTACCTTAATAATCAATAATAATAGTATAACCTTGATCAATACCGGGTCTGAATTTTAACTTTCAAAAATATGTCTTTTTTAAAAGGATTTAAGACTGACAACTCATTGCTATCGTCAATCATACAAATCTGATAAATATAAATCTTACTGGTCAACTACTTCTCAGGAATGTAACTCATTATACTCACCTTTCGCTCTGTTCCTCTTAAATCATTAACCCCTGAAATTCATAACGAGCCTAAATATACGTTGTCGGTCATATGTATTTACATATTTTAATTGATATTTTAATGTATTAACAATTGTATTTATATATGTATTTTATCTTGTAAATTGAACAATGTCAGCTTTTAGCTGCATGTTTAATGATTTTTATGACAATAAACCAATTCAATTCAATTCAGTTCAATATACATATGGGTTATATAATCGGATATAGACTTGGTAATGCCTTCTCATGGCATTAGTCTTAGTACATGATACATACAAATATTCAAAGTCACCTCTTGACAAGTGTCCCATATATTCCTTTCTGTGTGTGGACTCTGTGGAGTCCCATATATTCATTTCTGTGTGCAGTGCATATATGATTTTCAGCAGGATTGAGTCAATTTCGTAGCGTTGTGTCCATTCAAAAAACCTCATCATCTTATATTTGTACTACATAATCATCCTTTCCCAACTGCTTTCAGATAGCTTCTTTCACAATGTAGTCGCATGACCAGTACTCAACAATAGTCCGTAAAGGGTACCAATCACCCCCAAATATTTTGCTCTGTATGTCAGGGGTTCCATGTCGCCATACTATATTTAATATGAGCTTTAAACGTTGGTTCTATAAAGAGATATTGCAAGTTGTTATACACCTCCGATAAACATTACAGCGACTTATGAGGAGACTAGTGGACATACCTGTACGTGCTCGCATGGCATAAGGGCCCAAGCTGAACCCAACTCCGAGTTTGGTTCCGAGAGGGTTTTGTATTTTTCTTTATTTCTGTAATACTCCTTAACCGTGAACCCATAGAAGGTCTGGTAAAGTGTTTTTAGGTTGATTTTATACATTCCAACTGTGCACAAATTATTTTTTAAAGTGATTGTTACACTTTAAATTGTTTCTCTTGTGGTCATATGACAGGTCATAGCTGGAGAGTTGTTTGTCACTATCATCCTCAAGGACCCAGCAGGCAACAGCTATTTACAGGTATGGGACTAACAGTCAGAATATGAGGCATGTTTATATGCCAGGAGGAACAAAATTTCACATTCTCCTTGAATTGATTCATTTATATATATGTAATTAAATATCAAATATTTCCGAATGATAACAGTGATAGTGATGGTGATGGTGATGATGATGGTGATGATAGTAATAATGGTGATAGTAATAATAATAATAATGATAATAATACAGTTACATGTATGACACTGAGAATAATAATTATACTAATAATTATAACGATAATAGTTCTTTGAATGGCAATAATACTAATCAACATAATTCTGTTACAAAACGAAAATACAAAATTTGTCACTGTTGTTAATTTTTAATTTTCTTTTCATTGACCAAATTAATTTTGTTTTACTGAGCTGGTTTCGTAATTCCCAGTAATTTATACAGAACAGTTGATACATGGCCTTCCACAAATCAGTAGACTTAGTTAAGCCAGGTTTAACATCTCGGCAGCTTTCAAGAATATGGGCCCTTGACTTTTCATTATGACCATCTCTTTGAGCGCCTTATCATGGTTGCCGCTCTAAAGCTAGGGTAATAATATGTTTACAGGGCCATCCGTGAGAATGGTATTGATACCGAGCAGGCTACCATGGGTCATAATGACGTTATTATCATCATTATTATTATTATCATTATTGTTGTTGCTGTTGTTCTTTTGCTGTTATGTTGTTGTTGTTACTGTCATTATCATTATTATTATTATTGTTAATATTGATATCATTATTATGATTATTATTGATATTATTATTGATATTATCATTATTATTATTATTATTATTTTTATTATTATTACTGTATTATTATTATTATTATTATCATTATTAATTATCAATATTACTACTACTATTACTATTACTACTACGATTTGATTGCAGAATGTGTACGCTCCAGAAGCTGACCCAGAGATAACCATTGAAGACTATGAGAGAACAGAAGACGAGAACGACTATCTCGGTCTGACCGATATGAAGACAGAAAACTATGGGGAGCAGAAGGAAGGAGATGGTGCACAAAATGATGCCCCAACATCATGATGGTCGTGTAACCAAGAGCATAGATGTAGATTAAAGAATCGATATACTGTAGCATTCTGACTGAGAGATTTGAAAAATTGGAAAATCATGATTGCAAAGACTTTAAAGAATTCAACTCGGAGGCAATTTCAGTACCCTGAATGTATTGCCTATAGAAATCATGTTCGGATTATGTTATTGTAGTGTGTAAACATTTCAATAGGAGGTGCCTGAGGCTATTGAACCTGCCTTAGGTTGATTTCTTGGAGAGAGGTGATGGAGAGAGATAGAATGTTGCCCTAACATCATAAGAGATATTTCGCTGTGTGCCCGGCAAAAGGGCACGGATGGATGCATGGCCAGCAGATGTACATTTCTTTAGATACACATTTTAAAATTGTGATCTCTCTGTGACTACTGTACATCTACTCATCTTGTTCCAGTCTGCACATCGTCTAAAACGTTAACAGTTATAAATTACAACTTCTCTGCATGATTTCTTTATCCTTTAATTCCGAAACTAAACAATTGAAAAATGAAACCAATATTTTTTGGTGCCCTCCTGCCGAAACATAATCATATGTTTCTATTAGAACGTGATATTGTAGTTGCTGAGTCGACAACTGGTCTAGTTTGCGTTTGTAAAGAAATACTGTAAAACCAGAAATTTTCGCGTACATGAACCTTTCGCAAATTTTGGCGAGTGGTCAGGATTCGCGAAATAATAAAATCACAATTGAAGCAAACATCAAATTATTGCAATTCGCGAAAGTTTCTTGCTGCAAAATTGGCAGTCATTAACGATTTGCGAAAGTTTTATTTCGCGATAGTTTCTGGTTTTACAGTAGACTGTGCACACAGATATATCTTTAAATCATGATAGGTGAATGTCCATACATTTATAAATTGTAGAAGAGCGCTACTCTGTGGATCCTACATGGGTACAGATTAAAAGCTGGATAGTGAGAGGGGGGTCAGTGCACACAGTGCTCCATCTGTAAGCCTACTTTGAAACATGGTCCTGTAAAACTGAAAGAGGGCGAATTATACATATACAGTGAAACCTGTCTATAAAGACCACTCAAGGGAGACAAGAAAAGCGGTCTTTATGAGCCGGTGGTCTTTATAGACAGGTTCCTTTAATACATGTTTCAATGGGAAATGCTGTTCAAGGGAAACAGAAATTGTGGTCTTTATAGACAGGTGGTCTTTCTATACAGGTGGTCGCTAAAGCAGGTTTGACTGTATTGGAAGATGATTGAGAAATTGAATTATATCGCTTCAAGGGAAATTATGATAGGTTTGTTTGTGTACCGTGGAATTTGCTTTGTTTTGCTTCTCCACATCTGTGTGACAAAAACGGCCGTAAATGGCCATTGTTCTTTACAATCTCTGTTGAAAAAAAAAATTATTTCCTCATCTTTTGTGTTCTTTGCTATCGTCATGTCCATACCATTTGAAAATATTTATTTTTTGTGTCATTGTGTCACATTTTTCAAGTGTATTGGCACATTTTGTCTGCCTTATGCAGAGCAAAATTTCCTTGTGAGGTATTGCTCATAATGATAATGCACTCTTGAAACCTAAAATCCAGATTTTGTTCCTTCATATCTCAAATCACTTTGTAGTCCATTCCAAAAAGTGCTACCTACATCTATAATGTCTGTAACAACCCCCCCCCCCCCAAAAAAAAAAAAAAAAAAAAAAAAAATCTTGTCTGGTTTCTTTAACTTTGGTTGAGAAAAAGCAAGATACTATATTCTTTCTCCTTATGGGGAATACTGAATACATGAGAGGTGAAAATAATTGACATTTATCTTCTGGCCATCACTAAAAAAAAAACTTAAAAAATAAATTTCCCCCGAGTAGTCTTAGAATTTTTGGAGTCGCAACTATCCTCATCTTGTCTCTTGAATGGATGGGTGGTATTTATTTACATTTACATTGGATTGCATGAATAGTGAGTGATGTAAGCTGAAATTTATATTTATATCATCACAGAATTCCAGTATTGCAGTGCAAAGTCCCACATGCTTTTTCATTGTATTATTGATACATTCGGGCACCACACCTGATTGTTTGAAATTTCTTGGTGATTGTAAAGCTGATGTTGATAATGAATATTATTTTATTGTAATTTTATTACAGAGAAATTTACATTTGGTTCTTTCCACAAATAAGGGTCCCAAATTGTGACATTCTTGGTGTCCCGCTTTATACATAACGCTGTTTTTTTGTGGCTCTGGGTAGAGAAAAATAGTAGAGTAAGATTGAGTACTATTCTAACAGTGAAGATGCAGTATGTTATGCTCAGAATCACTTTGCAGTCTTACGCCATGATTGGCATCTTACACTCAGAGCCACAAAAACCTGTGTGTTTCTTATGTAAGCAGGACACCAAGAATGTCACCAATTGGGACTTATTTGTGGAAATACCCATGTAATGTATTGATCAGATTATTTCTTCTTTTTTTTTTGGCAGGGAGGGTGGGGGGGGGGGGGGGGAGACAGAGAGTTCATATTTCAAGAGTCAAATCATTACCAACACAACATCATTGTAGGAATTCTTAGAATACTTTTGTTTATGCATTACTTTGGAAAGGACTAATTTTTGCATTTTGAAGGAACTTTTGGCCAGTAGAATCTTGACCATTAACAGCTTAATACTTTATGTACCTAAGACTTCATTTGAAGTAATTATTTGAATAGAGGGTTACATAGAACACATGTCACGAACACTTCAGGATTCAAATGCTTGTAAAGAAATCCAAATAAAGCGTGTGGTGAAAATATATGATTTATGAAGCTACATGCATAAATCTTTTAATTGAAGTGAGTCTTCTCATAAAGCGATTAATGAAATTATGTCACAAACATTCAGCAGTGACAAAAAACCCTCAGGCTCCTTTTAAATGCTTAAAATGAGTTTCATTCAAAGTGTTTTGTCCCATATTCCAGCAGGGTAACAATGTACAGGATATACAGTGGAACCATGTTATATGTGATATAACAAGGCTTCGATATAAAGAGGTAATTATCTTGGTCCCAAGGAGTTTGTTATAACGAAGTTCCACTGTACAGGTATGCTTGCGGTATACAATATTGTATTTCAGAATGCATTGACACTGGTGTCATGTATTAAAAGCTTGGCTATGAATCTAATCTTTGGTCTCTTATTTAGTCTCCTATTGGGTTCAAAGTTTGTATAAATGCAGATGTAACGTTAGTTCCTTATGGCACTTTTAACATCTTCCTCTCATTCTGTATTGTAAATACCCACCAGCAGTGGTACAAATGACTTGTACAAATGACCTTTGTCTGCACATGCGCAAATTTTAATTACAAACTGGCTTTTATTGGCTACTGTGTGGTTCCCTTACACTCAGCTCTCTATTTTTGATGCTAACAATTTCATTATTAGGGCCTATATACCCAGTCCTCTCCAAAGAGAATATCCATTATACGTGTTCCCTAGAGATATTATTGGGCATGGAGACCTGCAATTAAGTCTTCCTGATTTTGCAGCAGTCTCCTGAATTTTTGTCAACTCCAACAAGCAAATTTCCAACATCTCCCTGATAACGGAAGTTATCTCCGATATGTCACTGAATCTTCACTAATTGATAGATGTAAGTGGCAACTCTGGGCATGTTTTAAGATATATCCCTCTGTATGACATTTGTCACAAACCAAGAAAGGTTTATTTTTGATAATTCTCAGTACAAAACATATGGCAGTCAAATCCAACTCTGGAAAACAAAGCACAGGTACATGTATTGTATATACTCCGAAAACGGCGTATGGAGCAAGATGAATATAGAGCCCTCATTGTTCAGTGCGAGACAGTGTGTACATATTTTGGGGAAAATCGTGCAATGTCAACCTGCTGTTGATAATATATTTTTCAAAAATAATGCTGCGGATATATTTATTTCAAATGTTTGTCATTTGAAAGTCATTTCATATGACGAATTATTCAAGGATTTTGAAGATAATTGACATGCAGCATTATTTTTAAAAATATATACATGTATATCATTTTTCCCCATGCCTTTTGTACACACTGCCTCCAATAATTCCCTTTCACGTACATTCTCTATGGTAGGGAACCATTTGAAGCTCCATGAAAAGACTGACCAATCAGAAGCGACCTCCAGTGTCGTGACTCTCTGTATGTATAGCTCTGCATACGCTGTTTTCGGAGTATATACCTGTGCTCGGTTTTCCGGAGTTGGATCTGACTGTATGGAGTACTGCTCATTAGGCATGCTACGGAAAATATGGAATTGTCAATTTCGTGTTTGATCCACAACAACCCAAATATAATATCTTGTCCTTTAGAGCATTTTCCTCAAATTTTCACTGATCTGCTTGCTTCTCTCTCTCTCTCTCTCTCTCTTTCTCTCCCTCTTGAAATTACCTAATGTGAAACATTTATTTCAAACAACAATTTGGCTGCAAGGCATTGTTCTTAAAAAAGAAAGGAAAAAACATAAACAAACAACACCCAAACAAACCAAAATTTAACTGATTTGAGTTGAAACCAACTTGATGGCAGATCTGCGATTTCCTCTCTCTCTCTCTCTCTTTCAACTTTCCATCCAGAAAAAGATTGTTAAATTTCTGTTGCGATCTTTCATTCAACATTCTTCCCCTTTCCCCTCTCTCCTTCCCTCCCTCCCCCTCCCATTCAACCCTGTATCCTAGTCTTCCTTTTGAAATCACATTTCTATGGTTAGAGCAGTGAACTCTGTAACTCCATATAAATTGAAACAACTGAACCGATCGTTAACCCTTTTTTTCACATTTCACACAGCACGTATCCAGGGGCGGCACCAGTATACCTCTTTTTTTTGAGGGGGGGGGGGGATTTAAAAGATATCTGACATTCAAAAAACTAAAATACTGGGGGAAACACCCCCGCCCCTGTTTTAAAGTGGCATATTAAACTGGCAGAATTTGAACAGCGCCATCTTACAGCAATTGCTAAATTAAGATTATAATTTGAAAATTAATTGCATTTTATTTTGAATTTTGACGAATAGCTTGTTTGGATAATCGGCAAATCTTATATTTCAAACTATTATTTTTGACTTGGCATCGTGGACAATTGTGTGCAGGTACATAATAAGCTTCTACAAAGTAGAATGGGGCATGATGGGAAAATGAGAGGCACAGACACTTGTCAAATCCTGTTGAAAGATGGCGCTGAGAATCTCCAGTTTACTGTCACTTTAAACTGATTTGAATAAAACTGAGCGCTCAAAGAACTTTTGTCACAATATTCGTAATTAGTCAGGGGGAAAGGGTGAACAATTACGAGCTATGAAAAGATAGCGGAGTCGGCTTTTTATGCCTCCGCCCACCAAAGGTGGTGCCGGAGGCATTATGTTTTCGGGTTGTCCGTCCGTCCGTCCGTCCGTCCGTCGGTCCGTCCCGCTTTCTTGTTCGACCGATAACTCAAAAACCACATGAGGTATGAACTTCAAACTAGGTATTAGTATGTATCACCATAGGAAGACAATCTGATTACATTTTGGGGTACGTAGTTCAAAGGTCAAGGTCACAGAGGCCAATTTTTCTGAAATTTCAGGTGTTAGCCTCGTTCTCGCGATAACTCAAGAACCATTTGAGGTATGAACTTCAAACTTGGTGCAAGTAATGTATCACCATAGGAAGACGATCTGGTTAGATTTTTGGATACATAGGTCAAAGGTCAAAGGTCATAGAGGTCAATTCTGAAATTGCAGATTTTAGCCTTAACGTGATATCTCAAGAACCATTTGATCCATTAACTTTAAACTTGGAACTAGTATGCATCACCGTAATGAGACGAACTGATTAGATTTCTGTTCACGTAGGTCAAAGGTGACAGGTCATAGAGGTTATTATACAGGTGTATGTGAACTTAATGTTTTTTTACCTTTGTTATCACCATATCTCAACTAATTTGTATTCATGACTAGGAGGAGATAAAGTGATCAGACTTTTGGGTTATGAGGTGTAAGGTCAAATGTCAAAGAGGTCAATTAACATGTAATTAGAGGCTTTTTATTCTGGTTACCACAAGATTTCAAGAACACTTTGAGCCATCAACTGAATTTAGGCGGAGGCATACAGGAGATGCAGTTGCATTCATCTTGTTTTTCATGTCTCATTATACAGTACCTCAGTCCCACCTCAACCGTTCGCTTGTAACGAGCGCGTAATACATGTATACTAGTATCCATCGTATCTATCGTAATATGACTTAATATAGCATACCTAAAAGAGCAAGATTCATACGTCAACATGTGTCGTAATATCTCTCACGGTATTGAATATGTATCGAATTACAAGACATGCTTTTTGCTCATTATAGAAGAGATATCGTTATAAGAAAATATTGGTCATGTAATTAGAAATTCACCCTCCTTTTGATGGCATTTTCTGTCAAAATGTACGCACAAAATTAATCAGGTTTGTAACGAGCGCGTAATACATGTATCCTATAGTATCCATATCATGCTAAGATTATACTTCAATGATACAGGAGGACAATAATCCATGTAATAGACTCTAGTATTATTGATGAATAAATTATTCATATTTTTGCAAAACATTCTAAAGTTTGATCTTTTTTATAATCCGTGTAATAGTTATGAGATATGACATGGCATGAATGAAGGACTTGATTTGTTCATTATCAAGCGTTTAACCGTTTCCAAAATGAACTGAAATTTCAGGAGTTTTTGGAAGGAGATTTTTGCTAATTACAGAGGATTGCCGTGTTAGGTGTTCGTGTCAGTGTTGCCGCGACTCACTAGACCGGTTGATTGATGTCATCAAAATAGATGTATTATATGTACGAGCAATCAAGAGAGGGTGAAAAATACTTATATCCAGAATTTATTAAGAGCATAAACACCAGATCATTTAAAATAATAATTAAAAAGAAATTAATCATAACATCAATAATTGAACACAGATGATATTAAACAACAACAACATTCAAAATGGTTCCAAGCAGGAAAGAGTCGCGAACGTACTTTGTTCGTTCGGTTTCTTTTAAATGTGGTGGGAATCCCCAGAGTCCGAGGGGTGTCACTGCTATTGGTAGTAGTGAACTTGCAGCCCTTTTAATCCGTTCCTCGCACACGAAAATTTGTATCGTCGATACTTGCTTCGGGCTCTATTTTGTCCAAGATAAAGAGGGTCTCGATTAGGTTTTGGGTTAGGTCTAGGTAAAAGCAGGTAAATGTAACTTCGTGATGATGCAGGGTTGAAAAGTTGTCGGCGAGTGTGTCTTACAATTATTGCAATTTGCAAAATTACAAATTCACTTGTCGATAAGCAATGCATTTCTCATTACTAGGCTGATCTAAGCCTGTTGAAAATCATACAGTGTAAACATGGGCGTCGCCGGGGGGGGGGGGTGCGGAGGGTGCGAACGCACCCCCCTCCAGACCCCCCCCCAAAAAAAAGGATTTTTTTTTTTTTTTTTTGGGGGGGCGTCGCCGGGTGGGGGGGGGGGGGTGTCTTTTGAAAAGGGCGACATGTTCTTATTGTGTAGTGTCGAACAGCTCATATCTGCGCCACCAGCACCACTGCCTGACATTGGAGTTGTTAAGTTTTGTCTTTTTTTTCCAAAAGGCAACCCCCCCCCCTTGAAAAAAGCTGGTGACGGCACTGGTAAAGTGGCTCGGGGTACGTGCCCCCAAGTGAATTCGAAAAAATCGAAAGAAATACAGAACTTAAGGAAAGACGGGACAGGAAGAGGGGAAAGACATTGGAAGGAAGATGATAAGACCCCGACACCCCCGGCACCCTCCCCTCAATCTATATGACCTGATTCTTTGTTTATTTCATCCACATGATATTTCTGATGCCCCTCAATGACGCCAGTTTACCCCTCTGCCATTGCCTGATCCCCGCTACCCCACTTTATCTGAAATACCCCCCGGGTCCAAGTTCGTTCTGGAATTTTCCATTCACATCTGTTTTTTCGGAGAGTGGCACCCACACTTTATATGGTTTGTATATTGGCGCCCAACAGTGGTTACCGAGCGACACCATTTTTATTCCTAAGGTAGTGTTTTGGTGCTCTTATTCTCAGTTCATATACATCAAACAATAAACAACCGGGTTGCTTCACACCTCATTAAAAACGTAAGTTTTTTGTTCTTGTCATAATGTCAATTTTGTGTTTTGTTTTGTTGTATTTGCTGAACATTGACGAGTCAACTCTCCAGCTTTGGGCAAAACGCCAAAAGATTGCCGCCTCATGTATTTTAACCTCATACCCAGGGGTGGACTGGCCTTGGGAGTTTGGGGAGTTTTCCCCATCGGCCGGTCAATATTTTGGTTAAAAAGGGCCGGTTATACATAAAAACAGGGCCGGTCAACAACTAAAAGGGCCGGTCGCTCCGGAATTCTCCACTCGAATTTTAGTTCCAGTCCGCCCCACTCAGGGAACCATCACTATGTGGGGCTGTGTCAATTTCGGAGGTGGTCACGACCTCTAAGTTGAAGCTCTAAAACACCATTATAAGCAGCAAAATTTTGAGAAATACTTCCTTCTACATTTTAGGATGATAGAATATCTAATTTCATTCCAGATTCTTCAATAGGATCTTTATCATCTTGATCAAAGTGAAATTTTCAGGCCGTTTTTGACCGGCGATCTTGCTCCTTTCCAGCACACATACAGTATGTGCAAAATATCACACATTTGCTATGAGAGGCAATTCATCGCAGTACGAAGGTACAAAGTGCGAGGTTAATATATTAACCTCGCATAAGTGTGAGTGAGTCCGCCCCTGACTCGTACCCTCTTGTCGATGAAATCTGAATAAAAAAACCCGAATCTTTCATTATTTGCCTTTTTATTTACGATATTGTTCCTTTACATTTTGGTTCATTTTGGTCCATTTTGAACGTGCACAATCATGACAAAGTCTAGTAATATCCTTCACTTTTTGAAAGGCGGTGGCACTAGCGTATTCCATGGGCAATTTGCCCCCCCCTCCCCTCCCCGACAAAATTTCAACGATTGAAAAAAAACCCAAACAACTGACTCTTTCAGTCATCATGAATCATTCATTTCAAAAGAAATTGTAACAAAATTGCTTTTAAAACCTCTTAACCCTAAAAAGGCCGGGTTATTTTGGCCATCCCACCAGGGGGGGGGGGGGGGGGTGGATTTTGCCCCCCCCCCCGAGATCTCGACCTTCGACAGCGCGATTGCGCCGAAAATCGGCACGCACGTCGTCCACAACGTTATCTACAAAACTGTAGGCCCTATAGTTAAATGAGATAATTTCACATTAATTAATTATGCTAATTTATGCGTGAAATCAGAATTTTGCTCTCAATCATTAAATAAAGCTTAAAACTGCTAATTTTTGGTCTAGACACTCTTTCCAGTATTCTTAGCAAATATACTTGGAAAAAAAAATCGGTATCAAAATGATTTCTTATGTATTTTATTGTATTTTAAATTTCTTATGTATTTCTTTGTTTTTTTACCTTTTGTTTTTTATTGTTTTTTTTTTTTCATGAAATTTGTCGGGAACACTTTTGCGATCATAAATAGCATAAAATAAATAAATTTTAATCAGTAAAAGTAAAAATATTCATAGATTTGTAAATTTTGGCTGAAAACACATTTTGTATTGGAATTATACATGAAATCACGTTTTTGAGCAATTTTTGGTCTGACGTGCAAGTACGAAATGTTGCGCAACTTCGGAACCGCATGCCCGGACGCGTATCCGGACGTCGCGAATGTCTCAAAAGATGCGTGAGATGCGGACATATCGCGAGAAACATCTGGGGTGGAGGTGGGGGGGGGGGGGGTGGATTCTGCCCCCGGCCCTTTAGGACGTTCATCAGTTATGTTTGTGCGCACCTGAGCTGCGCATCCTGGCTGGTTGTGTTACGTCATCACAACACCGGGAGAGTATTACACGCAGTTAAGACAATGGATACGCACATTAAACACAATGCTTAATAATGGGTACGCAAGTGCTGAAGAACCCGGTAAAAATAGATGAAATCAATAATTCTGTACCTGTGAAAAATATACCAAATATTAACTAGCTTGAGTTGAAAGATAACACTCGATGGCCCGTCATGAATTTTCTATAGGCAAAGTTAGTCGTATAGGAAAAAATTAAAGATAGATGTCCTTTGGAATTCATAGTCATGGTCATCTACCTTCCATTTTTTGTACACTAACTTAGCGAAAAGAGCGGGAGAAAGAAAGTCAAATAAATTTATATGCCGAAGAATCATTTGAAAGAGTGTGTTTGATTGTCATGTGAAATGTTAATTCACTCTTCGTACGTAAAATATAGACAATTATAGCCTATGGCGTTACTGTGACAATTATGTTTGAAATAGTCGTGAACAGGCGCGCCAGAAGGATTCCATCTTTTTTTTTTTTCTTTCTTTTTTTCTTTTTTTCTTTTTTTCTTTTTTCTTTGTGTGTGTGTGTGTGTGTGTGTGGGGGGGACACTCTGAGGGGCCCCACCTCACACGAATATGGGGCACACCTCAAACGCTTGCTAACTGCTTACAACCCTACTCCCCCCACCCCCGATCAAGCACATCCCCGCCCCGCCTTTTCTTCCATATTTGGATATAATTTTCAAAGTGCGAAGTTTAGAATTTTTCATTAAAAAAACACGCAATATTTGAAGCACTGTAATCAGCCATTGTTTTTCAATATCCCTTCTTACACCTGGGTTATTTTATTTCTAAATTTTGTTTACAAAATTTTTAACACTCTTTGGTATACCGGTACCTCGCTGCCCGAATATGAGGATATTCAAAAAAGTTGCTTTCATAATATTGAAATTTGCATTCAAGAGAAACTTTACGCACACAGGGAGGTCACAGCTTACTTAGAATTGTGACTTACATAACATTAAAGATATAGTTATATATAATTATATAGATAATTATCTTGCCATGGAGCGGGAACAAAACGAGGAAAGCCCCTGCCCCACACATACAGTGTTAATAAACACTGCATTTATTGAAATGCGAGGGATCGTAGCTATCGATTTAGAAAATTAGATTATTCAATGTTGTAACTTCGTATTTTAGAGCACAAAAAATGTTTCCATTGTTAAACTGCAAAATGATTGATGTCACATCTATTGGACTTGTGAGGAGAATAGAAACGACACTTTTCCTTCTTTTTAGGCACAGAGAAGCACCTGCCACACCCATGCGCTTCGGGGCGTTGTAATAGAAGAGATATGGTAAAGTCAAATAATAAATGTTGCCATTAATGTGAGAGGGAGTGTAGCGACCGAGCGAAAAATGGGAATGTAGAGGCATTGTATATTAGAGCAAACGTTGGCAAAAGAATTTTTTTTTTTACATTGTTTAACATTAAAATCATTTTTCTTTCTTGCGAGGGGCCCCTCCGAGGGGACAGAACAGATTATTACAAGCAAGAAAATTAAAATTATTGCGTGTTGAAACCTTGCATTGCACATCACTAGAAAATTATTCGTTATACCCCTATCCGCCCCCCCCCCCCCTCCTTTGATAGTAGGAAAAATATGCCACCTCGCTTTTGTCGCCACTGGTAGACAGTATTAATACTTGAGATACATTGCTCCTATCTGCATAAGGGAGCGGAACGACCATGTGATGGTGATACCTCGCCTCTTGGAGCACTAGAAAGCTGATCGCAATACTGCAAGTTTTATTGTCTTGTTGGGGGGGGGGGGGGGGGGTAGGGAGCAAAATATACGATAGACATGGTTTCTAAATGTTAAGAAACATTGCGTCTATTAATATAGTAGGGACCGTAGTGACAGAGTGCGAAAATCGTTTATTTTAAATACTGAAGGTTTGCATGATTATTAGATCGCTGACAATAGCTGGGTGGGTTAGGGTCAAAATTTTGGATTATCTGGACACGGCGGACAAAAGTACCATTTTTGTTGTGAAGCTTCCTTAGAGTATATGAAATGATTTTAGCCGAGGCGCCTTCGCGGAATATGTCCGTAACCATGGTAACAGGCAAATATCTAAGATGACTACTATTTATGCTTAATTGTCTTCAGCCACTCAAGACAAATTCCTATTTCATGACTCTTTATTCAGTCAGACCCAACTCCGGAAAACCGAGCACAGGTATATACTCCGAAAACAGCGTATGGAGCAAGATGAATATAGAGCCCTCATCGTTCAGTGCGAGACAGTGTGTACAAAAGTCATGGGGAAACTCGTGCAATGTCGACCTGCTGTTGATAATATATTTCTCATAAAAAAATGCTGCTGATATATTTATTTCAAACGTTTGTCATTTGAAAGTAATTTCATATGACGAATCATTCAAGGATTTTGAAGATAATTGGCACGCAGCATTATTTAAAAAAATTATATATCGTTGGCTGGTTGACTTTGCAAGATTTTCCCCATGCCTTTTGTACACACTGCCTCGCACTGAACGATGAGGGCTCTTTATTCATACGCCGTTTTCGGAGTATATACCTGCATGTGCTCGGTTTTCCGGAGTTGGGTCCGACTGTTATTACAGATTTAATTTCACTTTTTACTCAAATCATGGATGTCGATATTGTCACTGTTCAAACCAATTTGTTTAGAAAGAAAAATCCCGAAAAAAATAAGAGCTGCCATGGCAATATCAATTTTCATTTTCCCTGTCTTGGAGAGATCCAGTCGAAAACCAGCGCAGCGATATCAGACACTGAAATCGCAACACATACGGAACCCACGCTTGTGTCTATATACACTGACTATTGGTGACTGCAACGTTCAATAGAACACTTAGGTGCTTGCGACACACGGAAAATCCTGATCTAAAAACTGAAAAATTCTTGAAATACAGCTCAGTTTTTTTTAACCATGTCGCCTTACGGACAACCTTATTCTACTTTTGAGTAATCATTGTAGCTTTAGGATATATGGAATGTATCAAATTGAGATATAAGAAATGATATTATGGGCCCAGCACAACCCTGAAGTATAAAAATCCAATAGAGAATCCTAAATATCCGCCGTTTATGCTGAAATTGTAAACTGTCATGGATTTTAATGCTCAGTAGCATCAGTGCACGATTTTGCTAACAGAATGTAATACTGACACAAATAAAATATATATATCTTTATATGGTAAAATAAAATCCAGCATATGGACTACCGTGACTACGGGAAGGCGGGGCAAGACAGGACACAGGGCAGTCCTAGGAATGAATCGACGTGGATTACAATTAGAAATATAAATATACAAATTGACAAAAAATACCCCCCAAAATACCATGCGATAGCAATGATGGAGATAACAAAGCGCTAAAGTAAAATCTTTGGAAAAAATTATTATCATTATGCTTCAAGTTCATCATGACTCCTAATGAAAACTGTAATCACCGACTTTTAATACTGTTTGCAGATGATGAGATTATGTTACGTTCATGGACAAACTAAAATGTCTTTTTAAAAATTCATGATATTCGGTAATTTATTGCACAGGGAATGCCTACTAAGAGTTGCTATACCGGATAAATTGTCTTTGAGACGTTTCCTGCAATGCTCTAGAGCTTATCACACTGGAAAAAGAGTTATCTATAATTTTGTTATTATCCAGGAAATACGAAAAAAACAAACACACTATCATATATCAGTAACAGTATCATTCATATTCCCGGATGCAATCGTTTAATGAGTTTGCCATCCTTTATTCCACAAAGCCAATGTACATGTACTTTTGTTCTGAGGGGTATTTCCATTTCAAGTATTAGATATGTCATGTCTAAGTTAATCATAATTTTGTCATGTAAACCACCAAATGATATTTACAAGGGTTAACCTTATTTATCATGTAGTAGCAATATGTTTGCTCAGTAAGCAATCTCTTCTCTTCTCGACGACAAATGAAAATCACGTATTAGACCCATCAATGTGAAGTCTGAATTAGTCTGAAAAAACGAAGTAAAAATACAACTCATACACCACTACGAAAACTAGGATTTGGTAGAACGCCTTGCCACGATTCTGTTATGTCTTTCATTTTTGTCCTGGCTGAAATGCAGTTCCTTTCACAGTGGCTGCTATCCAAGCAAACTTTTGGATCAAAGTGAGGGCGCCCTTTGCAGATCTTATTTAAAAAAAATCATTTATGGTCCCTATAACCCGGCTTTTTATTTTCTAATATAAAGAGTAACGTCCTATGATCACGTTAATTTCATTTGGCAACAAAATTTATGCATCCTATGAAATGATTTAACCCGAAAAAGTTGTTTTTATTATATTGAATGGCGGCCATTTTGGATTTTTACATTTTACACGAGTACCTTTAAAAAATCGGGAGAGGGCTTCTCGACTAATATTGATTAGTAGGCCATAAGGAATGTTCGTGCCAAATTTGGTGCTTTTGTCAGCTATGTCACGAAAATTTCCCTAACCCACTCCACTACAAGGCAGCTTATTATCGTTGTAATGCGAAATCAATTAAGATGGTTTTTTTTTTCTTGCGAGGGGACTCGGGGGGGGGGGGGGGGGAGAGTGCCCCCCTTTTTAATGATTGGTGGGGGAAATTCCCCTCTGCCGCCCCCCTCCCACTTCCGGTGCTTATTCTTGCCAGAAAGAACAGTGTCCCACAGTGTGAAATCATCTTCACACTGTAAAATTCGAGCTTTTTAACATTGTGAGCAAGTAAATTCACACTGTGAAATCGATCATCACGTATGTGAACACTTTGTGGCAAACCACACTGTGGAGGTGTCCACAGTGTGAAATCATCTTCACACTGTTAAATTCGAGCGTTTTAACATTGTGAATAACATCTTCACAGAGTCGACTATGTGAACACACCCTGAACACACTGTGGGACACTTTTTTTCTTTCCGGCAGGGATGGTCGTGAATGTACCAAATTTCTATGTTTTGCGTGTAAAGTAGTAATAATTATTTCCGACGAGAATTTGAAAGTTTAAGACGCTCCGCCACACGGGGGCGCTGCTAGCACAAAAACCAGTACATTGATCCCCCTTTTTCAAGCTCTCTCCTCCTTCGGTATACTTTTCTCTACAAATCTGGAAACTTTGGTGAAAATGACATGGATTTTGAATGTACAGCAGAGTTAGTTTGCACCCATCCCCTTCCTAGACAATTCCCAGCAAATTTTTTGCGAGTTATGGAAGTTTTTTACTCCTTCCGCCACATGAGGGCGCTGCTAGGACAAAAACGAGTACATGGATCCCCCCCCTTTTCAAGCTCCCTCCTCCTTTGGTGTACTTTTCTCTACAAATTTGGAAACCTTAGTGAAAAATTATATGGATTTTGAATGTACAGCAGTGTTAGTAAGCACGCATCCCATTCCTAGACAGTTCCCAGCCATTCTTTTGTGAGTTATGCAAGTTTTTGACTCCTTCCGCTACACGAGGGCGCTGCTAGCACAAAAACGAGTACATGGACCCCCCTTTTTTTTTTTCTTAAACTTTCTCCTCTTTCAGTATACTTTCCTCTATAAATCTAGAAAAATCGAAGAATCTAGCATGGATTTTGAATGTACAGGAGAGTTATTTCGAACCAATCCAATTCCTAGACAGGTTCCCAGTCAGCATAATGCAGGTTTTGCGAGTTTTGCAAAGTTTTTGACTTCTTCCGCCGCCTGAGGGCGCTGGTAGCACAAAAACGAGTGCATGGACCCCCCTTTTTAAAACTTTCTCCTCCTTCTGCATACTTTTCTTTACAAATCTGGAAAAATTGACGAATCTTGCATGGATTTTAAATGTACAGTAGAGTTATTTTGAACCCATCCCTTACCTACACGGGTTCCCAGCCAGTTTTTGCGAGTTTTTTGAGTGTTTAACTTCTTCCGCCACATGAGGGCGCTCGTAGCACAAAAACGAGAGCATGGACCCCCCTTTTTAAACTTTTTCCTCCTTCACTACACTTTTCTCTACAAATCTTGAAAATTTGATGATAATGACATGGATTTTGACCGAATAATGGGGATTTTTATATGACACTGGGAATTCTGAGGCCTATCAGTGGCCAAAATGCTGCGATGACGTCATTCTATACCTGACATTCAATCATGACAAACTTCAGTGTCCCATAGAAAAAAAAGTAAGCACATGGACCTATAATTTTCTATGCTTTTTGGGGCTTCTCATGGACCAAAGTAACTGCATGCAAAATTTGGTGAAAATGACATGGATTTGACTTTAACTGTGGAACGTCCTTAAATTAAACTTGAAATATCTTCAAACTTAGAAATCAAATCAATATGCGTGAATTACAAAGAATAAAGCTGCTCAATCGAAACGCAGTGAAGCAAAAGTTTTTGCTCACTTGCTTCGCTCACCTGCAAATATCTGGGACTCATTGTGCGGTTACTAATGACACTGCAACATGGATGCAAAATGAAATTAACTCAAATGTATAATTTGCAAATTATGCATAGATGGGGGAAAGTAACATCGAACGACGTACCCCTCCCCCTCCCCCCCCCCCCCCCAACAACCCTTCGACGCAGATTAGGGCCCTATTTCTAGATCACCATTGGCTCGGATGCCTCCCCCCCCCCCCCCTCGAAGCCAAGGACCAGATACACCACTGAGTGGGGGTAAATATACAGCGTCATCAATATAAAGGGAACCGAAATTCCTGTTAATGCTTAGGCAGCAATTTAAATTCATGTTATCATGGTCATCTAAAAGAGAAACTTTTATGCTTTCCGATGATATCGCAGAATACTATCACAGAACACTATTATCTTTAAAAATTGTGCAAAATTGCAGTTGGTAAACTTTATTCTTGGTCTATTCCAGCGTATGGGACATGACATTCAGAACATTTTGTTTTGTTATTTAAAATAGTTTTAAGCGAAAATGAGAGTCCTAAATAGTTCAACCAGAGGCGAATCTAGGGATTATGGCGCGCGGGTCAAAAATTCAAAAGGGAACTCAGCAACCTAGCGTTAGTTAGGGTTTCTTTCAAATTTAGAGCACTGACAATCGCTTAAATTCTATTTAAGCGATATATTCGGGTGTTAATTAATGAAAATCATGCAGAATTATATTCGAGGAATTTAGCAACGCTACTGTGTAAATCAGAATTATTTCGAATAACCCTTCGAAAATGCTTTTATGCACTATTTATTTTTTAAATTACGAGATCCTGACGAAACATGGTATGGGGGGGGGGGGGGGGGCGAAGCGACCGAACTTTAGAAATTTCTTCGTTATTCATTTTTTCTTCACATCTTTTAATGCCCTGTTTTTTTATGCATTTTGGGCGCATATGAACCGTGACTTTTCTTCCTCTCTTCCCCTTTGTCTTCCCCTCTTTTGCGTTTTATGCACCCCTTCAATTGCCGCCCGGGGCACGTGCCCCCTCTCCCCCATATACGCCACTGCCTAAAACATGTGTCTGTCAATGACAAATACAGCAAATTTTACAGTCATCCGCCAAATGGTTGAAAAGAAATTGGTTCTTAATCAGACTTTCTAACGATGTGCCCATCCAAGCGTGAAAGTTCAAAACTTGATCGTAATTAATTGATGTTGGTAGAGTACTATTTATTTATTTTTTTTGATATACATTCTATTTAATTTTATTGACGGTTTTTCTTTTAAACCTTGAAAAGTAAAGAGTGTCCATTTTCTTTTTTTTATGAAAAAGACATGTAGCTATAGCTGCGTGTATTTAGCAAAATACCGTGAAATTTGCTGCATTTTCCGCTGATAGCAAATGTATCTGATTCACTTCCTAGGACTCTTGATTTTGCTAAAAACTGTCTTAAATAACAACAAATAGGTCTGAATGGCATGTCCGTTACGCTGGAATTGACCATTTCTGTACATGGCGGTGTCAACTGACTTATATTGAGTCTTGCTTATTCGTGTTATTGCTTTCTTTTCAGACTGGTCCTGTGGAAAATGAGATCCATAGGAGAGGAGGATGTGTTTAAAATCGCGAATGCAATTGGTAATGACAACAGAGTGACCAAACTAGCTTTTCATCTTGGCTTTTCCATTGCTGACGTTCAGTCATGCCGCAATGCCAATCAAGACAAAGGAAATGTTAGTTTCCAAGGGACGCAACTGCTTCTCTCTAACTGGAAGGAGGCCAATAATGACCAAGAGCAAATCCCCAAGCTCATAAAAGCTTTACGTGATAGTGGTCTGACAGAAATAGCGGACACATTCTTACCTGAAAAGGGCAAACGTAAGTTATTTTTGTCATGGTCTCAAAGACCGGCTCACGCAAGGCGTACGTCATTTCGATTGTGTCAGTAACTGCGCTTATTGAGCCTGTGAAGGCAATTAATCCCTATGCCAGTTAGTTTAGTATTGTTTGTACTGTTTAAATTGCAATCGCGTTTTTAAACAGTACCACTCTTCCATGACGGGCAAAAGACAGTAAAAGTCACTGAGCGGTCCTAACGTCAGCAAATGACGACTTGTGTGAGCCAGGCTTTAGAGAATTATGATTTATTTCGAACCCCTTTCGGGGTATGAGAGTACAATCAAAATCATGAACATATCAAGCCGTACATGTAAATATAAAATAATACATAATAAAACAATGTGGTTATAAACTATAGTAGGTAAACAATACTAACAAACATATAATACAAGTTTTAAAAACATTATATAAAAGTTATAAACATACAAAATAATAATACAAAAGCCCTAGAACATAGTTATTTACAAGTCAAGCCGTTAAGGTGGCTTACAAAATGATACGAAACCATAGAATATAAATAATTATTTACAAAGCAAGTCGTAAAGGCTTAGCTCCACTATGCGATACTTTTTCTTTATATAAGTATGAATCTACCATTGCATCATGGGCTCTTTGGTAATAGTGAGAAAAATGCTGTATAATTATCCTGATTAGTTTTATAAGTTGCTTCAAATGGCAAGTATTGGCTGAGCTGAACAGAGTTCGCATTTGTGTCTTTCCCCCTATTCTTAAAAATTGGAATGATTAAACCAGTGCACCAATATTTCGGAACAAATCCACTATTCAAAATCAAATTAAAGAGATTCGTTATAATATCTACGAACTTAGGGGGACAATTCTTCAAGAACTCATTTCTGAAATCTTCTCCGCATGCCTTGTTGTTTTCAGACATTTTATTGCAATATTCACTTCCCCAGCTGTAATATCATAATTTAAATCATCTAAAAGTGACGTTTCCGTGCAATCAGTATCAGCAGCAGCTACATGTATGTCTGAATATTCGCACTTCTGAGTTTTCTCAATTATGTCACTGTAAAAAGTGCTGGTACAAAATAATGTATAGTCAGGGACGGACTGGGACATGACATTCTGTTGAAGAATTTCGGTGTGACCAGCTCACTCTACCCGTAAGACAGATATCAACCGGCCCCCAGACCACATTTCGCCCTCAGCCAAAATATTGACCGGCCCGTGAGAAAAACTCCCTAAACTCTCCATGGCCAGTCCGCCCCTGTGTATAATTGCATCAAATAGGATATAAATGGATTTAAATAAATAAATAAAATATTTAATTTTATTTCATCGCAGCAAGGGATTGCTTGCGAAATATCTACAACATTGGCAAAAAGCACATAAACAATGAAAATGTACATTCTTAAAAGTGATTGCAAATTGGTGAACTTCATCGTATACAATTAGAAATCTTACGTCACTTTTATAGTCATATTTTGTTTCACTAGTCCTGTTATAACAGAAGAAATATAATGTAAGATCATTTAATATAGTTAATTAATATATTTAAACCAGAATTATCGCTTGTAACAAAACAGAACAAAACAGAACAAAACAAAATCTAACAAACCGTAAGGCATTAAGACCACTAGAGTGAAGACCAGAATCGTTTCACTCTTTTGTCTCTGAACTGCAGGTAAATTGGCAAGCCGCACCAAAACGGAGCATGCAGAGAAAGGAAGTTCAAAAAAACGCAAAGCCAAAAAACAGAAACTCCTCGACGTAGATACTGCAGCACCACCCACACTATCGACTACAAAAGAGAAACTACAACCGGCACCTACCGTAAAAGAGGAACAACAAGCGGCACTTGTCGTAAAAGAGGAACAACAAGCGGCACTTGTCGTAAAAGAGGAACAACAAGCGGCGATTGTCGTAAAAGATCAAACACCAGAGGCACCTGCTACAAAA
This sequence comes from Heliocidaris tuberculata, assembly GCA_025618425.1. Taxonomy (NCBI): domain Eukaryota; kingdom Metazoa; phylum Echinodermata; class Echinoidea; order Camarodonta; family Echinometridae; genus Heliocidaris; species Heliocidaris tuberculata. The sequence goes on from CM046833.1 coordinate 24,705,875, forward strand.
ACGGAACCTCAAACGAAACCTGTAAAAACGGTACCAACAAAGCCTTCGAAATGGGCGCCACAAGGAGCAAATAATAATAACAAGCCTACAAAGAAGAAGAGCAAGGTAAAAGGCAGGGTGAGCCTAGAGGCAAAGAAAAGTGAATTAGAGAAGGAAGAAAAAGCACTTAAGAAGCTCCAAAGCGAGAAAAAGAAACGTGAAAATACTATTGCGAAATTAAAGGATACTATAATGAAATTGGAAGAAACAGAGAAAATGCAATTGGAGAAAACACTCGCTGAAACAAAGGCTAAATTGAATAAGCTGAAAGGACCATCAAAATAATATTACCTTGGCTGATACATTCTAATCATGTGTATACCTTGCATAAATATGATCTTTAAATGAAAATCCAAGAAATATGATAAACAAATCTGTCTAGTCTTTTGACCCCGTCCAACTCGGTCACTTTTTTTTGTCTGTTAGAAGACCAAAATGCATAATGAAACATTGTATCGTTCATTATTTAGGTAAAGTTCAATAGCAAATTTCCTAAATTATTGTGTTTTAAGCCTCTACGAAACCTGTTCTATTTCCTCTGCTTAGCGAAAAACTGTGCTTGCATGTCCACCATGTGCAGGCGATCACGAATACGTAGCCCTTTCAGAGTTGGTCATTAGATGAGAGACACTAGAAGAATGAAAGACAGAGATGAAGTGTAAAGAGAACTTGTGATATAAGTGCAGATTGTCTCGGCCAAAGTCAAAATCAGGGATAATATTCGTCTTCCCGAGAAGAATGAGATCTGTGAGTGCAGTAATCATCAGATCATGTAACAGAGAGTGAAGCATCCCCTGAATGCGTAGTGGTCATGATGGTAGGCTGGTAATAAACGAAGACATCGCGACGAAGTAAAGAGGGCATTCACCAATCATGTGCGTGACTGTCTTTTGCGTGTATCCAAAAAAGCGGCTTGGAAACACCGTTTTTTCATATGCTTTGGACTCTTGATACTATACTTGACAATTTCCATCCATTTTAAGGATGTTTTGGAACCGAAATAATATTTATATGTATCGATAAGATACCATTGCTCTATTGGACATAATGAATAAAGTTTTAATTTCATTTGAGTTTCAATGTATACATGTGTCCGATGCTTATTGAATTAGACAAAGTTCCTTATTTGAACTTCTCTCTCTCTCTCTTAACCCACCTGTACTGAAAGAAATAAGAAAAAAATTGTTCATATGGTATGATTAACGCTATTCTAATGAGCTTACATTTTGCCAACATGTTGTAGTATTGTAGTATGGGTCAAGCGTTATTATAATTAAGTTTTATTTCAGGCAAGTAGTATAGCTAATTCACAGATTGAAGTACAATAATAATAAAATATTGTAATATTGCTAACGTGATGCCTTTCACAGTACACTGCAAGAGAAATTTGTCTCGCTGTGTGGAAATTTTCGCGCATTTCTCGCGGCACGAAATTAGCGGGAAAATAAACGCACGCAAACATCTTCGTATAATCTTTGACACATGAGTATAACATGTCGGCGAAATTAAAATCATGGAAAATTCACTTTACTCAGCCAAGCGCAAATAATTAATCGCGTGAAAATTTCCACTTTTACAGTAACAGAAACAGTTACTCTCTAACTAATCATTCATTTCATAAAAGTAAGATGCATTTTAACACTAAATTGCCTTGAAGAAGCATGTGTACTAATTGACATTATTTATAGTAATGCTTTGCTTCAGTCATATTTCTAGCAGTGTCGGAGCTTTGATAATAATCAAAGGTTCTTTTATAACATGTATTTTCTTGTTAAAAAGCTTTGTATCGCAGTGGTTGTAATGATGTAGATACTACTTATAACAAACCTAGTGAGAGATTCATTTTTGTAGATAAAGGGATATAGGATTGATTATATTTTCAATCTCTAGTTGCGTTGGTATTCTAAAGGGGCTTTCACACCGGGATTTGCGTAGAGTTGCGTAGAGTTGCGTAGGGAGTACGCCAAAATTCGCTGCGTACTCATGAAAAAACAAATGATGGATCGGCGTAGTCCCTGCGTAGGGTAGCGTAGGGTTGCGTAACTTGTCCACGTACACTTACGTAGGTCAGGCGTTAAGTCTGCGTAGCGTTGCTTACGGTTGCGTACGGATTCTGTGCGCAAGCGAAGATGAAAAAAAAGAAGAAAAAAAGCACTAGGCCTATAGCATTTCCCGCCTTATGAACTTCTCAAGCAACTCTTGCCTGCTGTCCGGAACACTGTACTGCTGTGAAGTAGAATCAAAAGATAATGAGTTGTTTAAGTCCATTCCTTGTCCATTCCTTGTTATTATAGTCCTCACAGATTTGTCATAGAGCATTGGGTGTTGCTGGACCCACTCCATAATTTCCGACCTCTCCTGGTCAGTCGAAACTGTGAAAGGGGAGGGGGAGCTTCGCCTGTCTCTTTTTCTTCTGGGATTTTGGAGTTTCACTGCCAGCTGCATCACTATGTTCAGAGTGTGGTGCAGGTGAATCTCCATCTTGGTCACTAGAAACATGTGGAGAATGAGCAGGAGAAGATTTCTTGCCCCGACCACGACTCTTGCTCTTCCTTTTTGGCATCTTGCAGGAACAATCAAGCCTTGCAGCTCTATTAGAGGACTAATTGTTCAGCAGCAATTTAATGTCAAATGGGACGAATCTGTTCAAACTAGCAGTCAAGTCAATAATAACTGATGAAAAACAGTAGGATCCAGCATGAGTACGCCAAATTTAAGTAACTATAAGCAACTATACGCAAATGTACGCCAGGTCTACGCAAGTCTACGCAAGTCTACGTCGGTCTATACGCCACAGTACGCAACACTACGCCATTCCATGCACAAGTCTCAAAATGTGTTTCGAGAAACCGGGGCATTTTGGCGTAGTGTTGCGTAGGAATGGCGTACAGTGGCGTAGTGTTGCGTAGGCTTGCGTATAAACTGCGTTCTCTGGCTCTACGCAGACAGTACGCCAAAAAATTAAACATGTTTATTTTTTTGAGCCCCTCCCGCGTACCTATTTTGCGTTCCTCGGCGTAGACTTGCGTAGACTTGCGTAGGCACAGCGTATGGCAGCGTAGTGTTGCGTAGTCGCTACGCAGCACTACGTAACTCTACGCAACTCTACGCAAATCCCGGTGTTACATGTTATATGCAATCACGCTCTAAAATCGGTTTGGTAAATTTTACCTAATATTGGGTAAAATGGGAACATGCATGTTGGGTAAAATTTTACGGCATATTAGGTGCTAAAATGTACCCCAAATTGAGTAAAATTGGGTAATACTTTACCCTACAAACAACTTGGTATCGCCCCAATTTTGGTTAAATTTTACCCAACCTTTTTAGAGTGCAAATACTACTGTTTAGCGTGTTTAGCCGAAGTGCTGTATAGCAATTGTACAATATATTCTAATAGCCCCTCTTGTATTTGATATTGATATTGAGAACTTGAAAAAACATCGTATTTCGTGTAAATAAGCCCCCCCCCCCGAAGGATACTTCAACAGCATAAGCATCTCCGTGCATGTGTTTTCTAAATTTCTGATATATAAGAAAAAATTAAATAGTTTTTTATCATGAATATTATGTCGTCAGAGGATTTGTTGCTAATGTGCCAAAGGAAATGATTTAATTCAATTTCACCCTGAACTATGAACAGGCTTTTGAGTATATAAATGATTGAATCATTGAAAGGTTGGTGAACCAAAAAGTTGTCAGTGGAAACAGACCAAATCGGATATATAATATATATATATATATATAATACAGTAAAACAGTTTGTCACAGGGCAGTATAGTTGTGTATAAAAAAGATACCCAACACATTTCCACATATTTTGAACTTAATGATAAAACATAACTTCTTCTTTATAACAATTTTTTTAATGGGTTGCACGTTTTTGAGTAATCTTCTAGTGGAATAATTTGCTGTTCCATTATACGAATTGACAAAATTTTTAGTATATTTGGGTGAAAAAAATCTAAATGTTTCCTTATGTGTTTAAGACGTGTCCGCTCGCTATTCATTAGGACCGCTATTCATAGAAAACCGCTATTCATTTAACAAGCGTTATGATTAGCGGTCCTTATGAATAGTTATGAATAGTGGTCCCTATATGAATGGAAGTCCTTATGAATAGCGAGGTAATTTGTCCATGGTTTTGCTCGCTATTTAGAAGGACCGCTATTCATACAGAACTGCTATTCATTTAGTCACGCGTTATGGATAGCGGTCCTTATGAGTAAGTGGTCCTCATTAATATAGCGGTCCTTATGACTAGCGAGGTTACCCCGTTTAAGATACATTGGAGTTGTGGTCATGCTTTTGCATTATGTTAATTGGAGAGTTTTATTACGTATAGTACACAGGAATGGTAAGAAGGGCAATTTTATACCTAATTTCTAGGGAGCGTCTGACAATGCCAACCCGAAGGAAATTTTTGTGAGTGTGAATGAGGTCCTAGTCGACAACGCTTATGCTTATAAATTATACCAGGGGAGCGTTTCATGAAAGGAAGTTGTCGGATAATTTATCCGACAACTGTTATAAGCTACTGAAATCCTTGCATCTGATTGGCTGAGAGCAAATTTGTCGGATAAAATATCTGACAAGTCCTTTCATGAAACGCCCCCAGGACTACCGTACACGGTTATTTTATCTCAGCTGATTTTCTCTATAATAAAATTTAGTTAATAGAACTGAAACTCATAGACTTTAGTTAATTTTTTTCTGACTGGCAAACTGTTCATTGTGTTGTGCGAGAAGAACTTAGAGAGCGAGATAGACTGAGTGTGGTAGAGAGAGACACGCCTTTTCCGTAACAGTTCAAAACTCGTTACAATATGATTAGAGGTACTAAAGTTGGGCACTGTTACCCAACATTTAAACAAATATTTTTGGGTACTTGAGGCCTGAAAAAATAATTTGTGTATAGTTAGCTTACACAAAATCAACCCCAGAAAACTTAACACGACATTCAACGGTGACAGGATACAGGAGATATTTATTTTTGAAAATAAAATATCCCCCAAAATTAATATAAATAAGACTTGAGCAAAGACTAGTCGATCGATCACGATAGCTCACCTAACGATATATCGATTCAGGAACGTCTTCACTTTCAAAACTTTTAAAATAAAAAAACTTTCAATTTTCGATTCGATAAATGAATTTTGCGACTTATTTCTAATTAATTTGTTGTTTCATTTGGTCTGTAGATTTTTTGTAATTTATGCGCCAAACCAATTTTCTATTCGATTTAAACGTTTTGCGTTGAATACTTGATTCTTCTGTTGTTTTGTTTGGGTTGTAGATTCTCCATAAATTACGCGGCAACTGAATTTTCAGTTCGATAAAAACAGTTTGCGTTGCATACTTCATCCATTTGATGTTCTATTTGGGTTGTATATTATTCGTAAGTTACACACCAAATCAATTTTCGATTCGATAAATATATTTTGCGTCTTAGTTCTAATTTATTTGTTCTTTCGCTTGGTCTGTAGATTCTTTGTAATTTATGCGCCGAACCAATTTTCTATTCGATAAAAAACATTTTGCGTTGTATACTTCATTCATTTGATGTTTTATTAGGATTGTATATTATTCCTAAGTTCAGCGCAAAATCAATTTTCGATTCGATAAATGTATTTTGCGTCTTAGTTCTCATTTATTAATTGTTTCGCTTGGTCTGTTGATGCTTTTTAATTTACGTGCCAAATCAATTTCCATCGATAAAAAAACATTTTGCGTTGATCCTTCATTCATTTTATATTTTATTTGGGTTGTATATTATTCCTAAGTTAAGTGCCAAATCAATTTTCCATTCGATAAATATATTTTGCGTCTTAGTTCTAATTTATTTGTTCTTTCGCTTGGTCTGTAGCTTCTTTGTAATTTATGCGCCGAACTAATTTTCTATTCGATATAAACATTTTGCGTTGTATACTTCATCCATTTGATGTTTTATTAGGATTGTATATAATTCATTAGTTACTTGCCAAATCAATTTCCATCCTCGATAAAAAAAAACATTTTGCGTTGTATACTTCATTCATTTCATATTTTATTTGGGTTGTATATTATTCCTAAGTTAAGCGCCAAATTAATTTTCGACTCGATAAATATATTTTGCGTCTTAGTTCTAATTTATTAATTGTTTTGCTTGGTCTGTAGATTCTTTGTAATTTATGCGCCGAACCAATTTTCTATTCGATAAAAACATTTTGCGTTGTATACTTCATTCATTTTATATCTTATTTGGGTTGTATAATATTCCTAAGTTCAGCGCCAGATCAATTTTCGATTCGATAAATATATTTTGCGTTGTATACTTCATTCATTTCATATTTCATTTGGGTTGTATATTATTCCTAAGTTAAGCGCCAAATCAATTTTCGACTCGATAAATATATTTTGCGTCTTAGTTCTAATTTATTAATTGTTTTGCTTGGTCTGTAGATTCTTTGTAATTTATGCGCCGAACCAATTTTCTATTCGATAAAAACATTTTGCGTTGTATACTTCATTCATTTTATATCTTATTTGGGTTGTATAATATTCCTAAGTTCAGCGCCAGATCAATTTTCGACTCGATAAATATATTTTGCGTCTTAGTTCTAATTTATTGTTTTGCTTGGTCTGTAGATTCTTTGTAATTTATGCGCCGAACCAATTTTCTATTCGATAAAAACATTTTGCGTTGTATACTTCATTCATTTCATATTTCATTTGGGTTGTATATTATTCCTAAGTTAAGCGCCAAATCAATTTTCGATTCGATAAATATATTTTGCGTCTTAGTTCTAATTTATTTGTTGTTTCGCTTGGTCTGTAGATTCTTTGTAATTTATGCGCCGAACCAATTTTCTATTCGATAAAAACATTTTGCGTTGTATACTTCATTCATTTCATATTTTATTTGGGTTGTATATTATTCCTAAGTTAAACGCCAAATCAATTTTCGATTCGATAAATATATTTTGCGTCTTAGTTCTAATTTATTAATTGTTTCGCTTGGTCTGTAGATTCTTTGTAATATATGCGCCGAACCAATTTTCTATTCGATAAAAACATTTTGCGTTGTATACTTCATTCATTTTATATTTTATTTGGGTTGTATATTATTCCTAAGTTAAGCGCCAAATCAATTTTCGATTCGATAAATATATTTTGCGTCTTAGTTCTAATTTATTTGTTGTTTCGCTTGGTCTGTAGATTCTTTGTAATTTATGCGCCGAACCAAGTTTCTATATTCGATATAAACATTTTGCGTTGTATACTTCATCCATTTGATGTTTTATTAGGATTGTTTATTATTCATTAGCTACGTGCCAAATCAATTTCCATCGATAAAAAAACATTTTGCGTTGATCCTTCATTCATTTTATATTTTATTTGGGTTGTATATTATTCCTAAGTTAAGCGCCAAATCAATTTTCGATTCGATAAATATATTTTGCGTCTTAGTTCTAATTTATTTGTTCTTTCGCTTGGTCTGTAGCTTCTTTGTAATTTATGCGCCGAACTAATTTTCTATTCGATATAAACATTTTGCGTTGTATACTTCATCCATTTGATGTTTTATTAGGATTGTATATAATTCATTAGTTACTTGCCAAATCAATTTCCATCCTCGATAAAAAAAACATTTTGCGTTGTATACTTCATTCATTTTATATCTTATTTGGGTTGTATAATATTCCTAAGTTCAGCGCCAGATCAATTTTCGATTCGATAAATATATTTTGCGTTGTATACTTCATTCATTTCATATTTCATTTGGGTTGTATATTATTCCTAAGTTAAGCGCCAAATCAATTTTCGACTCGATAAATATATTTTGCGTCTTAGTTCTAATTTATTAATTGTTTTGCTTGGTCTGTAGATTCTTTGTAATTTATGCGCCGAACCAATTTTCTATTCGATAAAAACATTTTGCGTTGTATACTTCATTCATTTTATATCTTATTTGGGTTGTATAATATTCCTAAGTTCAGCGCCAGATCAATTTTCGACTCGATAAATATATTTTGCGTCTTAGTTCTAATTTATTAATTGTTTTGCTTGGTCTGTAGATTCTTTGTAATTTATGCGCCGAACCAATTTTCTATTCGATAAAAACATTTTGCGTTGTATATACTTCATTCATTTCATATTTTATTTTATTTGGGTTGTATATTATTCCTAAGTTCAGCGCCAAATCAATTTTCGATTCGATAAATATATTTTGCGTTGTATACTTCATTCATTTCATATTTCATTTGGGTTGTATATTATTCCTAAGTTAAGCGCCAAATCAATTTTCGACTCGATAAATATATTTTGCGTCTTAGTTCTAATTTATTAATTGTTTTGCTTGGTCTGTAGATTCTTTGTAATTTATGCGCCGAACCAATTTTCTATTCGATAAAAACATTTTGCGTTGTATACTTCATTCATTTGTTGTTTTATTTGGGTTGTAGATTATCCATAAGTTCCGCCCCAAATCAATTTTCGAGTGTTTGTCAGCCCCGGCGCTGTACATAGCAGACGACAACGCGATAATGCGATCGCGATAATTCCACTATCGCGTCTTGGCGTTCGCCGAACGTGCACGCATAAAAAAAACGCACACGCATAGAAAACTACTCGCGCGGAACATAGACATATTAAATAGTTGAGTTCCGCGCGTCGTTCGTTCACGCTGTCCTTTATTCTCTTCAAACTCCTTAACCGCTAACCTGTAGAATGCCGGGTAAAGTTATTTGGGGTTAATTTTATACATTCTAACTGTATACAAATTATTTTTTTTGACCTCAGAGACCCTTTAAACAAATATTTTTGTTTACAGTCCATGGCTTAAAAAACAAACAGACTCAGCCCTATATTATTCTTGTGTTTTGAGTGAACCTTCTTGGCAGCTTCGAGCCGCTCAAAGTATGGGTTGAGGATCAGGGGTGTCGATCCGTGTGCATGATTGGGGGGGGGGGGGGTGACCGGCGAGGGAGGGTGTGGGAGGGGCATATCCCCCCTCCCACACCAAGGACTTTACAAAAAATCTGTCTATAAAACTTGCATTTTAGAGCATCCCAAAATGGTTTTCTGAATTTTCTTCGATATTTTCGCATTGAAATTATGGCATTTCTTATTTCCTTACTTCTAATCATTAAAAAATGGGATAGTTTTTCAAGATCAAACATAATGAGTTTGGATAATTATTAGTTTTAAGTTAATGTATCTTAATTCTTATTTATTTTATCCAAAAATATTGTGGGGGGGGGGGGCGGGGAATGAAAATACAGATCATCCCCCCACCTGAAATTTTGGAGGGGATATATACCCCCATCCCCCCGGGATCGACACCCATGTTGAGGACTGTTTGACCGGGGGGGGGGGGGATAGGCCTGCAAACTGCTAAAAAACAAAAAGGGGAAAAAATTGACCTCTGTGTGCACGTGTGTATTATGGTATGACAGATTTTGTCCGGGGGGGGGGGAGCAAGTGACCCCCACTTCTAAGATCTCAAACATGACATTTCACCTTCTCTGAATCTCCTGCTAAATAGGAAAGAATGCAAGTGTCACAAGAATCCTTATATTTCATAGCGGCACACAAACACAATTCAAATTCAAATTCAGATTTATTGATATAAAATCCTGACATGTACCCACGCACACGCGGGCGCACACAACACACACAAATACAACACACCCACCCACACTTTTTAAGAACACACTCTTTCCAAAAAAGTGGGAATGAAGCAGAAGAAGAAAGCATCAGGTGGATAGATAGGTCCATGCATTTTCTTTTGCCGTTTTCATTGAACATGTTAAAGCAATGATCCTCAGGTATACAAAATTGATTGAACTGTGTGCGTTTGACTGTCTATTCATTGCTACAAATTATTGCATCCCGAATCTATCATGAAATGGAGTTCTAACTACGTCATCAGCTCATAGGTATAGTTCTAAATCTACACATTGCAGATTTCTTGCTTTCACAATGAGGCTGTACATGCAATTAATTCATGCACTATCATGGACTCTTATAGGTCCATGGTCATGATGGTAGTCTGCAAGCACAGACCCTAATTTGACACTTTATCAGAAAATCATTGCGTCTTGGGGGAAGCCTAACCCAACTTCCTACTGGTCGTGTCAGGAACAGCTATAGTACATGGCCTATGGTAGTCTTATAGTGTAGACACTCTTTCATGACTGACCAGGGTTTGTGCCTGCAAACTAGGTCCATGGTACGCTTAAAGGGGGTACCCAATGCTGAAACAATGTTAGTTCATTTAAAAGATCATGATTTTATTAGCAGAAAATCATCTGCCTTAAGTTTTTTAAAAATTCGTGTTGCCAGAAAAATCCCCGAAATATGGTAAGACTTCAGGATATTTTGGCCCCTCAGCTGTGTCCCAATTTCAGCTAGGTTACCACAATGACGTCAAAGTGGTTACCCAGGTTCGCGTATTGCAGATGTGTTGCGCGCTAGACTGTACAAAATGCATTACACCTTGCGCGCATTTTGCTATAATTGCGCGACAAGGTAACCACTTTGACGTCATTGTGGTTACCTAGCTGAAATTGGGACACAGCTGAGGGGCCAAAATATCCTGAAATCTTACCATATTTCGGGGATTTTCTGGCAACACGAATTAAAAAATTTTTTTTAAGGCAGATGATTTTCTTCTAATAAAATCATGATCTTTTAAATGAACTAACATTGTTTCAGCATTGGGTACCCCCTTTAACGAGCAAACAAACCTGCAGAAGAAAGGCGACACAATGCTGCTTGATCATATATCGTGCAGACGAAAAATCACCATTCAGCAGGAATACACGTAGAGCGATCACCATATATTGTGTCGTCATCATCATGGCCGAACCGGAGTCTACCCGCTTCCAACTCGTCGATGACGACGGCCTGAAAGATTTCGTCCGCAAAGTCGACAGCGAAAACACCAGGAAGCAAGTGAAATATTCCTTGAATATATTTGAAGAATACCTTCATGCAACAAAGTCTGATCTCGATTCCGTTGAGGAATTACCGAATTCAGAGCTCGATGAAGTACTCGCAAAGTTTTATGTTTCATCGCGGCAGAAGAACGGATCCCTGTATTGTAAAAAGTCGATGATGGCCATTCGATTCGGTCTACAACGTCATTTTCTGAATTGCAGAAGAGTGGATATTATGAAAAATGAAGATTTCATCAATTCCTCACGGATTTTCAAGTCCTTCACGGCAACGTTAAAAAGAGCAGGTAAGGCTGTATACAGCAAAGATCCTCATCTACAAGATCATATTTAATAAAACTTTTCGTTTGCTGATAATAGTATTAATCAACCTTGCCTACTCGGAAGTGTAAAGGGACTGATTTTACTATTAAGAATATAAGCATGAAAAAGAAAAAAATACATTCTCAAATCAGACGTACATCAAGCTTAACGATACATATTACACACGTCCAGGCTTAAGAGTAGGCCTGTTCCTGGTTCAAACCACTGAATCGGTGCAATTACCTTTTTAACTTACGTAACACGACTAAATGAAAGTTACGTTCTCAGATCTGATAGGGAAAAATGTATAGAAATTTTGGAATGTGTGTATCATTTGAAAATATATGAATATTACATTAATTCGTTATTTTTCAGACACTCTTTTAAAATTATTTCGGAATATTCATTTGTCAACATAATCAGACACACTTGTGTTAAAACATGATTCTGGAGACATTCACATGCAACAAATCGACCCACCAATCTGAGATAGTGTGTTTTTTAGCCCCATACGTGTCTATAGAACTTCCATGTTTTGAAACATGGTTGAGACTATTATAGTTGCCATTGGGATCTCAATATTATACGATGGCCTCTGCCTATATTAACATAGTAAAGTCTCGAGATCAGTAAGGGGTCATAGTCTAAACTATGCCCTTCAAACCAGTCAATATTTGCCGACTGGAACACAGGGTTAGCAGGGTCAACCTGATGTACATAACCGCGATTATACTGCAGCCAAGTTCTCGAAAATGCCATAAAGTTCTATAAGAAAGATCAATCATTTTATATCAATCCAAAAGAAAGATGAACGTTTTGTGTCGAATATATTTTTTGACCAATTAGGAAGATAGAACCAGCCATCCTACGCAATGCAAATATTTGTGAAATATTCTTCTTAAGGAAACGAAAGAATCGGAGATGATTTATACAAACAATATTTGATAAATGTTTGAGTAGCTTGGTTCGATTACGGGTTTGCTAATTCTCTCTCCGACTGATCACAACTTTATTTGATCATATTTTATTTTTATTTGTGGATGGGGGGGGGGGGGGGGGGGGAGGTCGACTAAAAAAAAAAGAAAAATATAATTGATGAAAAATCGATCCTGTATAAGTTAACATTATTAATTCATCAGGCATTTAGGATATAAAATCAAGTTTCGAATGTAATTCTTTTTTATTACCAGTATGTATTGCAACAATTTCCATCATTTAAAATGCAGGGGAAAAGGACAGCTTCAAAACGGAGCTACTGGACCAAGGATGTACTTCCGGTGAACCCGCCCTCAAAAACGGAAAGAGAACGACGTCAGCAACAACGATTATCGACAGCGTTGAAACACAAAAGCTACATCTTAAACCGAAGAAGGAACATAGAAAAGTTAGCTCGAGCTTGAAGGCAAAGCTTAAGGAACTAGAAAGGGAACAGAAAGCTCTCAAGAAATATCAGAGAGAAATGGAGAAAAGTAAAGAAGCCATTGCCGAATTGAAGACTGCCGTATCCAAACTTCAAGAAATAGAACGAGCCAGACTGGAAAAAACTCTCGCAGAGACAAAGGCTAAATTAAGTAAACTTTGCGAAACATCCGAGTAATCATAATTTGTAATAAATGTGTTTTATGACAATCTTTTGACCAACCGAGACTTGAAGTGGCGTTGATTATATCTAATATAAGGTCATGTTGGGTACTGAGGAAAGGATAAGACATAATTTGAGATGGTTATGATCTTAGTAATTGATTTCCGCATAATATGACATTTACATTTACAATCATGCATATTTTAAACAAAAGTGATTGAAACAGTACATTCAAAAATATAAAAGTGATGTTCAGCATTGTATATGTTGATATAATATACATGTATGTATCTTACGCCAATGTACTTCCGTGTATTTTAAGAATTTTCTTACTCTACGGTATACGTTGATGTGATATTCACCAGTGAGTAGGCCGAGCTGATCCTCGGATGAGGCTGTCCCCAGAAAACACACACACACACACACACACACACACACACACACACACACAACAAAACAAAACAGCAACAACAAAACAAGCCAGCAACACTCGGCAGGGCGACGTAATCGGCGTTGACCGCGGCATTCTGAGCGGCGATCCGACGCGCGTGGTAACGCATTATACGCAGGAGTAGGATGTTCACGCAAGTGGTGATAATGACAGCAGTAAATGGAATGACGTTGTAGAGTATGAAGCTTGGGCTTATCGGGTAAGATTGTAAACTATCTGTGAACACGATCTGCAGGTATCTCCCTGAGGAATTGAGAAATCCAAGAATTATCACAGCGGTCAGGGCACCGATCATTCGCTTACGGGAGGCGAGTGCGGCATATAGAAGTGGTCCGGTCACTGCGATGTAGCGGTCAAAGGACGGTAAAGTCAAAATCATCATGGACTGCCAAACAAATGCAGCACGCAGTACGGAGACAGTGTCCTTGAAGATTTGTAGAGGTGGAACAACAAACACTAGAATGACGGCAGAAGTGGGACATACCAACCCAGTACGGAGATCAACAATGGAGGGACAAACCAGGCAAAGTTGAGTGTTTTCACCGAAACAGTTTTTAACGCGCAGAACGGTTATGGTATTGACGAAGTTGAGGAGAATGCAGAGAACTGCTCTTACTGAATATCCCATGACAAACATTATTTTCTCGTTTTTTGAAAGCATGTAATAAGGTGGAACAATGTCCGCTGCACTGATGTTGGAAACATTTGCGTATACTGTAGTAAAGCCTTCCATTGTGAATGATGACATCAAGTTTTTGATTACTGTATCAGCTGCTTTGAGTGAGGAAATGAGTAGGCCTATACAAGAATATACCTGCTTTATACAACCTTCCTGAGTGTGCGTGTGTTGAACGTGACCACTCTTCTTTTACATGCAAGTGACCCTACTTTTACTCTGAAACACTATCGCAAAGACAATCGAAAACATAACAAGGCAAATTGAATAGGGTTGTCCATTACCCATAAAGTTGCGGACATTAGGCTTCAAGAACATTACGTAATCCGAACACGATTTCAGCAGAAAATGAAATTGCCCTATAGTTGCTTTTTCGAAAGTCCTTGTGATCGTGTTTTGTAATGAATATGTAGATGTGTCGTAGTCAAGTGGTTAAAAACACTTGACTGGAAATGCGAGGATCGTGGGTTCAATCCCCGCTACGGCACTTATAACCTTGATGAATGCATTTTATCTATATTCCTCTTTTTTGTACATTTAAATAAATGGTGTTTGGCATATTAGTATACGTGTGTGTATTTCTTAAAAAAATGTTCTGTGTCTGGGCTGCACTCATCTGAGCTTTGGCAGTAGTCTTTCCGGTTCAATGTAAATTCAGTTCGAAAGTTCTCTGATTAGCTTTTCTGCGCCCTTTAACTTAACAAACTAGAACTTCATAATAATTATCACATTGTTATAAAGAAGCTTGTTTCCATTACTCGTGTCCTTTATTTAGGCGATAGGTACTTTAAAAAAAAAGGACCAATACGGGTTTTAGTATCAAATTAAGTGTTACTTTTTTAATTTATGCCCCCAAACACACACAGTTTTGCCACCGCCATGAGAGTCTTCAGAACTCTGTAAGATTGATATTTTATGAAAGCCTGCGAAATAAAGCTTCCAGAAAATTAACCTTGGAGTCTGAAAGCCCGAAAATTAGCTATTCTACGTCTTCAAGTTAATAAACCAAACCTTCTGATTGCTGTTATGAAACACGTTATCTAAAAATATTTTGTTTAACATAATCAACACGAAAATTCATGTGGATTGGGGTTCTTTTGTTTTTGTTGTTTATAAACACTCGGAACTGATGAGGTGTACCAGTATTTGTCGTTTGCATTAGGCCTAATAAGACAGCTTTCTTCTTAAATATTCTGTCCTCCAAATTGCGGCAAATTTTAAAGATGACAGTTTTTCAATAACTTCAGCACTTAGGCACATGTTAGGAGGCAACTGAAATGACATTGTTCTGTCACTCGCACAGTATGGGATTAAGGCGGTTGAAGGGGGAAAAATATAGAAATTGTCGTCCAATAATGGGCTTACGAAACACTGACAAAGAAAGCAGTTTCCATAATATAACTAAAATTAATATACATTTCTCTTACGTTACAATGGCGTCTGAGGTCTAAACACTACGGTGAATTACACTGAAGAAGTGTTGTGAGAAAGCGATGGAACTGAAGGCCTAGAAGTAATTGCACGCCTACCTTCGAAAAAAAATAAAAAAATCGTGGTTAAATATTTAAAAAAGTGACGAGATTGTGATCGTCTTTTAATTTTTTTTTTAAAAATCCCGGTGCGGTCGTTGGTGCCATTCGTTACCCAGCGAATCTGGTTACCAAACATGTTTTCATGTACTAATATAAGAGGCGCTTGCAGCGGCTTATGTCCTCATTGCCTGACGAAGACTAGCAGATAGCGGTCGAAACGTCCTAACTCTCGTTTGCTCTCTTCGTGTGACAACTGATTAATCTTACTCTTATTGTACTACCACGATGATCAACATCTTCCGCACTATGTTTTCATGTACTAATCCCTGCCGGGAAGAACACAGTGTCCCACAGTGTGTTCACAGTGTGTTCACAGTGTGTTAACAGTGTGTTCACATAGTCGACTCTGTGAAGATGTGATTCACAATGTTAAAACGCTCGAATATAACAGTGTGAAGATGATTGCATTCTGTGGACACTTCCACAGTGTGGTTTACCGCAAAGTGTTCCCATAGTAATGTTCGATTTCACAGTGTGAAGATTGATTCACAATGTTAAAACGCTTGAATTTAACTGAACACAGTGTGTTCTTTGCGGCAGGGATCTTTTAAAGGATTTATTTCTATTATTTGTTTTTTTTAATTTTAATTTTTAGGGTAAAAGTCATGCTTTATAAAGGGTTATATCGTTTTTCCGAAGGTTCATTTTCCCGAAGGTTCGTATTTCCGAAGGTTCGTTACTCCGACGATTCGTAATTCCGAAGAATCATAATTCCGAAAATGAAAAGGGCTTCGTAATTCCGAAAATGAATAGGGTTCATAATTACGAAAATGAAAAAGGGTTCATGTTTCCAAAGGTTCGTAATTCCAAAAAGCTCTACTGCATTTTCGGAATTACGAACCTTCAGAGTAATGCATCAAATGTTCGGAATTATGAACCCTATATCATTTTCGGAATTATGAACCCCCTGCTATGGGAAATTTGTGTTTCCTAATTACGAACCTTCGGAATTATGAACCTTCGGAAAAACGAGTACCCCCCATCCCCCCGAATTCCCTAGGTGTTGTGCAGTATTCAGAGGAAATTGAGACCTACAGCGAGAATAAAGAGAGAAAAACTCCCTGCTCTCTGGTTCTAAAAGACAACCAGGGGCCGGGGCGTTTCATCAAGTGACTTGTCGGCGATTTTTCCCGACAAATTTGCTCTCAGCCAATCAGATGCAAGGATTTCAGTAGCTTATAACAGTTATTGCAACTTGTCACTGATGACAAGTTTTATGAAACATTGATTTTATTGGATACGGGTGGACTAATTTAATAATCATAATAATAATAATACATAAGATTACTATAGCGCCCTTTATCAATTTTGATTAAATGCTCAAGGCGCTTTACAACATAAAGAAAATACAAACATAACAAGAGAATGAATAACAAGAAAGAATTGAATAGCAAGTAAGAATGTATGTCTTCAAAAAGCAAGATTGAAAAGATCGGATTTTAGGTTGCCCTTAAAGGAGTAAGAGTTCTCCAGCTTCTATAGAAGTGAATTCCACAGGGCTGGTCCGGCATGAGCAAATGCTTGTTCCCCGAAGATTTCTTAGAAAGCGGATTATAATTATAACAGGCCAGCGTTGGAGGATCGTAGGGTTCGTGTGGGGGTATCAAAGACTTGTTATATTCGGGGGTTGTTCCGTTAATAATGTGATAGACCAAAAGAAGGATAATTTAAGAGGTCCAGACTTTTGGATTGCGTGAGGACAGGCTACTGAATTAGTACTTTTATATGCTAAGAAGGACAGAAAATAAAAATCTCCTGTTCATTTTTTGGAAAACACTGAAATAAGTAGGCCTACATGGTCCTATCAAGGAATTCTGTGATCTTGGCCCTTTACACGAACAATGTATTAAGTAAGTAAATGTTCCGGGGGGGGGGGGGGGTTATTGAACCGGCACAAATGGAACATGCAGTGATTAACAGGTAGGTATAAGACAAAAAAATAAGAAAAAAAATTGATGAAATCTCTAGTGTGTCTTAGGATAACTAGGTCAATGAAAAATGTTGAGAAATAGTATAGGAATTTATCAAGGCAACAGAAAACTGGGATTTCTTTCAAATGTTTGAACCTTGCAAATGCTATTTTATACACATTATATTTTATTAAACATTTCTTATGCATTTACCAAACGGATTTGGGGCTCATAATTGTTAATGATCATAATTGTTAATGATCTAAATTTTTAATTTTCTCCTCTGTTAAATAGGTTTTCCCGATCAATTTCATACTTTTTCCATTCCAATTCGTGAACGTGCATTCAAATTCACACAGCCGCACGCCCACGAAAATATTCGGGCTTTCAAATTCAGAATCCGATCGATCAATTTCATTTATGGGCGCTCTTATTTCCTTTCCGTAAATCAAAATCACGCATGTGCATTCACTTTCCAAATGCGAGCATTGCATTTCCTATTTGTGCATTCAAATTCACGCTATAATCAAGATGAGCTTGTTTGGGGCGTTCAATTTCATTTTCAGGTGATCAATTTCCTACTTCGTGCACTCACTTTAGTGGAGAAGATAAGATAGACTTTTGAAGAAGGGGGTTATGAGGGGGGGGGGGAGTGGGACGAGCGTTGGTTGTTTCATGATAAAACGAGCATGCATACACAATCCACACCCCCTAACACACACACACACACACATACACGAAAAAATCTTATTTTCATAGGCTTCCATGTAGTATGTTCATTTTAAAAAAAGATTCTATAGTGTTTTGAAGTTGTATCTCCTTACATTGATATCATGTCCTTATCATGTCCTTGTATATGTTCATGTATTCTTCAATATATTTTTTTTCATTTCAAGAAATTTTATATGATAAGGCCCATTCAGCAGTGCATCCAACAAACACAACGACATTTCTAAATTATACTCCTTGATGACTACATACATAAAAAAGACAGCACTCCAACTCTAACCACACAATGCGTCAATTCAAAGACCAACTAATAAACAACATGATCTCACAATCTCACAAGTGGAAGCCAAAAAGATATCAATAAACAACAAATAATTTTTTTAAAAATTGAATGCACTTATTTGGAACATGGTTGCCTTTTCACGAAATTCAATATGAATGACCAACGAGATTCCGTCGCTGGCTTGAAATGAATTTGAATGCTCATTTCTCAAAATGCATGCTCCTATTCTAAATCTGAATGACGCAAATGAACAATTGATTGCTTGGACAGTGAATCTGAACGACCGGATTTTGAATTTGAAAGCCGATTCAGTGCTACGGGCATGAAATGCGTGAAATTGAATGCTCGGAATATGAACTTGAATGACAAAATTATGAAATTGACCTGGAAAACTTATACTTGCTCTCCTTTGCGTTTTTATGCGCCCCCTTCATGTTCCACCCGGGGGCCGGGCACGTGCCCCCTGCCCCCTAGATGTGCCACTGCATTTGCGACTAAATCATATCAAAGAATTTCTAAGTTTCAAAAAGTGAACCAACCACAGAGTGTTACTAGATTTCAGAGAAGGAGTGTTTTTTCATTGGTTATGACCCGACGGAAGGCATAGAGGACAATAACTTGAGAAAAATCGATCTGCAAATGCTCATCGAAAACTCCTCTCCGTCGCCTTCGTAAACACGACGGTTCTCGGGTGATCCGGTGATCTAATGTCGGGTCTGTAAAGACGACGATAGAAGGACTTGGATATGGACTTTGCGTCGCCGTCGCCTTCGCAGACAGCGAAAGCGCTTAAAATCACGACGGTAAAATGAGTGCGAGAACCGTCACACTAACTTGGTTAAACACTCCGTCGTCTTTGCTTCCGTCGTGTTTGCGAAAGCGCTCTAATATTACTCCTTCGTGATCCTAGGTTCAATAAGAATAGACTTTGTAACACGACATTCTGACAACTCATGCACGTCTTTACAATTCACTATATAGCTATCAGAAGCTACTAATTATCCTAATAACATAAAAAGACCAACTCAGACCCACGTTACACACGAAAAAGTACGTCGTACTACTGAAATGTGAGAATTGAGAATGTGCTTTGCGAGCCAAAGCATAATATACAACTTTTAAAAGTAAAAATGAAGAAAGTCTATTGTACGAAAATCCATCTTAACCTGTTTGAAAATGCTTATTGTAAGTTTTCATGAAAAATTGTTATCGTTTATCGTTGTTTAAAACATACGTCTTCCGTATTTATCATTTGTTGACCGAGTTCGTTTTCAAACGCACCTTAAGGGGGGGGGGGGGGGGGGATAAAATTTCCGTCCGATGCGTTTTGTCTCAGAGGAAAAAAAACAGAGGGGAAGTCTACCCCGATGTTTAGTTGGTTTGATAAAAGCAGAATAATGAGAGAAACAGATCAGGGAAAGTTTGAGCAGAATCAGATGAAAAAAGGAAAGTTATGCGTTTTTGAAGTAGTAATTGGTTAAACGCAAATTGGCAACTTTAATACGTATCTTTAAAGGACCTCTCCCATTTACTCTGTGTAGAAAATTTCATGAATTTCAATTTTTAAGTTGTTGATGCAGAATTAGCTTTGTTGTTTCACACAGGTGTTTTGAAAAACATATTTACAATGATTTTATCTAGGGTGTATGTATGATTAAATATTCCTTCAGAGAAAATAGAAATTTATAAATGTTTTAGTACCGGGCAAATGGGGAAGACCTCCCAAGATATGTCACAGCGTAGCCAATTTGTGTTCAATCCGCTAGCGTACCCAAGGGGGGGGGGGGGGTAAGGGGGAAGACTGCCCCCTGACAACCTTTGGCAGAAAAAATCTCCCCCTTTTAGAACTGATCCTTTTTTTTCCTTTTTTTTCGCTTGTCAGAGAATTCTGGACCCCATAAAATATGATACCCCCTCCCACTGAACGACTTTTGGAGGGCTGGGGATTTTTTTGCCACCCCCCCCCCCCCCCCCACTGAGTGACTTTTGGAGGGCTGGCGAGAAGAAAAAATACGGATCTCCCTTTTGGAACTGATGCCTTGTTTTTGTTTTGTTTTTCTTTGCTGCTCAGAGAATTATGTAGGAAAAACGGACCCCATGAAATCTGATACCCCCCCCCATACGAATCTTCCTCCAAGCAGTTCCAAAAGTTGACAGCCCTGCATTTAGATTTGCCCCCCCTTACAAAATTCTGGATACGCCACTAGTTCAGTCTATTGGAACTTCGAAAATTCATAACTTTTAAAATCATTTGATCCTATTCTGTTCGAATTTTCACTGATCTGATCTTTTCTCTCATATTTCTGTTTCTTTTAGAACCCACTAAATATTAGGCTGGACTTTCCTTTTAAAGTACCCCAAACACTTGGGATTTATATTTTATATGATATCCACAAAAATGTAAAAACAGTTCATTTTTGTAGTCTTACTACTATTGCAAACCATGTGTGGACTAACCTCACTAATTTGGCGGCAGTTGTGATTTGTGATTGTTTTGTTTCCTTCATTCAGTGTTTACTTTCTGTCATTCTTAACACATTCAATCGCACAAAGCATTCACAAGTCCAAAGAACCATATTCTGCTAAGATTTAAGCCTTGCTCTGAGAGTTTTAGCAAAGGAAGTTCGACCGAGGTCTAAGTTTTAATGAAAAAAGTTAGTAGTCCTAAGGTTTCCTTTTGTTATAAGTGACCAAATAATTTGTTTTCTGTTTTGTGAAATGTGCAGGGATCATGGTTCAAGGAGATGATTAAATGCGTCTTAATAATCAAGCAGCCAATTTATTTAGATTTAGAAATCAAGTTTAAAGTTTATTTCCTTCCACCTTGTATGACATTTGAATAGAACATAAATCGAGCATAGATAGGGCCTACAAATTATGAATGCATTTACAGCAGATTTTGCCTCTTCTTTCCTTTTAACAATAACAGTTTTATAATAATGATAAACATAAAGAATGATTTTGTGTTTCAAATAAGGAAAAAGTAAAATCTAAAAGCTAGGCATCTTTTTATAAATATGCTCCCACAAGGTAAAATAATTACGGTGCATTGTATAATTTACAAAAACGAATGATGGAATAGTGCATTTTGTAAAGGTACTTCCAAGTCTATATTCTTTTTTCGACATCTTACTAAATATAAGTTGACTGATAAAAATGGTTTTACATTATATTATATATAACAGAGAGAGAGAGAGAGAGAGAGAGAGAAGGGGGATATCTAAATATATTGGGGAAAAAAGAACGGAAAGGAAAGAAAAAGGGTCAGGACGACTCTAAAAGAGAGAATGGAAGATTGATAATGGGTGTAAAAATAAAAATAACCAGGACCTTGTTTCATAAAACTTGTTATCAATAACAAGTTACAATAACAGTTATAAGCTACTGAAATACTTGCATCTGATTGGCTTGAGAGCAAATTTGTCATAGAAATGGGGCAGTTGTTACTGATAATAATTCTTATGAAATGGGGCCCTGGTTTCTTTTTCCCAAAGTAAACATGTTTACCTTTTATATGTCACTCAAATAACAAGCCTTTGCCACAGTGTATTTCTCAAAGGGTAGTTTTATTCGGGCTAACTCGGCACTAAGGCGAACTCGGCACTGCGCGGTGACTATGTTTCAAGAGTTGAAGTCGACGCTACGCACCGTACCTTTTTTAGCCTTAAATTTCATGTTTTGCATAATTTGACTTCTTGAAATTGTCAACATTACTTCTTTGCTAATCATTTTACACATTGATATCAAATAATTTGAATTTAAGTGTTTTGAAATGTGTAATTAAATGCGAAATTCAACACAAGTGTTTGCGATCACTTTAACTCTCTGGGCGCACTCCGCGGCGATTTTCCGCCAAGGCCGAGTTCGCCCTAGTGCCGAGTAAACCCGCATCCGTTTTATCAATGTCTACAGGATTACTTAATGATTTCCAGTTTAGAATTACTACATGAAGGGGATTCAGGAATTATCACCTAGCCAATCAAGACCGGAAGTGGGTTATTATTACAAACTTTTGTAAAACACAGTACAAATTTTGTAGTTAATTGGTTCCAATTATTGTGTCGCGCCGATTTGCACGTGTGGTACGCATGCGATTGTGTCAATTTGCACTCCTGGTAAGTTAAAGGTTAAAATGCTCAATATGACAGAGAAATTATCACTACACACAGTAATAATAACAATAATAACAATAATATGTCGCTATACCCTTACTTTAATCATATATCGATAACAGAATAGGTCATAGAAAAGTACTGCAAATTAGCTCTGTATAAGAACGGTGTGTCTTTCAGTTCCTCTTAAATGTGGCGGCACATATCGTTCAAACATTGTTCAAAGAAGAACAAGGAGGAGGAGGAGGAAAGAAAAAGAATTTATTTCGCTAGACACTAAATCTTATCAAAACAATTACAGATCAGAACATAGGAAAATGTATACACATTAACTTGTAAAAACGGTACGTCTTTCATCGCCTCCTAAATGTGATTACATTAGCCATTGTCAAAACATTGTTTAAAGCTTTTGAAGCTATTACACTTAAAAAGACGCGAAAAAAATATACTAAACACAAATTATGTACAGTACTACGCTATAATGTTTCTACTTGTGCCATGAATATAATGCATATGAAACAATAATCAATGCAAAAGCTTCTTTAAATTTATATTTATTTCATCACACTTCATCACTGACACATAGTCACATAACCCTACCAGACTTCGATAGATATGTACAAAATTCCTAAATACTATATGAAGTTACAGAAAATTATGATTTTTCGGGATTTTTTTCAATACTATGTATAACTTTATATACATTTATACCTTTCTCACGCGTATGACATCTGTACAATAAGATGATATACGACCACAATAACAAATCTAAGGCAGATGAAGTAAAATCACATTAACACTGTACACTCTTAGACTGCATAATATATAGTTGAAATATTGCTACGTGTATACTCCTAAGTCATAGACATCTTTCCTCTTTCAATTAACCTGATGACTGCTGAATTCTCTCTTTCCCATAGTGTTAGTACAGGAACCACCCGGTTCCAGTAAGCAATGGGTAAATGACGATTTATATATTTTCTTACCAGAGTAAAAAAAAAAAAAAATTATACGATACTTTGTTTTTCTGTAAAAGACATAGGTGCGTTTTTATAACCAAAACTGATAGCATTTTCATCACAGCAGTCACAATGAAAACAAAAAATATCTTGTGATATAAACGTTCGCCTCTATGCGACAAGTACAGACCTTCCATTGGCATCTGCACCGTCATTTTGTTTGGAACTTGAAACGTTAAAGTACCTAATAATATCATGTTCCCACTACAGTGTCTGTTATTTTTTAAAACAAGTTCTAAGAAGAGTGTGTTTCAATGGTTCTTTTACATATCGAAGTCCAATTAAAGCGAAGTGTAAATAATAATTTCTTCCTTTTTAATTTCGGGTAGCTGATACTGAATATAGATGAATAGCCGACTAAATATTTTCTCAATCTTGCCACGAGAACAGACGTCTGCTTCAAATTAATTTTTAAATTTGAATCTCGACTTTGTAATGGAGTATTTTTCAAACCGATATGTTGAGAGCATTAGCATAGAAAAAAAAAAGGGAAGGGGCGGATGTCACACAAAACAATTGATCTGAATAAAATTTGTCGGTACATCAACAACAAAATGTGTCGAGACATTCATTTCACCTTTTTTTTTCTATTACGTCATCTTTTCACATTTTACAAAAATATTCAAATAAATATAAACAGAGTAAGATGAGTATAATTCACTTTAAGAATTAAACTCAAGAAGTGGAAAGAATCCCATGATTGAGCAAGGAGCGTTTGTCGGGTACGTCGGAATAATCTACCTAGTACAAGCAGATGTTAAGGAGAAGGGAAAACAGGTACAGATCCAAATAAAGAATTCTCTTGAGCTGCCCCTCCCCCATGAAAAAAAATTAGCTACGCTCAGAATGGTTTATGGTTATGATCAGAATTACTGACAATTTAACATGACAACAATGACCGAAGTAAATATAAAATGGATATACAATAGATATGATGTTTAAATTAAATTCAATTAAGTGGAACAGTTCCTCGTTCTAAAGGCATCGTTTTCGTTTTTTCTTAACATCAGAACGGCACATCAGTACTGAGTTGATTAAAAACGTGAGGACGTTTTACGTTAATAACCACGATATGACGCCTGCTGTAAATGTCACCATGGCAACCGCTGATTGCCTCTTCGAGCTCGATGAGGGCGGTGTCCATGTGCCACCGCAGTTATCAATATCTGTAGGACAATGAATGATTGAAATGGACAAAGGGACAATTTTTGTGTGAAAACTGAGTTCGATTCAGTTGTCGTCCATAAATTCATGTGAATTCCTATGACCATAATGACTGTAAACTCAGTCTTTTACGGTTATTTTGGCTTTGTCGAATAAAGGGTGATTGTCATACAGTTATTGTTAAAGGATACATAATCATTAATTCTCGCGTTTCACAATCCTTGCGCGCTCATTCGGTTCAGTTGCGACAGTCACTCTAGCGCGTTAATTTTGGGAGATGGGTCGACAACCCTTGACAAATCAGCAAGCTGGTTATTTAGCGCACGCTGGTGATACATCACCGGCAGCCCGCCCCGCTAGCTGGCGCTCATAGAGTCCCGGCACATCATTTCGCTTTTCGATCTTGATTACTTGACATTGTCATCATGGTTTTCACTTGTGAAGTTGCAGAATGTTATTCTCATACTTCGAAGAAAAACAATCTTGCAAAGTATTCATGGATATCAGATGTAACGTGGGTGAAATTTCCACGGAAAGACAAGCAATCCATGGCGAGGTGGAAGAAGCTAATTCGGCGCGGCGGCAACCCGGGGTGGCAATTTTTGTCGACCCGCGGATGGAAGAATATGCCTCTCATGGTACGAACGTTGGTGGCGCATGTATTGTGAAACGCGAGAATTGTTAAAAGATAATTACATCAAGATGTTCTGTTTTACAACTCACCTTCAGTTAGCACTTATTTAGTATTAGACTGATGGAATCCTTTTTATTTTAGTTAACTTCGTAAATCAATGGTGTGTATATTAGTCATTGTTTAATGTAATAACTGTTGTTAATACCACCTTTAAATCATATGCTTATATACATCGAATGATAGCTTGCATTTTCAAAAGCAAATCTTAAACCCGGGGCCGGACCTGGCTAGCACTTGTACTTTTTCTCGTTCCATTTTATCATTCTTTTTTCTTGTTTTCACCATGATCTACTTATACAACGTTTTCCTGTAAATACTGTTAATATCATACTGTATTATATTGTTATTGGTAAATAAATACAATCATATCATGTCATATAATTATCATAATGAAAATAACAATAATACATAAAAACAACAACACTCATACTACTTACAACCATAACAACAAGTCTTATTCAAGTTAGTGGAAGTACTGTAAACAAATAATGAAATATTTTTAAATTAACAGCATGGAACAAATTTATGGTGCTAGAAGCTTATGGATTTTACAAGTTTCTTTGACACTTACTTATTCATCAGATATTAGTAATAAGTATCAGACTGTTTAACATCATAAATAAGATATTCCAGACTTTTTACCAGAGAGAGAGAGAGAGAAATAAAAGAGGTAGCGAAAAGGGGAAGAAAAATAGAGTAAAATGAGAGAAATACTTACTGGAACATTTGCCTGAATATGCCCTTTCCGGAGAAGGAGGAGGCTGGTAGTCAACTGTGAAGTAAGAAATAATGCATAAAAAGAAGATAACTTTATAATTATTTACCACAAAAGACTTAAATCTCAAACGGCAATATCACGACCAATGACCCGTAAGAAAGACAATATCAGCTTTGCACGGAACTGCATTTACGAGTGATACGTATATCTTGCCACTGTATTATCCATGCATGCCATACAACTCCGTTATCATTATTACTATGTTGAAGACCTCTTCCTTTCCCTCTACTCCAAGTTCCCTATCCTCTTCTCTCCCTCTCTTTGTCTGCCCCTTTCTTCTTTTCCTGTATTAAATTATATTAACACGATAAAAACTATTTTCGAAAAATCAACTGAAGGCAATTTCAATAGCCCTGTCTATCATCTTTAGAAATGTGCCAACATTACAATGGCGTATTACGTAATCCGAACCTGATTTCTATGGGCAGTACAATAGGCCTTTGAAATTGCCCTTGAGTTTATTTTTCGAAAGTAGTTTTTATCGTGTTTATTGCATTTGTGTATTCAGGCGTACCCGCTACAAGCATCTGGCTTCTTGGGACTGCGCCTTCTTCCTTGTAACTTTGCAAGTTCTTGATTATACTGATATTACTTTATATACATGTAAATTGTACTATTTGAATAGATGTTGAATGTTGTCAAAATCAAGGGAAGAAAAAAATGTTAATTTGAATTGAATTGAAAAGGGCTATTTTTTTTTTATTTCGTACGAAGACTGTAGGCCTATTTAAGTGATGTGACGATGATGATGATGGTGACGATAGTGATGATTACTGTGACATTATTGATAGACCTACAGACAGCAATGATAATGGCAAATTGGTGACTTTAGCCACGACACTGTCGAGAACATGCGAGAATATCCCAACGAATTATCATTGCTTCATTAATAGCAACAAAACATAGTCCTATATAATCCAATTGACATATTTGTTCATTACAATTCATTGTCCTCTTCGGCCAACCATACAGAATACTCCAGGCTAATACAACAGTCACACCGCCAAATCGACCCCACACCGACTCCAAAACCGACCGATTCTTGGCCATTGGTGGCAATGTAATTTTTTGTTCGGTCTGTTGTCGGTCTGGCGTCGGTCTTGTTGGTGTGACTGTGGTACTGTATAGCAACGACGTACCTAGCGATGTTGTGAATGTGTAGGACACACAGTCGCCCATACCGTAGTCATTCTCTGGGCACACGTCACCCACATAGGAGCTATTCTCTTTCAAGTCACGGAGCAATATGTATTCCTGTCTTCCCTGGACCGTCTCCGACAAGGCTTCGTTGGGCCACAGAACGGTCACCATGTTTCCCATCCTGTTCTACAAAAATACAAGGTATGGCTAAAATGTTAATCGTACTGGAGATAATACATGTACAAGCATGCGTGACACTGACGAAATTATTTTCAAAACAATGATTAATAGTATAATACATAATAATGTCAATTATGTTGACGTTGGTAATGTTGATGGTGATGGTGATGATGATGATGATGGCAACGGTTAAATTAACAATTTGCTGATAATAACAAATCACAAGAACTTAGAAGTGACAACAAAATCGACAAAAAAATAAGGTCAGTCAGATTTATTACGAATAAGGATCAAATATATAAATAAATATATTTAACATATAATATATATATATATATATTTCAATTCCCATAATCTCACCTGTATATCTTTTCTTTGATACTTGATGATGTATCTAGCAATGGGAATGTTAACAGCTTCACTGCTGTTTTCTCTGCTTGAAATAGGAGACCATGTGAGATTGTAAGTGTGTCGATACCTGCCTTGCGGATCCCTATTCAATATTACTGGTGGCAGTGGACGACCTGCAATTGTAACCAAGGAAACCAAGAAACGAGACAGTAATAACCTCTCAACCCACCATGTTAATGCTACAGGTCTTTAAGTTCTATGTTTGTATATACAGTGAGTGTGAGTCAGAAATAAAACTTGACACTTTTTAAAATCACCTGTCGTGTAAAGAATATAATTTGACTTGTTCTTGTAGAATATTTCCCCTCGCGTGTTTTTGGTATCAAAGTCACGGGATGATGCTTTATAAACAGATCGAAAAGCCACATTACAGAACCATAATACCCGAATATCATAACTCATAAATATTTTGCTTTAGCACCATCGCCTTTTGTAAGCCTTGGACAAGAAAAGCGGGATTCTGGAAATAGTACTAGTACCATAAATGTATTATACATGTCCATGTATCTGACTGTATTTGTTTAACCCTTTCAAGACAACTGACGACATTTTGTGGTTTAGCTCAATAACTTTTGATTCAGAACTCTAAAAAATATATAGGCTGCATGAGTATAAAGAGCAAAAATTTCTGCACACACGCTGTCCATTTTTGTTTGCATGACCATGTTGCGTTTGATGCCAGGAATTTTAAAAACGAGAATAAGCTTCGAAACCCTTAAATCGGCAACACATTGAGAAGTTCAAAATCATTGTGTTTCATCAAAATTGGCAATTTTTCAACTTTTCGACGAAATTCTTAACCATGTATATTGTTCTCAAAGACATTACACCTTACTAGAACCATGTAGCACTAAAAGGAAAATATTGTTGCCAATTTGAAAAGTGAAATGTGATCAATTTAGCCCTTGAATAATTCCTGTCCTGAAAGGGTTAAAGGATTTTACCAGTCTTACCATTCAAGTTTGAGATCATATAAAAATTTAGGTGACTAGCAAATGCTTATGTTTGAAAATTACCCTGCTTTCACATTTCAATTTACAATGAGGAATACGACGTCTATAATTTCGTCAGTTGGCTTGGAAACAGTAATTATCTAGGAGAAGAAAAATGGCGGTAATGGGACGCCACTCACCGCTCACTTCTGTTGTGGCTGAAGCAGTCCCAACCCGATTCCTAGCCACACAGGTGTAATTGCCATAGTCGGTGTTTGGATCAAGCTTCAGGATAACAAACCTAAAAGGATATTTTCAGGCCTACTTACATACGGCCCGAACATCACGATTTTACTAATATTGTGATGTTATGATGGAAAATACTCAGCAACTAAGTTCAAATGACCTAGTTGCTGAGCAATATCGCGATGTTAGTAAAATCGAGGTGTATAAACAGAAGTGTAAATTGACTTTATGTATGATAAATCGTGACGGCTTAGTGGTAAAGCGGTGATCTGATTTGTTTTAATTTTTGTTTATTTGTTTCTACGACCAATTCACATCATACAGGTACATAATATAAGTACCTGTAAATGTTTATAAACCAATTTAGTTATTTCTCAACTCTGTTACAGTATATTTGTAACAAATAGTTTGAAGGAATGGTCTTCTTACATTATATCAATTTAGAAGAACCCACTAAAAGGTGACTTTGGGTCAGGGTCCCTTAAGTTAGGAATATAATATGGAGGTTCCGGGTTTAAAACGAGGTCGATGCGCTATACTCATCATTATCATCATACAGAAATGGTATCAAGGTTTTCATACCGTCACTAGAATATACAAGGGACTGAAGTAAATATACCTATTCTTTGTTCTCAGGTGGATCATAGGCGTAAAATAAACCCAATCCCTATAATTACCAAAGCAACATTAACCCTTTCGAGACAATTGACCACATTTTGTGGTTGGGCTCAATAACTTTTGATTCAGAGCCCTGAAAAATATACTAGATACATGAGTAGAAAGAGCAAAAATTTCTGCAAACACTGTGTTCATTTTTGTTACATGACAATATTGCGTTTGATCCCAGGAATTTTAAAAAGGAGAATAAGATTTAAAATCCTTAAATTGGCAACACATTGAGAGGTTCAAAATCCTTGTTTTTTATCAAAATTGGCAACTTTTTCAACTTTTCGCCAATTCTTTTAACCATGTATATTGTTTTCAAAGACATTACCCCTTATTACAATCTTGTAGTACTAAAAGAAAAATATTATTGTTGCCAATTTGAAGAACAAAATGTGATCAATTTAGCCCTGAAATAATTCCTGTCCTGAAAGGGTTAAAGTGTGTACTCGTTTAGTTTTTAAAAGGAAGACCAATAGCAAGCTGTAATCATATTAATGTTTCAATTCCGATCATTCAACAAATGTTAGCACTTTATATAAAAGATACACAATTACATAAGTAATACTAATTGTATCAAATAGAGGGAAGTACAGGGGAGCGTTTCATCAAGCGTTTTGTCAGTGATTTTTATCCGACAACTGTTATAAGCTACTGAAATCCTTGCATCTGATTGGCTGAGAGCAAATTTGTCGGTAAAAATCACTGACAAAACGCTTGATGAAACGCTCCCCAGAATGATGAAATAACTGACGAGTAAATACTAAAATCTGAGAGACACTTTAAGTAGATAAATTCACGAAGCAGAATGAAAAGTGATATATATTGACATCATAAGCATCTTACTCCATTACATAAACCAATTCAAATCAAGTATAAATAATCATGATTTTTTTTTTAAAGACTTGGGTATATAATCACACATGAATATATGAAGCGGGTTAGTTTAAATGGTTTGTTACATATGTACAAAACTCATGCCGACGCATGCCTGTCTTAAATGCTGGATGAACTTAGCATAAATAAAAAGAAACTCGACACATGAAACATAAACATAAAATGGCAATTTCCCCACGAAAAATCAGTATATTTTTTTCTTGGCATTCTTGTTCACCAAAAGTGCAAAACGACGTAACAAAAAGGACATACGTTTTTTGATAATCATGCTGTAATAAGAACATTAACTAAATGATCTAATTCAAGTTGTAAAATGCAT
This sequence comes from Heliocidaris tuberculata, assembly GCA_025618425.1. Lineage (NCBI taxonomy): Eukaryota > Metazoa > Echinodermata > Echinoidea > Camarodonta > Echinometridae > Heliocidaris > Heliocidaris tuberculata. Next base: position 24,736,935 of record CM046833.1, read on the forward strand.
GTACAGAGCATCGTGCATGCTTTATTAGAATAATGTGAACGTGAGGCAACAATGATTTTTGACATGCTTGCTAAATGTACATGTATATACAATTGAGAGAGAAATAGAAAAAAAGTGAAAGATAGAGAGATAGAAAATGGGAGACAGGACAATAGCTAAAGAGAGACGGAGATGTAAGATATAAGGCCTAGAGACGGCTAAGATTGTGTGAGGCTCTTGGGATTCAGGTCTACTTAATCACCTAAAATAACGTAAACGAATTCAGGAAGTCAATTCCAATGTTTACATATACAAAATTAAATTTTGATTTATTGTTAGACAGAAGCCAATTGAAATCCTTTGACCCTTTTTCAGGCATGCGATCATATATTTCAAATTTATTACATCTGCTGTGTGGAAAGAAACACGAGAAGAAAATTAAAGATTTTATGGGCATGCTGAAAATACACTAGGCACCTCCGACTTCCAAAGCTGAAATCGCAAGTTGGAGTAAAATATAAACTATGTGGCTTCATGATGAATTTCCTCGACATACTCATTTATTTTATTTATATTAATAAAGAACCAAAGCTACATCACAATTTACTTGAAGATGCCAGTGTTTGGCAAATACTATTTTACTGTGTCATATTTTAGATATTTTAACTTTTTGTCACAAATGGCTAAACGCAAATCTCAATTCAAATCAGTTCTGTCGACATCAGCATAATAATAGAAAATATTATGGTCACTATCATTTTGTACAACTTACATGTACAGTGCCATTATGAGATCTATTAAAGAACTAAAAGCCGCACAAAATAAGCGAAAGCATGGTGTTTGCACAGAATAAATAAAACAATAAAATAAAACTTGCCTAGTGAAATTCGAGAAACACGTAAGGGGGATCCTGATGATGTTAGTACATAAAACAAAAACAAAACAATGACATGATGAGTTATACGTGTACAGGGTGCATAATGTGAGCATACGTAAAACAAGGGCACCACCTATATGAAGGTAATCAAGAACTCCGGTGATGAAAATAGATTTTATCTAAGAGTCACTCTTTAATTGCCCTGAAAAATGCCAGTTACCGTATAGACTACCGAAGTACTGACGTCATATTCGCTCGTCGTCCGGGATACTCGTTCCAATCAACAGAGCCCGCACATGAGGTTCACCGCGAAGTCATTCAAGCAACGGGTTGGAGCAGGGCGATTTCAGTGTTTGGCGCTGATGTGATCACCACGCCATTGTTTATCACACAATTGTTTAGAACCAGCAAACTTGAAAACTTGGCCGGTATGACGTCACACTTCGGTACTCTATAACTGGTTGGGTGGCTTGTACTAGAAAAACGGTACAAATATATACGAAATATCGCTTTTCAACCCGTTAAATAAGGAATGATTTCATTCCCATAGGCTTAATACAGGCACCATCTAGGTCCCGTACGCATTTGGTTAATGAAAGAAAACATAAATACAAAATCCGCACTGGGCTAAATGGCCCAAATGACTTGGCGTCCAAAACTTTATTTGCCTATTATTCAATGATTAAATCGTTTTCATCAAGACGACTTTACTGACTATCAAAAACGTTAAGAAAAAAAAAAATCAATGTAAATTTCGTTGCAATTTGTGACTTTTGAAGTTTTCGTCATCACCAGATCTCAACATTACCTCTTATATGAAATGACTTACAGACTTTACTATCATGACTGTGATTAGTCGTAATGATGACACATTACCACGACAATACACTAACAGAAAAGTATTTAATTGGTGGTATAATAAAAATAATTTCTCATTATGAAGTCTAGACTGCTTTTTAAAGGTATTGTTAGGCCTTTGGTATAAATCTAGTCCTCTTTGAAATTCATCAGCTGTTTCCTCTTTGACAAATTTGACTCAATTGATGTACAGTACACATGACATTTTTGGATACATTGAAAGCACAGAATAAAAAAAGGCAAATTAACAGCCAAAATATATAATGGATCGTGGGTTATAAACACTTATACAAGTACAGTCAAATAAGTGTTTTGGTAATTTCTGCAGCCGAAGTTTACAACTTGCCAAACATTTGAGAAATTAATGACAGCACATTCGCAGTCGATCAACATCCCTGTATAGACTTTCCTCAACAAGTCGTTTTGAGAATGCAATTGCAAAAACGGTATAAAAAGCAAGATAAATGATTGAGCGTTCCATGCACATAACCGCTAATCACTTCACGTGCATGTCACAGACCATTCTATTGCACACGTCACAATAAGGTTAATCGAACCAAAATAACAGAATGACAAGAATCTGTGCATTTGTTAGTATTTAACATTTACATCATATCCTGTCGTGCGAGAAGTGCATTTCCAAAATTATCATTACCATGCTGTAACTTTCTACTCAGTGCTATTGACGAAATTAGGAGTAATGTATGTCACACGTCAGATGATATGTTAGGAATGATGAAAAATAATACTCATCGTAACAAAATCCACTTAGGCTAAACCACTGAGTCACTTTACCAAAATCGACTGTTTTCATTATGTATGACCATTTCTTTCAATGGTGTGTCATCTGTATATAAAGCTCTTGTACGAGAAAGAAATTTGCCCCATTCGATTTGAAATAATAAGAAATAGAGACCAATACCATGAATACCGTCCTCCAGAAATTAGAATTCATCATCCTTTATTTTTTTAAAATTTTTCCTTAGGGCCAAGCAGTAATTATTACCCCGGCATTGCCATTAACCTATTCCATTTACCTGGGTTAAGAGTGTTAAATGTGGATAGAATACCTTGTTCAAGGATGTAGGCACCGAACATCGAACCCAGGACTTCTCATATGAGTGTCAAGAGCCTTACCGATGTACCAAAGTGTTCCATGATACATGTATTTTGGAGCACTTTGCCAAAAGGTATGTCTCTCTGGCTAATCATGCTAATGATGGCATTATGTCATACAGCACCCAGTCTTGTTAACGACTGCAAATCGACTTAGAACGAATTACTGGTACAAAAGTTACCAAGATGCTAATCAAAATGCTTGAGGAATGGGTTAACAAAAATCTAGTCATGCGGTTGCAGAAGTAAACATACGCGAATGTTATTATAATGCCACATGCGATTGGGAAAACATGCAGTTACATAATTTTTTTTGATAGCTTGCATATTACATGCTAAACATGCTAAATCAGCCACGATGCATTAACATTAAATTCAAATCAAGTTTTAAACTGACGTAATACCCAAGCAGACTGTAATGGAAACATATTTTGTACATTTATTACAAAACTTCAAAAGATAACCAACATTAATATATCTTTCTTCTCACATTTTCCCTTTCCCATAGGGCTTTTTGGATACTTTGAAAAATAGTAGGAAGCTTTGCCACAATCCTGGCATTCCATATCGTGTAAAAACTATTTAATATAATTTTTATTTTTTTTTTCATCAACTATGTTTAATTTTCGACTCGAAAAAAAAAAAAAAATCTCACGTCAGCTAAAAAGAACTGATTTATTAGGTTAACATTGTTGTTAGGCTATGTTACTGTTGACGTGATGTAATGATGGAATCCTTTTTCAACAACAATGAAACATTCTTAAGATTAAATTCTAAGTTAAGCTTACGCATTCTTCTCCGATCTGGCCAAATTGAAAATATCTTATACAAACAAAAGGGGGGAAAAGCTATCGAAAACTATTCCGAAGATTCTTTTTTACTGTGATTACTTTCAAAACAATGGTTCGAAGATGGATACGTGTTAAAAAGCAATTATATCTCAGAGTAGTTAGCATTAGAAATAGATATCATATGCTAAACTCGGAATAAATCAAAAGGACATGATCAAATGAACTTTTTTTTGGTCAAGTTCGTACTTTAATCAAGTAGGGGCTTAACCATTGGGAAATTTGGTGTATTTACATTGGAACGAGCAGCATTTTTTTCTTAATTCCTTTTTTGGACGAACGAAGGTTCCCTCGAAATAAAATCACACATCCTAAATAGCACATTAAAACTTACGTGTTAGGTGTGGGATTTGTGCCAGTTTCTTTTACTTTTACGCCATCTTTCATCCAGTAGAAATCGAAAGGTTCAGGATTAGCAATGACGTCACAGCCGAAGTTTACCGAACTCCCCGGGGCAGCCCGAATGTCAGATTTAAGACCCATCACTTCAGGTGCGTCTGCATAAAACCAACAGCAAAATGAACTATGAAATCTTTGAAAATATACAATTGAATAAAGGGAATCTGAAGTTCGGGTAACTGATTTTTTTTTTTCCAGGAGACACTGGCTTTAAAAGAAAATAAGACTGGACCCCACATTAACATTAACTATAACGAAAACATGCTATAGGGCTCACATTTCCTGAAAAAACATTAATTTTGTACAAAAATTATGAGACCGCGTGTTATGTAATTGGGTCGCTATTATCACCTCCTTTCCCTTACTTTTCATTGATCTGCGGAGCGTTTCATCATGTGATTTGTCAGTGATTTTTACCAACAACTGTTATAAGCTACTGAAATCCTTGCATCTGACTGACTGAGAGCAAATTTGTCGGTAAAAACCACTGACAAAACCCTTGATGAAACGCTCCCCAGTATTCGGCTATTACGCACTTTCGAACATAGATATTCACCAGTAGACATGAAACATTTGTGGACTTAAACATTGAGTGCAGTTTTCGTTTCGTTTGATTTTGTGAGAATCTGTTTTCCGTCTTTAAAGAAAGCCCAGTGCAAAGAAAGTTTGCGTGGAAATTAAAAGGTCGCATTCGAGCTATATGATAGGAACGCGTATCGAAATCATTTGGCAGGATATTGCCCCTGGTTTCGAAATAGCAGCCCACGGACCACATGCAGATATCAAGTAAAAACACTATTTAAAAAATGCCATCAATGACTGCATATAGGTATCATATTGGTATGCACAAAAGGCTCAGATTACTTGCCCGCAAATTATCCATCATAATTGTCTGTAACCATGCTATACCATTTATCCTGCTCTTGATTAAAAAAAAAATTAATAATGACATCAACGACAGCAAATACTGATGATAGTTTATTAAACGGGAGGAGATTGGTATTTTGAAAATGTTTCACCACTCCCCAGATAGGCTATGTATGTATTATATTTCGTGACCCGAAATGTAATGTCAGAAATATTTCCAGCGCTGGACCAATAGATCAAGAATTCCGGCAGTCCGGATACAGTCATTTCTGTTGCATTTTTATGCGAAACGTGGTTTGGAATAGGCCCAAAACAGAGAATTAAAAAATTGCAATAATGGAATGATAATGGTAATAACACACTACATATTAAAAGAAATATGCCAAAATATTTCCAACACGATAAAAACTATTTTCGAAAAATCAACTCAAGGCAATTTCAATAGCCCTGTCTATCGCCTTTAGAAATGTGCGAACATTACAATGGCGTATTACGTAATCCGAACCTGATTTCTATGGGCAGTACAATAGGCCTTTGAAATTGCCCTTGAGTTTATTTTTCGAAAGTAGTTTTTATCGTGTTTTCCTTGTAGTTTACTGACCTATAAGCCATTCAATATCTTTTAAAGTATATATATTGTATCGTATTGGTTTATTGTCATAAATATTAAACATGCAGCTAAAAGCTGCAGAAATGAAATGAGAGAATAATTTCATTTCTGACAATTGTATTTATTTCCACGAGAGTTGTCAAAGCTGTTGTATATATTATTTCGTTACACTTATATATTTATGGGTGTATATATATATGTGTGTGTGTGTGTGTGAGTGTGTTTGTGTGTTTTTGTGTGTGTGATATTTTGACTTTTGATATATTTGATATTCACTTACATTGCACGACAAGTTGTACATGTCCATAGCTTGGGCCGAGAGGGTTGGTCGACTGACATGTGTAGTTCCCACTCTGTGTCCTGACCACATTAGTAATTGTGAAGTTACCATGCTTTGTATCCTCTACAAAATAAAAGAAAAGGGACAAATGAACTACCATTGGAGTTGATTTTGTAATTACGATTAGCCCTATCGTGACATCACTCCACATTTTGTGGTTTGGCTCAATAACTTTTGATTCCGAGCTCTAAAAAATATACCAGATGCACAAGGAGAAAGAGCAAAAATTTCTGCACACACTATGTCCATTTTTTGTATGACCATATTGCTTTTGATGCCAGGAATTTAAAAAACGAGAATAAGCTTTAAAATCCTTAAATTGGCAACACATTGAGAGGTCCAAAATTTTTGGTTTTTATCAAATTGGCAATTTTTTTCAACTTTTCGACAAAATTTCTAACCGTGTATATTGCTTTTAAAGACATTGCACCTTATTAGAACCATGTAGCACTAAAAGAAAAATATTACTGTTGCCAATTTGAAGAGTAAAATGTCATCAATTTAGCCCTTAAATAATTCCTGTCCTGAAAGGGTTAAATCTGCTGAATAAATATTTAAAGTTAGTGTACGCTTTTCTGGATAACCATGTATAAATCGACATGAAATATTCATGCAGACTGATGAAATTTCCCGCTATCCCAATGGTTCTGAAACTATAAATATTATTGAGAAGGTAATTCTAAAGTTTTCAGTGATTACAACGTCCTGTAATATATTCACATGAAAGGAATAATAAATTCAAAGGAAACTTTAGTAGGATTTCTTTTCTACGCTGTTCGACTGTGAACATATTTGTTCTCTGTGCTATAAAATCAGATACTTATGAGAACACTAGAACACAAAACAGCATCCGGTTTTCTTTTGTTAGGCCGTTGTTAGATGTATGTGACAAAATGACCATTTTCCTCCATCATAAAGTGTGTGTATGATGCTCAAAATATATCACTGTATGGAGGCATGAAACAAACATGCTAAATATCTATAAAAAAAAAAAAATAATAATAAAAAAAGAATTTATTTTATATTACAAACATTTAGTAAATTGGAAATTTTCTCATTTTGATTTTGGGCAATAAAAAAAACAAACCAGGAACAGGATGTAAAAGAAGTAAGGTAAACTTATTTTCTTTCAACAACAATAATTCATTCATAGGTTTGGTTTACGGATCATCATATGATAGTTCTGAAAAAGGTCTGTTGGGTTTGAAAAGAGCATAGCAGTGAGGAGAGGAAGGCAGATATAGTGAGAAATGGAATGAGAGGTATCATTCGTGAGTGGGTGAAATCCTGAAAAGGATTGGAAAACTAAGTGAAGAGAGACAGAGGGAGGCTCGATGTTCCGAACAGCTGGACTGCTCCTTTACAGGACTATCGCATGATGAGTCGTAAACCAAACCATTGTTATATACCTCCATGCAAACTTCAACCTTCAACATGTCAAAGGAACACATAATTAATTCGCATAAAAATGAGTATGGCAAACATTTTCATAATCATTTGAAGGAGCATTAAATTCCCATAACTTTCGTACACACTTTGTAATAAAAGTCTTGCTTAAAAAGGTACAAGAGTTCGACGGTTACGCACCATTCACGCTTTAGTAAAATCTCAAACAAGTTATTGGCTGGAACGAATATGAAGAAAATAAAGGATAACCTCACGCACGGAAAACAAGTCGCACTTGAATTCAATATGTGTGTAGGGTGTGTGTGACCGCGTGCTGGTGCGACGTGTATTCCAATCACAATTTACATTACATTCATTCATAAATAGAGAGTATTCAAACTCGGAATTTCTCTTTACAGAACTAAAATTGAAAGCTGATATTTTGAATCTTAGCATACCGGCATGAAAGCAAAGTTTTGCAGAGCCACACTTTCTTTTGTGATAGGTTTCCTTTAACAGACGTGACATCTCCATGAAATCATGCCCGAATCTGCATCAGTAAGAAGCGACAGCGGTGGGAAATGAGCTGGGTGTGTGAGCATCACGTCTATATAGATCCTAAGGGGATTATTGATTTCAGGTGCACTTTACAGACACTTTTAACCTTTCCACACTTTAGAAGTAAGGCAACATGTATATGTAATACTATGGTGTACCAAGATGGTATATCCATAAAATTAGGTTTGGGTGGCATGACTGTGCACCACTGGTTCTGGGGTAGGCCTAACGGATGGTGGTAAGGGTAGTGTCAGGGCTAGGTTAGTGTTAGGTTTAGGGTTCGCTTAGGTTTAGGTTAGAGTAACCCTCATCCTTACTCCTTCACCCCTGACGGTGAAAATATGAAAATAATAATAACAGTAATAATACTCAGTTCTTGGATAGCACATATGCGCTTCAAAAGAGCTTTGGATTATTACCCTGGCTCAACAGCCCTAATAAAGGCGCTGAAGCTGCAGGGAATAAACTCCTACCGATATCAATTTACTTCACCTGTCGAGAGTGGCAAATGTAGATTAATGCCTTGCCAAAGGAGGTTAGTGTCCGGCTGGGATACGAACCCCGTACCTTGTGATCTACAGTCCGGTTACTTATGCACTAGACCACAACACCTCTACATAGGACCGATAGTAGTAAGGACCAATGACTCAGGGGATAAAGCTGAGGCTGATTAATAGACTCGTATTCGATACCACGTTTAAGGGGAAGTCCAGTCCAAACATTACTATGGGTTTTAATTCAAGCAGAAAAATCAGATCTACAAATCAAAAAAAGTTTAAGGAAAATCGGACAACTAATAAGAAAGTTATAATCATTTTGTTTTTTAACATCGATAATACAAAGTTGTCCAAGAATATGATTTTCACATAACTTGAACCAACTTATAGAAAATATAATGTTTTACATCCACCTTTACAAATATTTCACAAACCCCAAATTTGAGATTGTTTAAAAAATATTACATTTTTATCATGTTCATAATCACTGTTTTTTAATGTATATTATAATTTTAAAAAAATCATATTTTCATGACTTTTAACAGAAATTTATTTACTCTGAATTAGTGTATATACATGCAAAAACATATTTCTATAAATATAAGTTGGTTCAAGTCATGAGGAAATCATATTCTTTGACAAAAATTTAAAATTCTTAATTATGAATATGAATGCAAACAAATAATTGGTGAGTTGTGAGCAGATGACGTCACGAAAACTTGACTGAGCTGCAAATTTATCTAGTGATTTTCATTGTTTTCCATAGTTTTTCATGGCACTAAAAATTCTTAACTTTCTTATTAGTTATGGGATTTTCCTCAAACTTTGTTTTTATCTGTTAGTTTGATTTTTCTGCTTCAATTAAAACCAAGTAAATTTTGAACTGGAGTTCAGATTTCAGATTTCAGATTTCAGATTTCAGATTTCAGATTTATTTACTGTTTTCAATCATATTACCATAATACTGTAGTGCATAACATGAAATGAATACAATAACAACAATATATAACAATGATGTTTTTCCATAGATATGGGCACATAATCAAATATCAATAAGTAAAAATTATGATGCACAGATATTGACCTATTAAGTGATGTTGAAAACAGTTGGACATGTTTAAAAGCAAAGCTTGTATAATTCATGTCCGGAAACTTATATAACTTAATCACGATTGGGTCGTTCCATAATATTAAATTCATAAAGCATCATTACGAGAAACGACAGAACTGACAAGTGAGTTGAGGTAGAAGGACTATTGCCTCAACCCATAAGAAAAACTAAGCATGAAAGTAAAGCCCTTAGAAGCCCTTGTATTGTGCTTTTGGATAAAGTGTCAATGTTAAATTGCATATTATGCTTAGTATACTTTCAGTTCCTCTATACGCACATCTATCACCTCCTGTTCCAGTTTTTAATGATTTTTGTTTTTGTTTTTAATCATTGCATATGTTTCTCCATCTTTTCTTCCTTCCTGTCTTAAGTGTTATGATTCTCCGTAGACTTAATATTCTACAATTTCTTACAATTCTGTTTTATTTACTTTGTAAAACAATCCTGTTTGTGCTTTCATGATCCCTCCACTATTATTTATCATACTGATTTGTAAATGATTTTTGTAATATGTTTTTATTATATTGGAAATAAAATGATTTGATCTATTATTATCTATTTTGCACGAACGTGCACTATAACAAAATTTTTGCACGTCACATGATGCGAATCTAACCAATCACAGCGCGTATTATACATACACTATTTACTATAAGAATATAAAACCTGCACGCCGGTCACGTCTTCATGGATGCGCAACGAGTAGTAATACTAATTTACTTTAAATCTGTCCGCTTATAGTGCAATCATTTTTATTGTTTAACACAGGAAAATTGGTGATTCATACCTCTCCTTTATAATTATTATCGCAGGCCAGCGCCAGTACGTAATTACAGTTTGCGCATGTGCAGATAAAGGTCATTTCTACCAAGTACAATTGACCTTTATACGCTTCCATAGTGTGCGCACCACGATGCGCGCACCAGTATGATTTTACATGATAGAGAAATAGCGCGTCCACCAAAACAAATGCTCATGCGTGTACAAATTGGGGTCATTTCAGGTCATTTGCACCACGAACTAATAGACCGCTTCGGTAATGTATGCAAATTTTATACATACCTTTCAAACAAAGGTTGTTCTTGACAACCTGAAAGCTTGCCGGAGGCTTGCCGGACATAGCAACAAATAATGTATGCAAAGTGGGGGGGGGGGGGGGTGATTCGCTAACAGCTAAAATTTTAAGCTGGGAATGAAATCAATCCCGAAAATTGATCATAGGAACGATATTGATCCCAGTTAGTGAATCACCCCCCTGGATTCCAAGCATTGAGGCTTATATATAAAAAGCTGGTTAATGGAATAGCTCGTCACTAGGTGCTCAGAGAATATATCTGCATAAATTTGAATACATTGCAGAACCGGTCTATTACAAACTGGCTTATTATTCTCACCCCCTGTTCAGACACAAAACGTTTATACCGAAACTCGATAAAGAAACGTCGTATAAAATTTTCATCGTATAGCCTACGGACCGTTCAGACACATATCTCGACCGATTAGAAAAACATCGTATAGATGCGCAGTTTTCCACTGCGCATGTTGTTATGGTCGCCGCCAGTCCCCGCCCCCTGGTAAGGACACCTTTCGCACGCGCTCACCGTCGTTAAGCCCCGCCCAGTTATACCGTTCTATGGTCGCCATACGTTCAGACCATGCTCTGACCCCAGTTTCGTTATACGACGTTTCCTTATACGACGTTTCGTTAGTCAGCGTTCAGACACATAAATCCACAAAAATTCATCGTATAGCTATACCGTTTCGGTATAGCTATACCGTTTTGGCATAAATTTTTTGTGCCTGAACACCCTGTCAGTTTGATTTTGAACGGACTACTTGCCAGTTGCCGGAGACAGGTCATCCTTCATCCCTTTTCTCTTCCAGTTAATGAGAGGGGTCGGCTCACCGCTGGTGTTACATCCTAGAGTAATGTTGTCAGTCTCGTTCACGAAGATCTTGCCAGGTTCGTCGCTATTCCAATACGGTGGCTCTCGAGGTCCGATGAAGTTTACGACGGGTGGATCTTCGGGTGACAAAAATTAGAATAAAGGTGAATGAACCCTTTGGTTGATATTTTACTAATTCAGTTAAACCCATCGGGCGGTCTAAAGTAATGTTTAACAAAAGGAAAACTCAGACCTCGGTCTGAATTTCTGTTAAAACTCGACTTTACATAGAGGGATGAGTTCAGATTTTAGCAAAATACGGGCCTTAACGTTTTATATCTCATTATTATATTGGAACAAGTACATACAACTTGGTTCTTTTAAAAGCATTGTGATGATGAAGGTGTCATTGATCATTTAGAAAACGTGTCATGTGAACATGATGAAGTTGTGGATTTAAATTGACATCAAATGTGTCATTTCTATTCATATTCGGTGTAATCCAAGCTCTAGTATGCAGGGAGGGCTGTTGATTAACAAAAATAAGATTACTAAAAATCGTAGATATGGCTAGTAACGTATGGGACTATACAACTTGGGACTTGTGTATAAAACATCAATGAGTGTGAATTAAATTTGGGAAGATGAGAACGAGTGTAACGTACGGGTAAAATACACGTTATTCATGATGCCTCTTGCTGAAAAGGCTTTCTTCTGCCATTTTGAATTCACGGCATGTGTACGCCATATCCACAGGGGTGTCATATAAACATGAGATAAAACGTGTACCGCACACCCTCTGATAAAGATTCTCAACTACAGCCTCATCGGTTGGAACACATCGACCCCCCTTACGAGAGCTTCATGCACTGGTGCTTATGCAAGAGGACGACACTTCCAGAGAGGATTGCTACCCACTGGTATATAATAAAATCATCGTTTTCCTGAATATTTCATGAAACACAAATGCAGTCCCTACTTCTGCTCCCCTAATAAGAAGAAGTTTAACGAGTTGCAAATGGAGGTGGAACTGTGTCGACTATTCTGTCATTAATGGCTTCAAATACCCACATGGACGTGATGAAACGAATGCTTTTTTAATGAAAGTGAAATAAGACTGAACTGCCTTGACATTACTTGGGTTCAATGATACATTATATATCCAAGCTATTTACATCCAACATGAAGTGCAATGTGATAGCACTAGTTCGACCGGGGATGACACTTGCCACAAAATAATAACTGAATTAATTTGATAAACACTCCTTCCGCACTAGTATCGATTCGACCTGTATAAGCACAGTCCAACTGAGTATTTTCAGCCTTTCCAACAAACATGGATCGAACGTTTTATCACTTTATATTGATGTTCAATGAACATTTTATGCGTGCAATTCAGATAATTATATAACATTCAGATAACGTTCAGTTGCGTCTCTGTTACTGCTCCAATTTGGCACTATTATTTCCAGCGTACCTTGCAAATGCCATCCAGGATATACTCAGCACGTGCATGTCAGAATTCAATATCTGCAGGCATGATCATGATTAAAGTTTAAAGCATCCTCCTACTGGGAGTGAGACGACGTCACAATTGTGTCTATTCGTAGCGAGTCACTATTGAGTTAACGTCACCATCCAGTTAGAAATAGCCAACATGATGTGTATACGCTGCATACATAAACATAACGGTTCTGCAAACAATACTACAAAGGTAAAAAGTAATTAAAAAGCTAGTTGGCTTCATTTCCTTAAACTTTATTTCATGTGATACTTTTATGGAGAAATATGTCGCATGCTTATTGTGTGATAGTTATATGTGAAACATTATCTAGCAGGAACAAAAAGTATTTCCAGTCATTGATCCAGTTATGTAAATTATATTTATATGAAAATGTTAGACAATAACGTATCATAACATTCTTCATCAGGGGCGGCGCCAGGGTATTTAAATAGGGGGGGGGGGGGCAAAATGACGCGTATAGCAACGTCGCACGTCGAGGGTCTTGAAATAATAAATAGGACTATAACAGTTATGTCATAACTGCATGGCCTAGCCTTCTCTTTTCCATTTCCCCTTCTCTTTCTCCTCCCCCCTTCTTCCTCTTTTTTTTTGCTCGCTTGAAAAATGATGGGGGGGGGGGGCGGCCGCCCCCTGCCCCCCTGTAGCGCCGCCCCTGTTCTTCATGCAACGATGTATCAAGTCTGCCATAATTTTCATCTCTCCCAGTCTCATCAGAAGTTAGTGTTTTGCAAATGTAACACAAGTTGAATTTAATCACTGAAATATTTACCAGCTAATTCGAGGAGCCATTTAATGTCTACTGTATTCCCGAATGATTACTGAATATTTGACAGGCAGTCAAACCATAGGGTGTATAGGCACATCATATAAATCCAGGGGATATGGTAATGATGATGATGATGATGCTTATGACAATAATAAGATACCACAGTACTCCCATATTTAGAAAACATGTAAATGAAAGAGGGGGGGGGGGGGAAGAGAAATCATCAACGCGCTGCAGAAGGGCTTGTGGGAATTTTGATTCAAAGCAAAATATTATACTTTTGTACCTCTTATAATAACCACATATTAAAAAAATAAAACCTAGGAAAATAAATGTTTTAAACTTCTTGTTGCCTTTCCAATCATGAAAAGAGTAGTCTGGATAAAAAAATAATTATATATGTTATATCTGATACAGAGAACTTTCAGTGGTTGGGGTGATCATATCACTTTAAACACTTAAGTGTTATAAATCACCATTTAAAAGGGCCAAGGAGTGACCACTTTTTTTCAAAATGGTAGATTCACTTATAACACCCTGGATTCAGCCTTTATAGTGTTGCATTCAGCATGTTAAAAGTGTTAATCTTCCATTTTTGAAAAAAAAAAAACCTCCTCGGCCCTTTTAAACTACATGTTATGTTGTAATAGTTCAAGTTATATGTAAAATATGTATTATTACGGAGTCCCTAACACACGCCATGTGCTTCCAAGGATCCTCGCTCCTTCCACCGTTTTTTTTTTGTCAGTGTTAAATTGAATTCCATTTTGTATTTATTTGATTATGAGAAGGAAATAAATGTGTTTGACTCTCAACCTGAATCTGAATCTGATAATGATGGTGATAATAATGAAGTGATAATAATGAAAAAGAGAAAATTGCTTCTTTGTACAGGTACTCTGAAATGAAATCCTGTCTTTACAACATTCACACCATAAATGTATGTTACGAATGGAAGGTATAACATGTATAGGTTAAAAACATGCTTACTGGACAGAAATCAAAAACGGTCTTACGCATGAAAGAGTGTGCAATGGCTAAACAAGTTATCATACCAAATAATTGAAATAAATAATTCAAATTAAGAAAGTCGCAGAATAGACAGCATTGTTGTTAAAAGCACATCTGAAAACGTCTACGCAAAACCATTCCATTTAGCGATGGATTCCCGTCACCTTTTCATGTTTTCTTGGACACTGTGTAGTCTGCAACTCGTCCTAATCGGCTATTAATGGAGGGACAACCCAAGGCGGATCGGCGGGACGGATGATTGAATTCCATTATTCATAGATGGTGAAATTAATTTTTGTCATCAATTTTATGACGGACGCGCCTTCAATACCTAGCAAATTACAGCTGTCTGGTGTGGTGATATGGATGCTTCAAGATCAACTCTGGAGACTTTTTCTCAGGTAAATGTTTTTTTCTTTATTTGTTCATCCCCATTACTTCTCTCTTTCAAATTAACCTAGATATTTACGTGCAAGTTGGTATCCAGAAATCGCGAAATCGTCTCGAACCGAGGGGGGGGGGGGGGGGGGGGGGGAGCAAAATGACTCCCGGATCTTGCAGTCTCCCATGTCGTATTGCAGGCTTTACTTGGAGGCTGGAGAAGGGAGGGAGTTAAAAGTGGGTGAGGGGGCGTAAGCTGGATCAAGAATATTTCTTGGTCCATAGGGTTTAATGTGTTCTGGGGGGTGTTTCATAAAGCTGTTCGTAAAGTTGCGCATAACTTTACGAATGACTTAAATATGACAAGCCAAATGGGATGCTCAATCATTTTTAACTGCATCAACTAAAGTTGAACTGTGCAGATGTAGATTAACATTCTCATTATAACAAACATTTTTAATGCAAAGTATATTTTTTGCCATAATTTAATTGAGGTTATTGGAAATACAGTCACACTTTGTTAAAACATCAGGAAAAACTGTGGGCATCCTATCTGGCACTTCATATTCAAGTCGTTCGTAAAGTCATGCGTAACTTTACAAACAGCTTTATGAAACACCCCCCCCCCCGGCTTATTTAAATAGATGTTCACATCCAAGATCTGATACCAGAGCATTTTGTTTTAAGTTCAACTATGACGTCTCTATGGTCATTTGTCTTTGTGCTGTCTTTATACAGTAAACCCACTGTTTCGCACGTTCTAACTAACTCTTTGAAGGCATGAACAATACTGTTTTATGAAAATCATGCATGCATAGTATCGGTACAAAATTAATATTGCGCTGTAAAAGTTGATTCGGAGACAATATGGCTAATTTTGATTTGAGTGTTAAATTCAAGAATACCTATTAGAGTGGTTACATCTGTGTCATAGTCTTATCCTGCTTTGGAATAGGGTTGATTATATCTCTTACTCTCCATAACATCCGGGGCAGATAGGGAATTAAATTCTTTGGGAACTTTGATGTGGCCAGCCCACACAACCTACATCAACCGGCCCTCAGACCACAAACCAATGGGCCTTAGAGCCTAAATATCAAGCGGCCCCGGGACAAATCCCCATGGCCAATGCACCTCTTTGTAGCGCTGTATAATTTTGTGTCTGAAGGACCAACTTTGGTCTGCAACTGACAATCCATTCCATAAAATGACTTGTCTCGCTGACTCTAATTTCGTAACCCCTTTCTTTTTAAAGTGTACCAATCACCTGAAAAAATAATTTGTGTACAGCTAGAATGTATAAAATCAACCAAAAGAACTTTGTCTGGTATTCTATAGATCAACAGTTAATGAGTATGAAGGAAATAGAGGATAACATGAAAATTCTCGCGCGGAACCGAACTCAGAGTTGGTTCCGCACGAGCCTTTATCTTGGCGAGCGTGTACGGGTGCATCGAGTAGTCTACTCACGAGTCGTTTTTACGCTTATAGAGAGTGTAATTGAAATTGCAATATCTCTTTATAGAATTTATATTTGAAGTCCATGTTTTGAATATAGTATAACGACATGAAACCTCTAACATACAGAGCAAAATTATTTTTGGTGATTGGTACCCTGTAATATTTCAACTATAACCCCATCATCTGGCACCTGATTCACAAAAGGAGCACCGTGAATACTGTACAGATTATCTAATCCCTGAACTGGCTTAGAAATAGAACACGGTATACATAGTATACTACTGGAAATATCGTATTCTACTTTTGAAATTACGCGTAACGAGCGCGTTTGACAGCATACTAGTAATGCATACAGCTGGCTCGCAGAGGCTGCGAGAGCAGAGCTAGGGCAAAGAGGCCGAAACGGACGCCCGGGTTGACCCTAGTTTCACACTTTTGCATTATCGCCCTGGACAATATTTAAAGGGTACTAATCACCAACAAATATTTTGCTCTGTTTGTTAGGGGTCCCCATGCGATATTCAAAGTATGAGCTTTAGATATGAACTCTATAAAGAGACACTGCAAGTTTAAATACTCCCTAAATAAACATTACAGCGACTTGCCAGTTGACTAATCGACGGACCCGTAAACGCTCGCACAAAATAAGGCAAGCGCGGAACCGAACTCAGAGTTTGGTTCAGCGCAAACCCTTAACCCATAGAAGGTCAGGTAAAGTTTGTTGAGGTTAACTTCATACTATACGTTCTAGCTGTACACAATTTTTTTCTTCAGGTGATTGGTACACGTTAAACATTACGAAACAGGTGAATAACATGTCTCAAAACAGATCTATGACGGGTAGGCCTACAATTCATTAAGGGCTTCTATCTATAACCCAGCACAGGGATTCATGATCTGTACAAGTACTAAACTGTGTTCTTTCATAATTTTTCACAATTGTTTACTGTGTCCCAATTGTGAATCGGGTGCATCTGCCAGCTCTGTGTATAAAGGATCTCCATCCAGCTGTTGCTGAATGGCACTGGTTACAAAGCGCGTTGTGATTACACGGTCCGAGCGTTTGGGCATATTTTTAGACCTATCCTCAGGTCTTTCTCAAGTTGAATGATGATGATAAACAATAACAGTGAAAATAACAATAAGAACGACGACAACAACAACAACAATAATAAATAAATAAATAATAATACTACTAACAATAACATTAATAATAATAATAACAATATATAACAAGAGGACTATTCTTTGAATACTCAACTATACGAAAATACAGCCAACTCTGTTTACAAGATGTTCGTAATTACCGAGCAGTTACTGAATGGCGACGCAACGGTTACAAAGCAGCTTATGATCACCCAAGCCTCTGGAGACCCCATCCGTTATGAATGGATAATGGCTCAGTCTCTCTCGAAGCTTTATTGAATATTTCATATCCAATTGAAATCAATTTAAGCTTGCATGAGACATGTAATAGGAACACAAGACATGTTATTTTCATGACTTTCATACATTATCATTAGCAGGCACGGTGTTGTAGTGGTGATAAGCCATTCATGTGCAGCCACCAATGCATTCCTAAACATACATGGATAATGTATGCTGACGTAAAATAATGCAGCGCCATCACAACCCTGCAAGGCCTATTGAACACGGGGTGTCGTTTTGCTGACGTAGGGCTGCATCGGCTACTGACCCGGCCTGTGACACGCCTTACACGAGGTATCTTTTCGATTGCATCATTATACCTGCGCTAATTGATCCTGGGAGGTGTTTCATAAAGCTGTTCGTAAAATTACGAACGACTTTACGCACGACTGGTACCTGTTCTTGGGTGCTAATCAGATTCTCAATCATTTTGATTCCCATCAGCTAAAGTTGAAATCCGATCTTTGTGGATTAAAATTCTTGCTGTTAAACAAGCATCCGAATGCAAAGTTTATTATTTGTCCAAATTGATTAGGGTTATCGGAAATTCAGTCCCACATGTTAAAACACCAGGGAAAATCTGGGATATCTCATTTAGCACAAGAACATATCACCAGTCGCGCGTAAAGTCGTTCGTAACTTACGAACAGCTTTATGGAACACCCCACTGAGAAGGCAATTAACTCATATGCCCGTTATTTAAAGTATCGTTTGCACTTTTCATTTTGAAATCAAAGCACTCTTTCATGACCGTAAAAGTCGCTGACGCGGTCCTGACGTCAGCAAATAACGCTTCGTGTGAGCCGGGTTTGAGAGTGACGTCATACCCAAAGTGAACGCAAAATGAACTGTGCACACATTGCGTTGAGTTACTGACGCAATCGAAAAGACGCCTATAGGCCCGAATTCACAAAGGAGGTTTAAACCATGGGTAAGGTTTAAACCTCCGTAAGCGTACTAAAATAAGCGTAAATAAGCGCACATTGCCCATGCGCGCGCTCAAAGAAAATATATGATTGGATCAGATTCCGTGCGCACGTACGCTGAAAAAACCCAGGAGGGGGTTTAAACCATGGTTTAAACCAAACCTCCTTTGTGAATTCAGGCCAAGTTGAGTCTGTGCAACTGGCCAAATGCCCGTTGCAAACGGGAAGTCACCCCGACTGTGTTATAATCTGCGCTGACAGAGCATGTGAAGTCTATTAGCTCATACCGGTACATCAGTTATTAAATGTAATGTGTTGCACTGTTCATTTTTGGAATCACGGTTATACAGCAAGGCATTTAATCTACATTGCTCAACTCCATCCAGTACGTGTTAAATGGGTACCCGGTAGAATGCGAATGTCATTGTGGTTGGAAACAGGCGACTGGCTGGAATGCTCCCCAGACATGCCAGAGGAGTGGAGAATGTGCACTGTAATGTGCAGAATCGCAAATGAATCCAGTGACCGGGGTAATAATGCTGTCAGCGCTTTGGTCGGTTACATTGTAACTGGTAAGGCGCTATATAAGAAACAGCTCATTAATATTATTATTATCATATCACTCAAAGACCGCTTACGTCAGGCCAATAAAGCGTCACGTGCAATGTACTTTTTAATCTATTTTCTTTTTTTCTAGTCCTATTTCTCATAATCCAAGTCAAAGGGATCAACAGATCAATTAAAAGGCTAAATTCGAACTGTTTATTGTACATCCTTGTCAGTGGCGTAGATACGAACACATTTCTATTGTTAGTAGGGGGGATAATGAATAGATCACCCCCCCCCCCCACTAACAATGGATAATTATGCGTGTCCATACGCCCATGATCTTTGTACATCACACAAATTTTTCAAAATTGGAAAATCTAACCTAAATCCAAACATTTACTCATGGTCAAGAGGATGTCCCTCCTCAGAGGCGTGATGACGTTGTTACGCTGTGATTAGAAGTGCAAAAATAATGAAAGAGATTAAGCTCAGATTCGAAAACACGCAGCGGGGGTCAAGGACATGGATCCTGTGAAAATTACTTTTCAAGGAGCATTTGCTAATATTGGCATGATGAATCGGCTGACTGACGTGAATAGCTCGGTCACACCACGGCATTGGCGTAGACAGGTCCTCATATGTGGCGGGTATGATTTCCCTCAAGGACCATATATATACACCCACACCCACACACATGTATATATATATATATATATATATATATACTTATCATCGTCCATGACAGAGGATTATTTCTACTAATATGTGATTGTGCGCTTCGCTTGAATCAGGGTTGAATTCCTAAATTAACTATAGTTGCTAGAATACGACTTGAAATGACATATATCCAGTGGCGGATCTACGGGGGGGGGGGGGGGTTAGGGGGTTTAACCCCCCCCCCCCTTGGGCTGCCAAGTAAACATTTATTTGGGCAAAAAAGAGAAAAAATAGAGCATGCAAGTATGCTTAAAATCGCAAGCTAGCAACCCTAAAAATGAAAAATCTCCCTACTGTAGGAGGGGGGATACCCCCCTCCCACACCCTCCCCCCTCGCTCGCTTCGCTCGCTTCCAAGTAAACATTTATTTGGGCAAAAAAGAGAAAAAATAGAGCATGCAAGTATGCTTAAAATCGCAAGCTAGCAACCCTAAAAATGAAAAATCTCCCTACTGTAGGAGGGGGGATACCCCCCTCCCACACCCTCCCCCCTCGCTCGCTTCGCTCGCTTCCAAGTAAACATTTATTTGGGCAAAAAAGAGAAAAAATAGAGCATGCAAGTATGCTTAAAATCGCAAGCTAGCAACCCTAAAAATGAAAAATCTCCCTACTGTGGGAGGGGGGATACCCCCCTCCCACACCCTCCCCCCTCGCTCGCTTCGCTCGCTCGGGCTCGGTCTCTACGCTCCCTCGCAATACCCAGCTCAGCCCCTCAAACTCCCTCCTTGGAAAAAAGCTAGATCCGCCCCTGATATCTACTGTACATTCTGTACAAGCATACGCCCGCTTTCTCAAGCTCAAAAAAAAACAAAAAAACAAACAAACAAACAAACAGAAGTAATGAAATCAGGAAGAAGAAATTAGTATAATTAAGGCTATAACTTCGTCAGTGTTCCTTGATGTACTGTAAAACATTTAAGAACTACTTTCGCTTTCTTCAATTTTTACACCATACTTTTGAATACTCTGAACACAGTCCATCCCAATCCGGTAACACATTACTAGAATGCTTGATGAAATGGGTGGAAAAAGGCTGAAGGAAAGTAAATAATAAACTGAATCGATTTCATAAATAGGACTAAACTGACTTGGATTAAATAGTCATACTCACAATTTACAATGACGTTAAACTCCACCTGGATTCTGCAGTCACGTGCACTCGCTCTACATCTATACGTAAGAGAGTTATATGTGCTTAATTTCTTGATGGTCAAGTTTGAGCTTCTTGTCGGATTGGTGGGGCTGTAAGCGACTTCGTAATTTGTATCCCCCGTCTGAGGAGCCTCATTCCAGAATATGTTTTCTATGCCGGCTAAAGATAAAGAGAGAAGGAGGTAGAGAGAGAAAGAGAGAGAGAGAGAGAGTATAGTATATTGCACAGTATAAAATATATAGTTGAATATTCAGTGTGAGTCAATAAAAAGGAAACCCAGATTAAACCCTACATAACAATACAATCATTTCCTATACATTTAATCAAAGCTACTCACGTTGTAGCCTATCATGTTTTCTTTAATTTGATCAATAAAATCGAACCATGGACAGCTGAACAGCATCATTATTTCTGATCCATCTCAAATTTTCCTTTGCCCAAGTTCTGAATAAAATGTATGGTCAACCAGAGTTGGTTGAATGGTCTAAATTCAAATTGAATGCACTCACATATAATGAAAGCATTTCCTGAAAACCTTTCATCCCAGACATGGGCAAAGGTGATTCTGACATGCATTTTACAGAAATGCCCTTTGCTCAGTCTTTCATGATCGCATTTTGGTGAGCAGCCCATCAAATTAAAGAAGATAAAGAAGATATTATGAACTATCATCAGATCATACCATCATGATATTTTAGCGATCTTAATTTCTTTAGAAGATATTTGGTATGGATGTTGGTTTCCTTTTTATTGACTCACACTGTATAGTAAAGATGACGAACTAAAACAATTTTCACAGTGTCATGTTTTTTAATTCCAACTGAATCTGTTGGTTTAAGAATTTTACGAATGTTTGGCCTGTCCTCATAACAATAACCGTCTGATGTTAACAATAATAAATGAGCTATGTAATGCATTATCATTACACTTTTTGCGTTCTACAAATTCAAGATTCGTTGTTATTACGTAAATCATTGTAGTATTTCCTTGTTATCAATCATGCTTTCATGATATCATGCTCTGTAAGAGTTGTAAACGTAATGATCGCCATTTCTATCACGGACGCAGATTCATTATGAGTTTTTCAGACCCTTTTCTGCATCTTTAAACAAGTTTAATATTCATCTAAATATATACCATACCACATAATGATTACAATAATCATAACTAATAAATAAATGATAAATATTCTTGTCTTATTTAGGTAGTATATTCCCATACAAGATCTTGTTAAAAATGAAAACACTATATAGATGAAGTTTGTTTTTTTTTTCTTTTCAACAGGGGACGGTCAACTTACCATACCAGTAAATTTGGAAGTCACTGGTAGTATTGTTAAAGACACATTGTAAAGTGAGCGAATCTCCCACATTTCCAGTGAGTTCTGTTTCAGTAGGCATAAAGACTGGCTTGACTGTCCTTGTACCTGCGATAATTCACATAAATACAAACAAAGTATCACGCTGTATCCTCTGCTCTTATGTTCTATTTGATTCATTATGATAGTTTCATTTCCCTTTTCCTTTTTCGATGAAATCAGATTGAATTTATACACTGAAAAATCTCCTTGTAAGATTTCAACACAAAAAGCGTTAAAATTTATTAGAGTTCCGGGTTTACCGGTAGCCAGCACAAATCTGGTAATTTTTACCTCATTGCCTGGTTATTTCAAGCACATCTTCTCTAATCAAATTACCAAATTCCTGGTGAACTAATTCGATTATACACGGAAAATAATTTACATGGAAATTTTTTAACCAGGTACTTTCTGTGCGTGTAACCATACGCGAACTGTTATTTATCTCGAAAAAATGATGTGCGTCCCTACATTATGGGTGTAAGAAATCATCCACAGAAAATTTACCTCAGATACATCATTAATTAGAGATATCACAAACATTGAAATTTAGTCTCTAGTGACAATAACAAATAAACGTGCAAAGTTATCGATGAGAAGTAAATAAACAACAATTAAAGTCAGTACAGCAATAGTGTCGACTTTTTTCAGAATGAAGTGTGAAATAGAAGTTTTCAAATAAGGTATCCGTATTTCACTGCAGTGCACTTTGTATCTGTTGATACTTACTGAAAATTATTTTACACATATGAAAGATATGAAACTTATTATAGAGCAGCCCAATATTAGGCGTGTTATGCCCGTGTCGCATGAATTTACTCCAAATTACTGGTTTGCAAATAAGAATAAAGAGTACACAATAAATCAACTTTTCACGTGAAAGCAGTCGAAGAATAATATATCCAGTAAAGGATCATGACAAGCAAAGTAGGCCTATATTTTATTTATTAATATGAATAATGATTTAAAAAAATAGCAGGGAAGAGAACAGTTCAAACACATCTGGATTCGTTAAAGACCTTAACTGCCCCCATGTTGATACTTTAAATATTTTGGGTGAAATCTTACCTAATATTGGGCAAAAAGGGAACATGCATATTTGCTGGATAAAATTTCACCCAACATTGGATACACTTTTATACAATATTGGGTAAAGTTTACTCAACTTCTTTCTAGAGTTTCAAGGAGATCTAGTAATAAGGGGGGGGGGGGGGGGAGGATTCCTGGAAGGCCTACCTCGTAAAAAGTGTTCGATTCCTATACAACAACAACAACCTAAAAAGACCAGTCATGTACTTACATTGGAATTGGCCCGCTACGAGATTTAGGAGAAAACATGAATTTGCGATCCAGATGTAAATTGAGACTGCAGCCATATTGAAAACTGGGGAAAGAAAACAGGTAAATGATGACTATGAAAGTCTGTATGAACATGTACAGAATGTCCCTCGGCGGTGTGTGCTGATATGACATCCATTTTATATTTGCGTCAGGAAATCTTGAATTTCATTGGCTTGTTGAAAAATCTTATGCTTCCAAGAGAGCCACCCTGATTCCTGAGCTATATTATCTTCCTTCATGAATAGATTCAGAAAATAAGAAGAGTAGGGCAAATTCATAGATTTATTACATGATGGTTGTTTTCATTCTCGTGCACATTTTTTGCGTAATGAAGTGCGCATGGTGTAACGGTTGCATGTCGCTTTTCCGAAAGTTCATAATTCCGAAGGTTCGTTTTTCCGAAGGTTCCTTATTCCGAAGGTTCGTTACTCCGACGGTTCGTGATTCCGAAGGTTCATAATTCCGGAAATGAAAAAGGGTTCATAATCCCCATAAATGAAATAGGGTTCCTACTTCCGAAAAAGAAAAGAAGGTTCATATTTCCGAAAAATTATGTAGGGCTCTATTGCATTTTCGAAATTACAAACCTTCGGAATTATGAACCCTTATTCATATTCGGAATTATGAACCCTATTTCATTTTCGGAATTATGAACCCGATTTCATTTCGGGAATTACGAACCTTCCGAATTATGAAGCCCCTGCTACGGGAAATTAGTGATTCGTAATTACGAACCTTCGGAAAAACGGACCTTCGGAAAAACGAGTACCCCCTCCACCCCCCCCCCCCCGGTGTAACTAGGTTTCATTGTATTTCATGCTGAAAACGTTTCTACCGCCAGTCTTAACACCTAGGAATCAGAATGTCCAGATAAATGAAATTTATATGTGCGAAAAGGTGGTGAAAACGGTGTTCTCGGAAACCTGAGCCACCTAAATATTAATGGAACTAACGCTCACTTATCACCTTTATCACTCACAGATACAACTACCAGACAGGTACTTTAACTAATATCCTAGTAACATCAACAAGACCGACACCAGGGGGGCGTTTTATCAAGTGTCTTGTCAGTGATTTTTACTGACAAATTTGCTCTCAGCCAATCAGATGCAAGGATTTCAGTAGCTTATAACAGTTTATTGTAAATTGTCAGTGATAGCAAGTTTAATGAAACGGGGCCCTGGCCGACAACAGACCGAACGAAAAATTACCTTATCCTTAAAGGGCTGGTCACATTTTGTCCGATAACGATAACGATAGCGAGATTTTTCATTAAAGGTACACACTAGAGCCGCCCTATACTATTAAAGTGATTTGGTAACTTTGTAGAGGCTTGATAAAATCTGAGCTGCCTGGCCTTACATGTTATCAATGTATGTAATATGGTGTAAACATAAAGCCCAGGAAAAAAAAGCACTTCAAAATCATCATGTGCTTCACAAAAGTAAACATATTCAAGTGACCGGAAATGCCAGACTTATTTTCCCCCATAGACTCTGTGTTAGACTAAAGCGTACGGTCATACGCTTTCGTAAATGGGAGTATTCAGTCATAGATATCTTAATAATAGCATTACATTTTTGAAAACTTTTATGCCTGGCTATTTATTTATCCATCTGAACATCACTATACAAGACAGATATCAAACTTCAACAATTCATTAAATAAAGCCTCCACAAAGTTACCGCATCCCTTTAACAGACACAAGCATACTCACACGTTCAGACTACAATAGTAGGGTGTACCTTTAATTGAAAATTTTGTTATCGTTAATGTAATCGGACAAATTTGACCATCCCTCTTATGGCCAAGAAAAGGTCGATTTGGGGTCGGGGCGGAGAAGGGTTTTTGTCGTGTGACTGAGGTATTAGATATGGTCGTGCATGGCGTACATCGCTTTGTCCATCACAGCAACTTCAATGAATATTGGCGTAGCGTGTGCTCAGTCATCTGGGGGGGGGGGGGCACTAATCCCACAGAAGGCACCAGTCGTACTGAGTGGTGAAATGTGAGATATTAAAGTCATAAGGTGGGGGGGGGGGGATGAATCGGAAGGGTCGTTCTTTTGACGTCACCTCCCCACTCTTCCTATATTTCTCCCTCTGTCTCCTCCTTTCTTCTTCTTTCCTCGCCATTCGATAGGCGGCGGGGGGGGGGGGGGGGGTGGCATGCCTCCACAACTTCGCCTCTCAATAAGTAACAAATGAAATCAACACTTTAGTGTTGATTTGAGTATTGAGTGGCGTGATGACATGGCAATCTCACCCCATGGGAGCGGTATAAAGTACAATGCAAGTCATTTCCTTCCTCTCCTGGCGCTACCGATTAATAAATCATTATTCTTGACCTTGAACGAGCATTGAGGTGAGGAAGGCATTACCAAGGTTTAATTGGGTACAGTATTTTAGATGAAGTAATGGTCATCCAGTTGTCTTTGTTAGACTAGTTTTAACATAGCTACTTCGCAATATCAATCAACATACGCCATGCAGTGACCAGAGGTAGCCGTATGTTATGAGGTGAAGCTCATGAGGTGAAAACGATATTCTTATAGAGCATGTCTAATGGCTATTCTCAATTGTATACATACTATAGTGTTGCATAATAGTGATAATTGTCTTATTCATCATCCCAGCGTTTAAAAAGTACCTATTTCATACACGAGTCGAGAGGGGGAAATGTGGGTAAAACATCTTGCACAAGTTCAGGGACTAAATGTAAATACGAAAACCGACAGGATAGAATAGATTTCTGATGCTCATTTCATGCCAGAAAAATAATTTGTTTCTTTATTTTGTTACATAAATATAGCAATTTATACTGAACTTAGGGGTTGACGAATGGCCTTCCATAAATCAGCGGCCTAAGTTAAGCCAGGCCTAACTATAGCCACTTTCGAGAATACGGGCCATAATCTAAAAGAATAAGAAAAATTATGTTTCCGCCATTATTGTAATGGAAGGTTAACCTCAAGATCTTTCTTCAAATTGGATTGTAGAATAAGGTTCCTTAATTCACATATTTTACCCAGAATGTGAATCAAGTGATCCTTTTTGACTAGTTATTGCCGCTTCATGGCCAGGAGGGAAATGGAGCTGGAACTGGGCCCCATTTCATAACACTTTTTATCAATAACAAGTTACAATAATTGTTATAAGCTACTGAAATCCTTGAATCTGATTGGCAGAGAGCGAATTTGTCATAGAAATGGGGTAGTTGTTATTGATAACAAGTTTTATGAAACGGGGCCCTGATTAATGAAAGCTTTGGTGAATTCAAGTAAGGCAAAGCGTTGGGTAGAGAAATATACTAAGCCAAAGTTTATTCATTTATTAGGGGGTCAGATACGTCTATAAAAATCAGCTCTAAACATAGAATTTCTTGAAAACATCTCATAAATACTTGTTAATCAACGTTGATCTGCGCTTATTATGCGTATCCAAACGATAAAAAATAAATAAGAAAAAAAAAAGAAAGAAAGAGAGGAAATCTATCCTTTTATTCATTCGACATACCCCAAATTCTCTGCATGTCCTGCTTGTATACGTATGTACAGTGCACTGGATGGGGTATGGCCAGCTTTAGTCATTTTGTAGAGGAATTTCATCTCCATAGTAAATTTATGTATGCCGCACAAGCAGCAATATTAATCCATGACATCAATATTAGATTTGGAGTTTGCACTTCCGTTCCGGTCGTTGGCCTACCGTACAAAACAACTAAACGGCGACGGCTCGGAACCCTGTGATTGTTTTCTAGTTGTTTTTTTAAAGTAGATTTTTTGAAAGCGCATTGTTCTCTCCTCTTCATTAAAAAAAATTCCCGCGGAAATACAGAAAAAAAAAATATTTAAAGGGTTGAAAAGAAATGTTGCATACAATAGTTGTCGGCGGTTGTCAAAAGGTACAATTTTAGACCACAAGGAAGAAAAGAAAAGAAGAAAAAAAAAAAAAAACCAGGTGAATGGACCTAGAAAAAAAAAAGCTGTACTTGTTTGAAAGTTTACAGAAACATAATCCATTATTTATTAAATTGGATAACGTAATGCACTAGGCAAATTTACATGATTTACCTCAAATTTATTTGTTGATCCTACATTTACAACATTACTAAATTACAAAATAATGAATATATTGTTCATTGTTTAATTTTGATAGAAATGAGAAACCCTTGTATCTTTAAACATACATGATTGAGCAATAAACTACGAAATACTTTTGTTTGCGTAGCGGTTCCACTAATGTACACACAAGTTCATATGGCGATAATCATTATGCAAAAAATATCGCCGATACTATTCATTCTAGGCTAGTATATCTTTCAAATGATAATGAATATATCTTGCCACTGTATTATCGATGCATGCCATACAACTCTATTATGATTATTACTTTTTTGCAGTCCTCTTCCTTTCCCTCTACTCCAAGTTCCCTATCCTCTTCTCTCCCTCTCTTTGTCTGTCCCTTTCTTCCTTTCCTGTATTAAATTATATTGTATTTGTGTATTTAGGCGTACCCGCTATCATCTGCTTATTGGGATTGCGCCTTCTTCCCTGTAATTTTGCAAGTTCTTGATTGTACTGATACTATTTTATATGCATGTAAATTGTAATATTTGAACATAATTATGTTGAATGTTGTCAAAATCAGTGGAAGAAAATAAATGTTAATTTGAATAATTCGTTTTCATGGGGCAGATCCCTTGAATTCGAATGACTTCTCTGTAGGCATTCCTATTGATGACAAGAAACAGTATTTTCGTTTCCCGAATTCATCTAAAATATCACATGCCGAATGATATGATTAATTACTTACCAAAAACTCCTAACTGATGCCGAGTGATTAGTCAAATTAGTTGAATATGCCTCAAACTCATCAAGGAACCACGCAACGCCCCATATATGAAGATTACACAATCTTGCAATCCACTGGCAATATTTCAAACTTGATATATAACGGTGATGCAAAATACAAGTAGCTTCCAACGACTGTCCATCAGCACAACATAAGAAAATACGATTTGATAGATGTCAGAAAGGTTCGCGACTAGGTAAGATATATCATTTCGTCACCCCTGAGTCCTAATGTGACACCGTCATCGAATGAGCGCTAGAAGAATTACACAACATGCGCAGAGACACACACCGTTGAACTAGCGGTACGACAGAATACTGAAGAGGAATGTACATCCGCTATGTAAATCACACGTTTTGGCGCCGTTTTCGGCTTTGGCGGTGCATCGCATTGGCGCGTCCTGCGAAAGGCGAGGCCCGCCTCTTCGATCCTCACAGCTTCAAACTTTGGAAGTGTCGTAATAACAACCAGTAGGCTCTGAATACTTCATGAGATTACCTGTGCTCATTTCGCTGTACCCCAGTCAAAGTTGGAGGCCCATCTCTTCTCTATATCATCTCTTCTGTCAAATAGAAGGCGATTCGTGGATACGACGAGTCACCTCCGCGCGGTCCGATACTTCCCGATCATCGTATCCTTAGCGTACTAGTTAGTCTTCATGAAGACTGCTTTTCAAATAAAAAGAAGTAGAACTCAGTGCACTGTTAAAAGTAAAGTAGAACTCCTTTAGGGAGGATAGAGAGTAATTCTATCCACTATACCATAATCATTGGACAGTGAATGGAATGAGTCTTATGAGGTTTAAAGCTATTGGCGTTTGGTGTAAATTTACGTGATGAGTGTGCTGTAAATCCATGATATCCAGATGAAAAACAATGAAAAAGAAGAGAATGATGGAATATCAAAGTAAAGAAAAGTATTTCATGCAAAATATGAAATACGTGTAAGAATGACAATGGAAATTCAGGCAATGTCATTTGGGGATAATGCTGGTGAGCACGTTTGCGTGGTTTGGCTTAAGTTTTTTTTTCACCGCAGGTTATGGCTTTTCAATAGCATACTATTTGGAACGTCTTTCGTGTATGTATCAAATTATAAATTGCATTTTCAACATTTTAGTATATAAGGCTTAGTCTTTGCCTATAAATGAAAATTTTGAAAAGAAATGACGTGAGGAAAGCCTGGAGATGGTGCAGAATTTATGAAAGGAGAGAGGGAATTTGATAAAATAATAAGTATTGCCTTGACATCTAAGTGTATTGAAAAAAGAAACACAAGACAACGATTTTATTCGAGACTATTATAGTGTGTTCTTGGACGACAAGAGTATCTTTGGATATCCCGATCAAATATTCATTGATACTCATATCGTATCTCGAGATGGGTGGAGAGTTGCCATTAATTGGAATGGCCCAAAGGCGCGTGCATGAGACACGGTCGAGCGGCACAGCGGCAAGCAACTCCCCCAAACTCCCCGGGTTGGTCTCAAGAGAGAGAGAGAGATAGAGAGGCGCACTGGAGCCCGAGCGCATAGCCTATATAATTTGGCAATATCTATTGCCGGGGCTCTAAAATGATACTATACGCGTATTAGGCACTTCATCCAATGATTAAATGAAGCAAAAGGGGATATTCCACCATGTAGAGTCACCGTGATTAAATTTAAATTAAAGAGAAGGCTGAATTCTGGTAAACGTAAAGGTGAAAAATGATTTGTCATTCAACTTTTTTTTCCTTCTTCCAGTTATTCCTGTGTTAAAGAAAATAGTTGAAAAGTTTGGGAAACATGTTGATGCCTCAAGGGTGTTCATTTCCATAAATAGGCCCTACCCATATAAGTGTGCAGTGCTTTCGACTATAATGTGATTTTTTGCAAAATTGGGTCGTATACATCTGATGCTTCCAAAACCTCACAATACACAATAATCGAGGGGGGGGGGGGGGATACTCGTTTTCCAGAAGGTTCGTTTTTCCGAAGGTTCATAATTCCGAAACACAAATTTTCCATAGCAGGGGATTCATAATTCCGAAAATGAAATAGGGTTCATAATTCCGAACATTTGTGCGATATTCCAAAGGTTCGTAATTCCGAAAATGAAATGGGGTTCGTAATTTCGAAAATGAAAAAGGGTTCATAATTCTGAAAAAGCAATAGAGCCCTACATAACTTTTCGGAATTATGAACCCTTTTCATTTTCGGAATTGTGAATACGAACCTTCGGAATTATGAACCTTCGGAAAAACGACATGTAAACCAATAATTAACCTCTTTTATATGTTTTACCCGTTTACGAGTTTCTTTTACAACACATTTGCACCCAGTAGTATACTCAACCATTGCTTATGCCTTACCTATAAGCCATTAATGTTATTTTTGTTAATAATATACTTTTATTTTTAAATACTCGGGTACTGTGGGGCATTTTGTTTTCAAACATCGCACTGCTAACAGGGAAAGACGTTTAGAGTAATGCCTAAATCACCCCATCATAATTCTATACCGCGATATTAGCATGTAATTGGTTCGTTAGATGGCGCGAAAGAGCACCGAGGAAACAACGAACGTACGTGTCTATTTAAAAAAATGACACGATGGGGCACTTTCTCCCCTAAGGAAATCAGACGAGAGATTAAAATTTGAAGTCGGGTTGAAATCAATTTGCATGTCAGTCTTTAACCTCCTTCCACGTGCTGAAAACTAATTGAAAAATATAAGAAGGTTGTGTAACCTCGTCAAAGTAATGTCATGTCGCCAGAGTAGAACAGAAACTCTGAGCTGACGAAAAGGGCAGATACTGGGTACAAGAAAGGAAGGGAAAGTGAATTAGGAGGGAGAGAAAGAGAGAGAGGGAGATAGTGAGACCGCGATAGATTAAGAGGGAACATAGAAGAAAGACAGTGAGAAAGAGAGAAGGAAGATAGAGAGAGAGAGAGAGAAAGAGAGAGAGTGAAAGAGAAAGAGAGAGAGAGAGAGCACGTGATAAAACAGAAAATAAAGAAGCAAAAAGAATGAGAGAAATGAATTGGATTTTAGAGAGCGGGAGATAGGGAGAATGAGAGAAAGAGATTATATTAGAATGACAGAGAGAAAGAGAGAGAATGAGAGAAGAGATAGATAAAAAGAGAGAGGGAGGGGGGAGGCTGTGATGGAAACAGAGAAAACATCAGAGAGAGAGAGAGAGAGAGAGAGAGATACTCATCAATAAGCATAAAGAGGAACAGAAAAAATCATAGCAAGTAATATATCGAAATTGTAAAATGAAATATCATAGGATTTGTTATTATAATTTGTGATTATAGAACATAAGATAAATACAATAACAACAATAATATAATATATAATGATGTGTTTCCATAGATATGGGCACATGATAAATATCAATAAGTAAAGTATATTATGCACAAATATTAACCTAAGTGATGTTGAAAACAGTTGGACATGTTTAAAAGCAAACCTTGTATATTACATGTCCAAAAACTTATATTTAATCACAACTGGGTTTCTCAATAATATTTGATTCATAAAGCATCATTACGAGAAGCGAATTATTGATAAGAGAGAATTGATAAGTGAATTGAGGTAGAAGGACAATTGCCTCAACCCACAAGAAAAACTAAAGTGTGAAAGTAAAGTGAAAGTGCAAGACGGTGTAGGAACAAAAGAGAATGAAGAGAAGGAGGATGGAAGAAGGAGGAGAGTGAAAGAAAGTGAGTGTGTTTGTGTAGTTTCGAAATTTAAAGTTTACGAAACAACGGCTCACTAACAACGACGAGGATTCGCACGGGCCCGAAACAACGACGCTCCTGTTCTAAGACTACGGTACAAAGTCGAGCGACAGTCGTTTAATGAGCAGAGAGGTCATCGTTAACAACGAGAGTGCTAAACTTAAAGTTTATTCTGTCCACACGGTCTGTAACTTCAACGAGGACCCCCCCCCCCCCCCCCCCGTACTGCTCGTGGTTTCGGCGTTAACCACAAGCGAGCTTGTGGTTCTGGAACTAGAAGTAAACTTAAAGGAGAATGAAACCCTGGGGAAAAATCAATTTTTATGAAAAGAGAGGATAGAGAGAAGTAATTTTAAAAAGTTCCATCAAAATCGATTATGAAATGAGAAAGTTATGAAAGTTTGAAAAAGTCTCAATTTATTTTCTATGGCGATCCTCAAACTGGCAATGTTTCTTCAAAGTGACAGGTTTAGTAGTACAACTCTCCATATATTTTGTACACAAAATTTCATATTTCCCCCATTATCTCTCAAGGTGCAGCTTGTCTCCTTC
The DNA here is from genome assembly GCA_025618425.1 of Heliocidaris tuberculata. NCBI lineage: Eukaryota > Metazoa > Echinodermata > Echinoidea > Camarodonta > Echinometridae > Heliocidaris > Heliocidaris tuberculata. The sequence goes on from CM046833.1 coordinate 24,770,012, forward strand.
TTAGCTCAAGATATATCATGGGAAAATGTATTTGACACATAACATATGTTGAGTTCATAAAAAGACAAGCAGCATCTTTAGAGATAATGGAGAAAATATGAAATTTTGTGTACAAAACATATTGAGAGTTGTACTACTAAACCTGCCATTTTGAAGCAACATTGCCAATTTGAGGATCGCCATAGAAAGTAAATTGAGACTTTTCAAACTTTCATAACCTTTTCATTTCGTAACCGATTTTGGTGGAACTTTTTTAAAAATTGCTTCTCTCTATCCACTCTTTTGATTAAAATGGATATTTCCCCAGGGTTTCATTCTCCTTTAAAGTTTCGAAACTAGGAGTCCGTTCATACGGTCTGAAACTACAAGATAACTACAAGATAACTTAAAGTTTGAAACTACAAGCGAAACTTAAAGATTAGCTCCCTTCGAGTGAACCTGACTAATGTTACCTTTCATCTTTTGATTTAACCTGCTATACATGATATGTGATATTTTACGCTCGAGAGAGCAAAGACCACTTTTTTGAAAATCCAGACTTGACAAGAATTGGTATTTGTTCTGGCTGGCATCAGGAAAGTTAAGAGTCATGGAAAGGCTTGGAAATTTTCTATTTTGATCAATAATAGACAATTTATGAAAGAACAGGGGTGTTTCATAAAGCTGTCCGTAAAGTTATGCATGACTTTACGAATGACTTGAATATGAAGTGCCAGATGGGATGCCCAAAGTTTTTTCTGATGTTTTTAAACAAAGTGTGACTGTATTTCCAATAACCTCAATTAAATTATGGCAAAATGTACATTTTACATTAAATTTTTTTGTTATAATAAGAATGTTAATCTACATCTGCACAGTTCAACTTCAGTTGATGCAGTTAAAAATGATTGAGTATCCCATTTGGCTTGTCATATTTAAGTCATTCGTAAAGTCATGCTTAACTTTATGAACAGCTTTATGAATCAATCCCCTGATTTTGTTCTCTGCATGTAGGGTAGTTACTATCTAATCAACATTTCTATGCTTCACTGACTTGAGCAATTATGTCTGACTGTTTTGAAATGTTGAACTTTGCAAGTTTTTAATTCAAGCTTGCTTTCTCTGTCAACCATACAGTTTTGAATGGATATGTCGGAATATACAGAAAACAAAGCCTACTTTTTCAGAAATTACCTTTTAATAATCAAAATATGACAATTTTAAAGTATTAAAGTTTTAAAGTTTTAAAATATGACAAATTTGGTGTCCCTATAGCCAGATTTTTTTAGTGTCATTTGTTAGAAGAGATCCTAAACTATCCACGTGTATTGATATTTCCTACAAATATTTCGAAAAATTTTTTGGGGGAGATTTGTTTCAAACTGTTAACTTTGTTTCTGGGAGGCACTGTATATCACCCCTTTTCCCATTCGCACTTTACGATCTCTTTTCATAAATTTACGAGAAGAAAATTAAGCTGACACTATCTTCGTTGATTTCAGTTCAGGTGTACATTTTAATAGGGTTTTATAATTATTTCTAGGTGATGAACGCGAGCAGAAAGAAAGCCGCTTTGACTGTCATCACTCATTCATATCACTCCTGTATAAGATGAAGTGCGGGGGGGGGGGGGGATCTCAAAATGGTAACTGCACATGATGTACTATGCTAGATAACATGATACTAATTAATTCTAGAAACCATGAAACCATAATTATATGCCCTGCCTGTTCGTAATGAAGAAAACCAAAGTGCTGAAACATGGCGACAAAGGCTATATTGGAATTATGTTGTATTGAAATGAATTGTAACGAAACTTCATGTTTAAGAATGTTAAAAATGTGCAGTTGGGTTTGAAGTGTGTGTGTGTGTGTGTGTGTGTGAGAGAGAGAGAGAGAGAGAGAGAGGGGGACGGTGTGTGTTGTGTGTGCGTGTGTGTGTGTGTGGGGGGGGGAGGCTTGTTAATGTTTTATTTTGGGAGGGATATAATTTGTTTTTATTTATTGATTTCATTTTTTTCTGACTGTAGGCCTATGTAATTTAGGATATTTTTACTTCATGAGTATGATTGATAACCTATGAATTGTATCGTTTTTGTATGACGTCAATCTGCATAGGCCTAAGTCAGTTCCATTTTGTAATGAAGAATTATATTTATTATTTGATTTAAGTCAATGAAAGGAAGACATGATATACATGTGCGTGTATATTGTTTCCCTTGTTCATGGGGGGGGGGGGGGCTATTTTATGAAAAGATTTCATTCAATGCTTTTTTTAAAGTTTTGAATTTCACTTATTCATTTATAGAAAATGTAACATGATAATGTACTATATTTGTTGAATACTTTCATTGAAATGTTGATCTGTGATATATGTTATTATGATTTATGTATAATTATTGAGTGGAATTAAAATAAAGATCAATGAAAATGAAATGTGCGTGTGTGTGTGTGTGTGTGTGTATGTGAGAGGGGGAAAAACCGGCCCGGCTCCCCTCTTAAAATCTTTCATCCGGCTTTCCTAAATTAGTGCCCATAATTTTTTCGCACATTAATTGTGTACCACCCCCTTCAAATAGACCCCTCCCGATAGTCGGGTTAAGCTGAATTAGGAGACTACCAAGCCCAATAGTATGAATCACTTATTCTACAGTACAGGCATACAAACCATCTAACAGCAGGAGGGAGGATACAGGATTAAAACAAAGGAGGGAGTGGCAATTCCGCAATATTCTCTAACAAGCCCCACAAGTGGGCTATCTCAGGTTATCACATTTTAGGATCATAATTATTGATGTCAAATCATCGAATTGCACCTGTAATTTCTTCAAAATGTCTTCTCTTTATATGAGGTCCAATTGAATCACCCACCGTAGTCTCCATTTTGCTTTTCGAGCCATGAACTATGTCTGATTCTGACTGCCGCGGCTAGAAAAATTGCCGACATCATGAGATACAGGCAGATTTTAGCTGTTGTAGTTATGTTGTAATCACCGTGGAGGATAAGATACAACAAAATTTACAACAATTTTCAGAAAGACCAATTTAGTTATTATGGTGAAGATACCACAATTGACAAGCAACGGTTTTCAGAATACCCGCGCCCCTGCATGGATACCCTTGTAAAAAAAAAAAACCCATGGATTTCGTGATGTGGTAAAACCATGGTTTTCCACTCAATTCATGGTAATCTAAAACAATGGTTTTTAAATGGTTTTACCATGGTTTAATGGTGGTTTTACCGTGGTAAATTGGAACGCACATATAATGGTTTTACTATAATATGGTTATATTACCACGGTTTTTTAACCATGGTTTTGAACCAAGTAAAACCATGGTTAAACAGTAGTGAAACCGTAGATTTAAACTTGTTTTACCGAGGTTTTACCGTTTTGAAACAGTGGATTCCGTATATGGTCAAACCATTGTTTTACAGCGAATCCAGGAAACAGTAAAACCACGGTTAACCGCGGTCAACCATTGTTTCACCGTCGTTATATTCGTACACTTTTCCATGGTTTGACCATTGTTTTATCAACTTAGAACCATCGTTTAATAAGTGGTCAAACCGTGGTTTTACCAGAGTTTCACGACGGTTTGACCATGGTTAAAGGTAATAAACAGTAGTGGTATAGCAAAATGAAAGTTGGCATGAAACTGCTCAAAAACAGTCTCATATTGTTCGGCTTGCATAAAAAGATACATGAGTGAGATAATCCGGTATTCTATTCATGATTTCCGGTGATTTTCAGTAAAATAATTCAAATGATCGAATATCAACGGTTACCTTATACCCTCGCTAAGTACCACCTTCCCCGACGCTCCCGGCTCAACGGCGCACAGCGGTTCGCACACACTGTTACACGTGTGTGAACTGTCAACGCGGTACCGCGCTTGTAATTCGATGTTTATTTTTTGGGATATTTTAGCCATTTCTAAACCATTTTTCTTCAAACAAACGTCACCTACGTTCGAAATTAATCATTTCACAACAGTATATGTATAGTAATTTCCGTTCCAGCTGACAAAGTAGTTAAATATCCAAAGCGCCACTTTTCCCACTACTGTACGATACCTTTAAACCACAATAAAATTACGGTCAAAACCACAGTAAAACCTCGGTTTTACGATGGTTCCGGCGGAAACCATGGTAAATCCATTGTAATTCACTGCCGGAAGTTGGAAGTTCCAACTGCATGGTTATATAACTTCCATTTATTTAATTTAATTATTATATTATATAACATGGTTACTGTGAAACTTAAACTACTAATCACACAAGCACAAGTCATAATCATTATAACATCATAAATGAACCATGGATTATGAGCGATCCACTGCAAAACCATGGTTTAACTATGGTTTTATCATGGTTTTTACGGTAAAACCATGGTAATTTTTTAAAAAGGGTTCCTGATTAAGAGGTATTTTAGTCCCTCGGTCTCTCTTCCATGACATTTGAGCTAAATTGGGTCTGCATATAGAGCCTGCTTGTTGTCGACTGTACTAGACTAAATTTGCCAGCTAAGCAATCTCTCTCTTTTTCCCCTCTCTTTCTCTCGAGTCTCCTGCATATGCCCCATCCAAATATGCCATCCAAATTTGCTAACCAGGGCCCCGTTGCATAAAACTTACCATTAATGGTAACTCTGCTATCAATGGTAACTACCATGGTAACATCACTCAACAGCCAATCAAAATCAAGGTTTCCATGGGAGTTACCATTGATGGCAAAGTTACCGTTAATGGTAAGTTTTATGCAATGGGGCCCAGAATACATTTCCCAGGTCTAACTGTCACTGAATGGTCTTTCTGTAATTATCTAACAACTAGGACCCATAGTGGTTACATGATAGGCTATGCAGTTTTTATACTTTTGATGTTTCTGGCATTAGGCCCTATTTATAGATATACAGCTTACTTTCTTTAAAAAAAAAAAAATCACAGTTTGTGACATTGGCAGTGTTATCTTTATTATTTTAGTTATTTTTGTTTGGCAACCAGTTACGATGAACTATTTTCCACAAATATTATGGGTTTATTACCATGGTGTTTTAACCAAAGTAAAACCGGCATGGTTTTAATCATAGCTTTATAACCATGGACTTTAAGCATGGTAGGATGATACTTGTTACTATGGTATTACTATTATGGATTTTTTTTAATACCATGGTAAAATCGACCTCTCTCTCCTTTTTTCCCTCTCTTTCTCTGGTGTATCAACAAGGGTAAAACTGAGGTTAAATCATGGTTTTATTACCATGGTTTTTGAACCATGATAAAACTATGGTTTCAATCATGGTATTATAACCATGGCTGTTGACTATGGTAAAATGATTGTTTTACAATGTTGTATAATAACCATGATCTTTTAACCATGGTAAAACCTGAAATTTAAACCGCGGTTGTATTACCATGGTGTTTTAACTATTATAAAACCATGGTTTCAGTCATGGTTTTATAACCATGGTTGTTGACCACGGTAAAACGATTGTTAACCATGGTAAAACGAAGATTTAAACCATGGTTTAATTACCATGGTGTTTTAACCATGGTAAAACCATGGTCTTTTTATAATGATAAGAAAATGGTTTAACCATGGTATTAGTACCATAGTTTTTTAACCATGGTAAAACCATAGTTTGAATCATGGTTTTATAACCATGGTTGTTGACCACGGTAAAACGATTGTTAACCATGGTAAAACGAAAATTTAAACCATGGTTCAATTTACCATGGTTTTTTAAACCATGGTAAAACCATAGTTTGAATCATGGTTTTATAACCATTTTTTTTACCATGATAAGAAAATAGTATAACCATATGTATTAGTACAATGGTTTTTTAACCATGGTAAACTTTTCATGGTTGAAATCATGGTTATTTTACCATGGTTTTTTAATGATGGTAACACATTGGTTTCAATATGGTTTTATTACCATGGTCTTTTGACCATGATTTCACCATGGTTTCACCATGGTTTTATTACCATGGTACATTAACCATCGTAAAACCATGGTTTACCCACATTTTATCCGTGGTTTTAACCATGATCATGATTGTAAAACCATAGAGGATGATCGATTCATTGTAAAACCATGGTTTAACCATGGTTTTATCACGGTTATGATGGTAAACCTAGTCTGCAAGCACAGACCCTATTTTGGCACTTTATCAGACAATTGTGTCTTGAGAGGAGCCTAATCCAGCTATATACCCACTGGGCGTTGTGGCGTGCGCCTGTAATCCAGCTAACAGTGGAAGTTATAAACTGATTCAGCGGACCCAGGTTCGAAACTGAGTCACGTCTTTCGGATGGTGACGTTAAAGGTCGGTCCCCAGACGTAAATAATCATATCTGATTGATACACGTCTGTAAAAACCCAATTATACACACACACACACACACACACACCACTGGTCGTCAGGAGCAGCTACAGTACATGGCCTATGGTAGTCTTACAGCGCAGACTCTCTTGTACTACTGAGCAGGGTTTGTGCCTGCAAACTATGGTAAACCCATGGTAATTTTTTACAAGGGTGCAACACTCTTCCCTTGAACTGTGCGATTCTGATGAAATAAATAGAAACGCAACCAACATAAATTCTTCGTTCTTTTTGTAGCAATAGATATCCATGCAAAAAAAAAAAAAAAAAAAATCAAAATATTGACAAAGTACGGTATCTTATTTTAGTGATACAAGCCGCGAATAGTCACCGTGAACTTTGTAAAAAATACTGAACTGTGTGTAAAATGGATGAGTGCACGAACAGTGGAGCACTGTTGCTTTGCAGTGTCAATATGATGATCATGACACGGCCGTCTTTTCTTCTGAAAACGAAGCCTAACTTGTTCCTTTTCAAATTTAAGGAAGATTTTTTCCAGACTTACTCTGTATCAAGAATAATATGACATATACATAAATTAAGCAGGAATATAGAAAAGAATTTCTTATTCAATTTCTAGTCAAATCTTAGGTGCGCAGACTTGGGGCTCCCCTTCATACCCCCTTGGTTTTAAAAGTGGGGGAGGGGGAGGGGATGGCGGAAGTGCCCCCACCTAAATCCGCCAAGTGCTGAATATCTCTTCAAATGCTCATGTGTGCATATCATAGACGTGTGTGTGTAATTGGGTTTTTACAGACGTGTATCAATCAGATATGATTATTTACGTCTGGGACCGACCTTTAACGTCACCATCCGAAAGACGTGACTCAGTCTCGAACCTGGGTCCACTGAATCAGTTTATAACTTCCACTGTTAGCTGGATTACAGGCGCACGCCACAACGCCCAGACGTATTATATATGCCAGGGAAATTTACTGAACGATGACGATTCTGAGATATCGATATTTTCTTAATCTTACATAACTTTAGCAATTTCAAAATGGCGTCAATTCTGGGACGAGCATCGCACAAATTGGCGTCAAATTTCAGAACTGTTCTTACAAATCCAGCTTTAAGTAGGATACCAGTAGTATCATCAAAAAGGTAATGGGTTTTTTTCATTTTACAGGTTTCCTTCTATTTATGATATGCTGCATTTAAGATAGCAAATCACCTGCTTTTACGTGCACAAAGTTTTGTGTAGCTAGTCCCACTTGTTATGATTCTAGTCTGGTGATGTCTGGTAATTAACCAACATGACCAAGTAATATTACATACATGACATATACCGCGTTTACACATTGATCCGACTCTCGGGTTCGACACGAGAGTCGTGTTGAACACGGCAATTTTATGATGTATAATAAACGCGATCAGTGTGATCCGAGACTCGGGTTGAATATATTAACCTCGCATAAGTGTGAGTGGGTCGAACACGCCTTTTTAGCTCCGCCAGAATTAGTAGGTTTCGATCCGAGAGTCGTATCAGACCCGTTTACACATTGATCCGACTCTGTGGTTCGACATGAAAGTCGTGTCGAACACGGCAATTTTATGATGTATAAACGCGATCAGTGTGATCCGAGACTCGGGTCGAACATGCCTTTTTAGCTCCGCCAGAATAGTAGGTTTCGATCCGAGACTCGTATCAGACCTGGCAATTTTTTTTTGATGTATAAACAGAAAGCCGTGTCGAACACGGCAATTTATGAAAGGGAAAACAAAAAGTAAAGAAAAACATAAGTCTAGAATTAGAAAGGAAGAAGAGAGAATGAAAAACAATGAGATTCATTAAGAATAAGATGAAACAAAGAAATAGATCTAGACCTACATGAGGAAAAGATAGAAGAGAGACAATGAAAGAAGGATAAACAAAGAAATATAGTCAAGGATTGTAATTCCGAACAGCTTGTATTACCGAACATGTACAGTTAAGCGCCTCAAATGGGTTTTCATACGCGTGGGATTACGCATATGAAAACCACACTATTGAAACAAAGGTTGTGTCTTTTTCCCATAGGTTTCACACGTTCGGAAATACAGTACCTTTTTCAAGGGACCAAAACGCCGCGTCGTTGGAAAGGGGTTCACTCGGAAGGGAATATTGTATTAAATCTACGTTGTCTTTTTAAAATTCCATCAACTTCTTTTTCTGTAGGACTTTGAGCATTCAGTATGTAGGTTTGACAGATATTCGTTTGATATTTTATTTGCTATCGTTGATTTTCTGAAAAGTGTTCGGACACTGGATCCACTACCATACATTAGGAATTATAAGAGGAAACAAAGAAATACATAAACAAATATAGAAGAGAGAAGATGAAAGAAGGAAAAACAAAGAAATTCATTAGGAATTATACGAGGAAACAAAGAAATACATAAACAAATATAGAAGAGAGAAGATGAAAGAAGGAAAAACAAAGAAATACATTAGAATTATAAGAGGAAACAAAGAAATACATAAATATAGAAGAGAGAAGATGAAAGATGGAAAAAATTCATTAGGAATAAGAGGAAACAAAGAAATACATAAACAAATATAGAAGAGAAAAGATGAAAGAAGGAAATGCAAATTCATTAGGAATTATAAGAGGAAACAAATACATAAACAAAATATAGAAGAGAGAAGATGAAAGAAGGAAAAACAAAGAAATTCATTAGGAATAATAAGAGGAAACAAAGAAACAAATAAACAAATATAGAAGAGAGAAGATGAAAGAAGGAAAAAAGAAATTCATTAGGAATAATAAGAGAAAACAGAGAAATACATAATATACAAGAGAAAAGATGAAAGAAAGAAAAACAGAAATTCAATAGGAATTATAAGGGGAAACAGAAATACATAAATAGAAGAGAGAAGATGAAAAAAGAAAAAAAAACAGAAATTCATTAAGACTCACGATTGAACAAAGAAATACATAAGCAAACATAGAAGAGAGAAAACGAAAGAAGGAAAGACATACAACAAAGAAATTGTAACAGAAAATCAAACAAAAAGCAAAACAGCCTGTGAAAGCTTGCCAATCAACCACGTTTGTGACGTTATGCTACTCCTGTCTGTGATCCTCAAGCCGGGTCGAACTCGCCAATTCAATACATGTATAAACGCGATCACAGTTTTCCTCCCGTGGGAGCTTGAGGCGGGTTCGACACGAGAGTCGTGTCGAACCCGAGAGTCGGAACAATGTGTAAACACGGTATAAGTAGCCTAAATATTACTACAGTGGTCGTATTCACATCAGCAAGACAAATGGTCATACGGACCATTAGCCGGAATTTATGTGTGTATTCAAGGTACTGGGGATACAGATGTAATTTCGTTTCAAATACTGAATAGATAAGTTTGTAGATCTATGGTCTGTGGATGGAAGTTGATGGAATTTTAAAAAGACAACGTAGATAACTAGATTTAATACGATATTCCCTTCTGAGTGAACCCCTTCACAACGACGCAGCATTTTGGTCCCTTGAAAAAACCCATTTTAGGCGCTTAACTGTACACGTTCGGTAATACAATCTGTTCGGAAATACAATCCTTGACTATACATTAGTAGAGCCTAGAGGCGCACGGCCGATATCGGAGACTCTCTCCCATTTGGGAGATTGCCTCTGTTATCAGAGACTTCTACAAATATTTTTGGTAGCTGATGTGGGAGACAGTGTCCCATTTGGGAGATTGATTTTCTTTGTTTACATTTGCGGCAAAGGGATTACCTCGTCGCAAAATGAAAATGTGATAAGCAGACTCCTCATGAAAAATTACCACTTTTGACTGTCTACTTCAAAGATTCACCATCTACCTTTGTTTTCATAACATTTTTTGTTATGACCCACACACAAAACAAATGGGTTTCTGACCTCAGGCAAAAATTTGGCTGGGATCTAGCATTGCGAACTGCGGCTACAAAGTGCCGACTACATGTACATGCTTTTCGCTGAAATTACATACAGTGTGTACATGTATATTTTTAATCTAAAAATTAAACTAAATAAAACTTTGACTATTGATTGATTGCATTCATTAAGTTAAATTTAGTTAGGCCTAACTAACTTACAACTTACAAAAAACAAGTGATTTATTGCGTCATCTGCCCCCATTCCGTATAATGGCAGACAAGTGACGCATGGGTGTGACCTTTCAAAAAGTGCAGCGATTACATTCTGCCATTACGGACTGGGGGCAGATGAAGTAATAAATCATCGTTTTTTGGTAAGTTGTAAGTTATGTACAGTAGTTAACTAAATTTAACTTAATTAATGCAATCAATCAATAGTTGAAGTTTTATTTAGTTTAATTTTTAGATAAAAAATATACGTAATTTCAGCGAAAAGCATGTACATGTACTTGGCACTTTTTAGTCGCAGTTCGCAACGCTAGAGAATGGCCAGCTTGTACTTGCTGTGAATACATTGTAGTTATATGAACTATAGATTTATAGTGATAAATTATTAAATAAAAGAGGTAGAAAGTTATGAAAACTTACATTTACAGCCGACTTTTCTATGCCTTCGAGGAACTCGGTACGACGAGTTCCCTCAACGTATTCCGTAGTGTGTGGTCACTGTAAAGTGACGTCATGCAGATAGGACACAATAAAATATATATCCGAACAACCGATCGCACTTGTACCGTCGATCTCTAGTTCTACCAGTGGATAAAGCAATGCCCTCTATGTTTGATGCGACCGGTCGCCATATTAAGACTTGCAGAAAAACACTGACGTGGACTGTTTCAATACAATTTTTTTATGCATTTTTAGAATCTAATAATTTAGCACTGTGAAGTCTTTCCCACAAATTAACTCCACAAACAAGCCAAAAAATGAAAAATATTTATTCTTACAAATTTTAAAGGCGATTTAATGTGACAATCTGTATATTGACTTTTTTTAAAATAAAAAAATCAAATCAACATTGCCCAGGGGGGTGTTTCATAAAGCTGTTCGTAAAGTTACGAACGACTTGAATATCAAGTGCCAGATAGAGTGCCCAAAGTTTTTCCTGATTTTTTAAACAAAGTGTGACTGTATTTGAAATAACCTCAATTAAATGGCAAAAAATATACTTTGCATCAAAAATGTTTGTTATAATAAGAATGTTAATCTACATCTGCACAGTTCAACTTTAGTTGATGCAGTTAAAAGTGATTGAGCATCCCATATTTGACATTGTTCTGCGTAGCAAGACCGCAGATGGCAGCAGAGAGGAAGAAATTGTGGGCCTTACATGTACAGTACATCACTAGATGGCTGGCTGATCACCTGATCTAGTGCCCACACAATGTCAAATATGGCTGCCTAATCTCGATATGAAGTGTACTCGTAATCCTCCAACATCTTTTTTTCTTTGAGATATTATGGATACCCATACTATTTTTTGCCAAAGAAAAGAATTGTTAAACGGTAATTTTGTATTTTTGTTGTCGCTTACATGGTATTTTGAGTTGTTTTCAAGCTTACTTTGGCACGATCACATCAGTTATATTCGACCCTCGTCTGTGTGTATTACGGTATATGGCTGTATTCGAGCACACTGAGCACCGGTGACTCCCATTCCTCGCAGCTCTTATTTTTTTTAGTCATGAAATGACCTACTGATTTCCTTTTATTACTGCAGCAAATATAATTGGATTACATTGAAATTCAGTTTGTAAATTGCATGTTTAAAGTTCTAAATTGCAATATATTAGTGCTAAAATTAGTTTGGAAATACCCGAAATCCAAAAATTCAAACCCGGGTTTCAGCATGCTGGCGGGGACTGGCCGGGGAACCGTTTTGACTAGCCTCCATCCAAAACCGAAGAAATCCCTGCCGATTTTTTTTCGCGATCGCATGTTTTAGACTAAACTTGGCCAATAAAATTTTGTCCACAAAGAAACTCAGTATTATGCATGCACATCGATCTCTACGATCGCGCACACAGAAAATCAGGACTTTTTCAGTGTGCGCGATAGGGACTGAATTTTTTTGGGGGAGATGTCAGCGCTCGCAGCAATCAGGAAATGCACACAATGACCTGGGATACCCCGTTTCGCCAGAACTGACAGTAACTTACGAATTTCATTTTTGGAATTATCTTTTCCAACATCGGTGAGTTGAATGTATTGTATTTCATGGATATGTTGGTGTCGGTCTTTGTAAATTAAATGCTGATTTTGAGTGAATGTTGGTGACTTTTGTGCAGTGGTGTTTGAAAGTGTTGAGGTGTATGACTGCCTAGAGTCTACACACGAAGCATAGTAATGTCGGTATGAGTCTCTTTCTCCTCCTTTCTCTTCTTCTACATGTACTTCTTCTCTTTTTTATCTTCATCATCTCCTTGAAAAACAAAAATCATCTTCATCTTCTTTGTTTCAAATCCCATCTATTCTTCTTTTATTATTTATATTCTTCATCTGCATCTTCTTCTCAATGTTCTTCTCCTCTTCCTTGTTTGTGCTGGTTCTTCTTCTGCTGATTGCCTCTCCTCCAAATCGGGGTCCGCTATTCATAGAAAACCGCTATTCATTTAACACGTGTTATGAATAGCAGTCCTTATGAATATTTATGAATAGTGGTCCTTATGAATGGAGGTCCTTATGAATTGAGGTCTTATGAATAGCGAGGTAAATTGTCTATGGTTTGCTCGCTATTTAGAAGGACCACTATTCATACATAACCGCTATTCATTTAGTCATGCATTGTGGATAGCGGTCCTTATGAATAAGTGGTCCTTATGAATAGCGGTCCTTATGACTAGCGAGGTTACTCCTCCAAATAATAAGCTTCTAGCAGGATGGTTCTCATGCAGGTGCAAAATCTAAAACTAAAGTTACCATCCTCTTATACAATGTTCACACAAAAAGTGGACCCTGATCATATGCCGAGTCTTTGCTCTCTGTTTTGCTGTTCAATGTTTCATTCTGAGACGACTTTTTGCTATGCTGGTTCACATGAGTTATTTTTGTTATTTTACGAAACACCGAAAACTTGTAGTTTTCACGTCTGAATGGAGGGCGGGAAGGCTTTCAGATAACGAGCATGCAGTTAGCGTACTTCCTTTTGTACACCCTCACCCTATCCCTAACCTTATGATTCTGTTATCCCTAGACCATAACCCTAACCCTAACCCTAACCATGTATCATTTTATTGGGGGGGGGGGGTACAAAAAGAAATCTTACCCATATTATTGATTGAAACTCGTTCTTTTGTATTTTTTTGATGTGCAGGGGTAAACAATGGCAGCCAGAGGTGAAGGATATAGAGCAGTACTCCAAGGCTGTGATGTATCCAGATGAAAACACTTCCAAATGGCCCTCACCGCCATGGGATGGTAAGAGTTATCATCTCTTTGTTAACCCTGATAACCCTTTTATGACAGGAATTATTCAAGGGCTAAATTGATCACATTTCATTCTTCAAATTGGCAACAATAATATTTTTATTTTAGTGCTGCATGGTTCTAATAAAATGTAATGTCTTTGAAAACAATAAACATGGTTAGAAACTTTGTCGAAAAGTTGAAAAATTGTAAATTTTGATGAAAAAACATTGATTTTGAATCTCTCAATGTGTTGCCAATTTAAGGATTTTAAAACATACAGTGTATTTGCCTTTTTAGAATTCCTGGCATCGAACGCAATATGGTCATGCAACAAAAGTGGACACAGTGTGTGCAGAAAGTTTTGTTCTTTCTACTGATGCGTTTGATATTTTTTAGGGCTTTGAATCAAAAGTTATTGAGCCAAACCACAAAATGTGGAGTGATGCAGCGAAAGGGCTAACCCTGTTTAATAACCAAAGGAAAAACTACTATGAATGTAGTGCCGTAGCACACAACCACAAATCCTGGTCTGGGCCCCGTTGCATAAAACTTACCATTAATGGTAACTCTGCTATCAGTGGTAACTACCATGGTAACATCACTCAACAGCCAATCAAAATCAAGGTTTCCATGGGAGTTACCATTGATGGCAAAGTTACCGTTAATGGTAAGTTTTATGCAATGGGGCCCTGGTCTGGCTTGTTAACTTCTAAAAATCTTTACTGGGCTCTGGACCAGTCTGGGTAAACTTATTAATAAACACACTTCAATCTATCATTGAAATTTTGACACCAATAAATGTTCTTTTCCTTAGAGTGCTCTGTAATACATATAAATATACTCTAGGCAGGCATGTACTGTACATGTATATGCTCACAAATATATTAGAAAAGTACACTTTATGGGTGACAAAAGATGAAAAAAAGTGGGCTTTTTCACATCTCTTTTTTTTTTTTTACTGGACCTCTGTCCGAGTTGAACAGATTTGAGTTTTAGTCTGGTCTGTGTCTGGCTAGGCTCAAAACCTTCAGTCTGGCGAGTTTGAGATCTGTTCTGATTCTGAGCTACAGCACTATATGAATTGTATCAATTGCATTGAGAATGCAACAGTAATCAGCTGATGTTTGGTGAGGGTGATATTCCGCCTAAACTCTTAAAAAATAGAGAGTTAGAGACAGCAAAAAAAGAAAAGAAAAGAGATCTAACATTGATTTACAAACCTTAACCAGTGACTCACTAAATTTAGATTTGTTGTGACAATTACAGTACTTCTCTCTGAAATTAAACATAAAATGGTTGTCAGATTGAATTTATGGCCTGTCACTGTTACAGTGAAATTCTCGAGTGTGCATATCTTGAGATATCGCTGTAGAAGAATTACTGTAAATTTTGTGGTTATTGATTATTGGTAGTGGTAGTCCAGTTCTCCACCTTCTGTACTATGCTGCAATTTTGAGGGCTTCATCCTCCACTGGCTATTCAAAATCCTCATCGTTTATCAACACCATTACTCTTCTATTTGTAGATCGCGATCCAGTTGCAGAGAAGGATGTTGCCAATTTGGTAATCAATTTTGGACCTCAGCATCCAGCTGCCCACGGTGTGCTTCGTCTTGTTCTGGAACTTAGCGGAGAGGTGAGATTGAGGTCGAGAAACAGCAGAAAGAACATTTAGTCAAGATGCCTTGAAAAATACATGTTTGTAGGGTAGTACCATTTAGTTAAAAACATATATTTTTTTCTTCTTAATCTACAAGTTACATGTATGAACAAAAAATGCTGGAATTTTTCAATTAGAACACAGGAGGAAAGTTGCACCTCTGCACCTTCTACCGCCACTTCTTTCTCCAACCATCCACTCAGCTATTTAGAATCCTTCCTGCTCAACTGTCTAATGTACGAGTAACCAGAATCATCTGTGAGTTGTCACCCATATACTGTCTGTGTACCTAAATCCCACACCTATCTCTATCTGTCTTCATACATCCCACGGACTAGCAGGCTGTGGAACACACTCCCAGCTTCTGCCTTTCCCGATGTTGCCAGTATCGATAGATCTTCTGTAAATTCCTTTTCCCTGAACTCATTATACATGTAGATACATGTATTCTTTGCTGATATCGTAACTGATTAGAAATTCATTCATCTGTAATGTGATTACTCTTCATATTTGGGGCCATTTTTTACATTTTTTTAAGGCAACATCAGGCCCAGAATCTGCTTTGTTAAAAAAAACAACAAACAACCAAAAAACATTTATGTTTAAAATAGTACATGTATGTGGTGTTCTACATACATGTATATGCCCCAATATTATGAATCAAACATATATTAAGTGAGCTGCAGCCATGTAGTTTGTGTATTGCTTTTGTTATATTTGTACTGTATATCTTGTTTTGTCGTGAACTAGAGGGGATATTTTGATATTGTCATTATCATTATTAACCCTTTCAGGACAGGAATTATTTCAGGGCTAAATTGATCACATTTTGTTCTTCAAATTGGCAACAATAATATTTTTCTTTTAGTACTACAAGATTGTGATAAGGGGTAATGTCTTTGAAAACAATATACATGGTTAAAAGAATTGGCGAAAAGTTGAAAAAGTTGCCAACTTTGATAAAAAACAAGGATTTTGAACCTCTCAATGTGTTGCCAATTTAAAGATTTTAAATCTTATTCTCCTTTTTAAAATTCCTGGGATCAAACGCAATATTGTCATGCAACAAAAATGGACACAGTGTGTGCAGATATTGTTTACTCTTTCTACTCATGTATCTAGTATATTTTTCAGGGCTCTGAATCAAAAGTTATTGAGCCCAACCACAAAATGTGGTCAATTGTCTCGAAAGGGTTAATGTTATTATTGTTATTATTACAGAGTATAGTCCGGTGTGACCCCCACATTGGTCTTCTCCATCGTGGCACTGAGAAGTTGATTGAGTACAAGACTTACATGCAGGCCTTGCCTTACTTTGATCGCTTGGACTACTGCTCCATGATGTGCAACGAGCAAGCTTACTCCTTGGCCGTCGAGAAGATGCTGAACATCACCGTCCCAGAGAGGGCCAAGTATATCAGGAGTAAGTCTTAATAAATATATACCTTCAGGAATCCCTAATAACCTTTATAATATTATAATATTATAATATTATAATATTATAACTTTCCAGTGGAGAAATTTGGTGTCAAATGATCATTTCAATAATGATTTATTAAATTGTGAAAATTGTATTGCTTTCTCAAAAGTAGTCAAATGATATAGTCAGGATTATGTAAACACACCCGTTGTCCATCTGCACCTGTTTGACAAGACATAATAGAGGAGCTTGTTAAGTATCTGGGCTATGTGGCTGCCATGCTGAAATCTACCATTCATGTGTTAATTACACAAATACCTTGCAAGCTCCTCTATTATGCCTTGCCAAAGAGGTGCAGATGGACAATGGGAGTGTTTACATAATCCTGACAATATCATTTGACAACTTATGAAAAAGCAGTACAATTTTCACAATTTAATAAATTATTATTGACATGATCATTTGACACCAAATTGCATCCCAAGAAAATCACAGTACTCAAGATTGTACTATGTAAATTTGACATGAATTGAATAAGACACTTTAGAGTTATTAGGGTTGTAATGCCTAAAAATGTTTTTTCTCTACATCCAGAGCATTTTGGGCAGCAAAGCTTGGTTTAGGGGCACTTTGCTGTTTTTTTCAGGGGCATGTTACACCCCCTTCCTGATGGAAATTTTTGTCAGTTTTTATATTTTTGGAATGTACACCCATAACTCTTCCTTCTGACAAAATTTGGTCCTTGGGCATCAAAAGAAAAAATTAGCCCCAATTTTTAGGGGCGGTCTGACAACCCATCCCGACGGAAAATTTTGTCAGTTTGGTGTTTCGGTAACGTATAGTCATACACCTTCTTTCTGACTAAGTTTGGCGCATAAGTTAGATGGCTTGAAACCGACCCGACTTTGGGGCCCCTTTTGGGGGCTCTGGGGGCCAAACCTGGCGACTTCGTTTGAGCTGACAAGCTTTTTGTGAATGACATGGATGGTCTAAGTAACTTTAAGGAATCAAATCTCATATGTAAAATGAGGTGACTATTTCGGAACCTTTGGGAGATTGGCTGCGTGATGTAGGCATTCTGTTTCTGTATATTGCTTCTTCTATTAGTATAAATACGGATATTGCAGGCTCTGGCTTACAAAATGACAAGACAACAAAATGTATGACCCCACAAATAATGAAATTTTGAGTGGTGGTGTATTTCACTGAGGCCGCATGCCAAGATAAGAATCTAATTGCACAAGGGAAAGCCTACATGTGGAGGTGAATATATGTAACAGTTATATAGGACAACAATATGCCCTCAAATGAAGAGAGAAAGAAGAGAGAAACGAGACAAAGAACAGAGTGATAGACGGACCCATTAATTGTACGCGGAGCCAGGAGATGGATAGGCATGGGGGGGGGGGGGTGTCCCACCCTGTCTTGAAAATTGTATTTGAAACCAAATATTTCCAGTGGTATATATATATATATATATACATGTATATATATATATATATATATAAGCATTATTATTATTTACAGGAATCCAGGGGTCTGTAACATAAAGAGATACAATCAATCTTTCAATCAATTGTAACTCTTCAGTACATGGTTTGCCATAGACTTACGATTGATATCAATCGTAAGATTGGTTTATCTCTTTATGTTACAGGCCCCAGAATATCCGATCACCTAATCTCCCCTCACCCATGATCTCTTTTCTCTTGTAGTTATGATGAGTGAGCTGACGAGGATCGCCAATCATGTCATGGCCGTGGGAACACACGCCCTGGACATTGGAGCCATGACTCCATTCTTCTGGCTCTTTGAGGAGAGAGAAAAGGTGCGTTCACATTTCCACTAACCCTTCCTTTGTTTTGTTTGTATTTTGTTGTATCTGTGGTGTGGTAAAAGATACCCTTTTCCAATAATTTAAGTTATGTAACCAATCTGATCTTGCCCTGAAGGGAAATATTCAGGTTAATAAATGATAGGGCATTGATAAAATTGTATCATCAATATTAGATCTTTAAAAAATTTTGAATGAAATATGCTTATATTTTTCAAACTCAAAAGAGTTCTGCTTTGTTATGAGATTTTCCTTAAGCAAAATTATTGATGTCCATCTGAATACAAATTGACAGTTTACTTGAAATTGGATAGAGATTTGACACACAGGATGTATTATCCACATTCAAATTCAATTGCCCAAGGGAACCAGTTGTTCCTTGTATTGAGCCTTTCAGGACAGGAAGTATTTAAGGGCTAAATTGATCACATTTTGTTCTGCAAATTGGCAGCAATATTTTTCTTTTAGTGCTACATGTTTCTTATAAGGTGTAATGTCTTTGAAAATGATATACACATGTACATGGTTAGGAATTTTGTCGAAAAGTTGGATAAAGTTGCCAATTTTGATAAAAGGTAATGATTTTGCACCTCTCAATGTGTTGCCAATTTAAGAATTTTAAAGCTTATTCTCATTTTTAAAATTCCTGGCATCAAACGCAATATGGTCAAGCAACAAAAATGGACATAGTGTGTGCAGATTTTTTTGCTCTTTCTACTCACGCATCTGGTATATTTTTTAGAGCTCTGAATCAAAAGTTATTGAGCTAAACCACAATATGTGGTCAATTATCTTGAAAGGGTTAATAGTATTTTAACTTGCGATGTGATAAATGCCCTCTGCTTGTATTGACAGAGTTCTGAGCTGTATGAGCACGTTTGTAGCATTATTATGCAAGTTTTTGTACAGCAACTACATGTACACGTAGGCTTATAACAAAGATTCTTTGTTAATTATGATATCATGACAAGATGAATGTCCTTGCTTCTACTTCCAGACCTTTGAGTTGTATGAGCGTGTATGTGGAGCTCGTATGCATGCAGCGTATGTCAGGCCAGGTGGTGTGTCACAGGTAAGAACATTACAAGGCATGAATTCTAATCTTATTTTGTGGGCTACTTTCATTGTGCATGATTTTTTTTCTTCCAGTTACTAGAGGTTTGATTGTTCATCTTGGCGGAAAGGTGTATGAGATGTTGGGTAGTGGGGGGAGGGTGGGAGGGGATTTACATGAAAATATTTGAGTCGTGATTTGCAGCAGGTCGGTCCATGATGGGCTGTTGTAAATTATTATTTTTGTTGTTGTTGTAATTGAATTTGAAATTGTATGGTAGCCAAAAATGATATAAACTGTCGGAATGATTTGAAACGCTTCACAAAATGGATGTATTGAAGGAAACAATGGGAAAAAGGTTCCACTGTGAGACAAATAATGCAATCCGCTGCAACTTTAGGTGATATCAAGTGAGATTGCATGAATGTCTATATACGGTGTGAGTCAATAAAAAGGAAACCCAGATTCGACCCTAAATATCGTTGCAATAAGTGCACATAGATTTAGTCAAAGAAGCCCACATTGTAGCCTACCATGGTTTCTTTAATTTGACACCTTAATCAATAAAATCAGGGATAGCTGAACAGTGGCATTTTTTTTTTCCTGATTCATGTCCAATTTGCCTGTGCCCAAGTATTGCGTGCAATGGATGTTCAACCCAAGGTTTGATTGAACTGTCCCCAGTCCACTTGAATGCACCCACACACAATGAAAGTAACTCACAAACACCATTCATTCCAACCTTGGGCAAAGGCAATTTTGACATGCTTCATAATATTGGCTGGTGTTCAGTCATCCATGATCCTATTTGTTTGGGTGGGGTACCAAATTAAAGAAGACCTAACATAATAATATATTTCAGCAATACCACTTGGTTTTTAAGATACAAAGGCTTGAATATGGGTTTCCTTATATATATATATATATATATTGGAAACATTTGATAGAAGAAGGTTTTCTAAACAGATTTTCTAAATTATGAATATGCTTCGGACCATATATGTATAGTAAGGTGCACATTCTGCCTCTTGTAATGACTATGTCCTTTATTGAAATCTATCCTGGTATTTTGTTGTAGGATCTTCCTCTTGGATATCTGGATGACATGTATGACTTCATCAAGAACTTCTCGATCCGCATCGATGAGCTGGAGGAGGTAAGCAATCATGATGACCATTGGTGTTATAGAGAAGGTTGAGTTCTGGTTAAGGTGAAAGATAATTTGTGAGCTTTTAGGCAGGGGGCCTAAAGTTCATGCCTGGTAGGACAGAATGTTATTTGCCATATCGTCAGTTTGGAGCCAGAAGGGCGTTAACTCTGTACAAATGATGGGACTTGATGCCCTTCTGGCTCCAAGCAGACAGTATATGAGCAGAAAGACAGTTAATCACTATGCAATACTTTGTCCGTTCTTGATGCTCTACACATTGTGATTCTTTGAATAGAGCTTTGAAGGAAATTAAATGTATTTAAAATTTGGCTAATTAGCAACATCTACTGTAAAACCCCAAACTTTTACATGTATGAAACTTCCACAAATTTTGCGAGCGGCGCAAGACTTTTTAGCCGCGAAAAAAAGCTGTTAATAATAATTTGCAAGATTTTCATGTCACAGAAGTTTCTTGTTGTACAGTTAGCAGGTGGAAAGCATTTTTATCTTCCAAGATCAATTGAATTTGTCTCTTCACTGTGTAATAATTATTCTCATATTTCATTTTAGATACATGAAATAAAATGATGTTTTATGAGGAATGAGATTTTCAAAGAAAGTACAAGTTCTGTCAATATGCAGAGAAATAAATCTCAGACATTTGGCTGATGAGGGACCTGTGTCCTCCTGAGTTAAAGTGTAATATTATGTTTCACAATACCAGATGTTGACCAACAATCGTATCTGGAAGGACCGTACAGTGGACATCGGCGTGGTAACGGCCGAGGACGCCCTCAACTATGGCTTCAGCGGTGTCTTGCTGCGTGGCTCAGGCATCAAGTGGGACCTGCGCAAGGTCCAGCCGTACGACGGCTATGAGAAGATGAATTTCGACATCCCTATTGGATCCAAAGGAGACTGCTATGACAGGTGCGTCCCTTCTCCCTCCCTTTTCGGTTACTCTCTGAACCGTGCAAAACCATTCTTCACTTTGACTGGCTTTGTTAACGTAGCAGCAAATGTCATCTGTGTGCTTTTTCCCCAGAGATTTCGCCCAATATACATTACATTCCAAGGATAGTTTTTTTATTGTGCTGTTTGTTGTGTCATTTTTGATCTTGATAAAACATTGCTCTATGGTATCGAACCTCATAATTTATGAGCCCATTTTGAATTTCAGGAATAAAAACATGGGTTTCGTAGTTACAAAAGATATTATCCTGTGATTTGGGTGTTTACTATGGAAAGAGTGTATGATATGCAATTCACACTGCTTTTTGAAGGAATGGCTTCAGTGCAAGTTATCTGTAGGTACTACTGGTAATAGGGCAACCACGTTTGCATCCCTCTGACAATAGTTTGCTGTGCTCTTTCCAGGTATCTTTGTCGTGTGGAGGAGATGAGACAGAGTCTGAGGATCGTCCATCAATGCCTGAATGAGATGCCTGAAGGAGAGGTGAAGGTCGATGACCATAAGATCATGCCACCCAGCAGGGCAGAGATGAAGGTGAGGATAAGGAGAAAGGGGATGGTGATGGTGGTGGTGATGATGATGATGATGATGATGATGATGGTGAATGAGATGCCTGAAGGGAGGTGAATGTCAATGACCATAAGATCATGCCACCCAGCAGGGCAGAGATAAATGTGAGAAGGATGATGATGATGATGATGATGATGATGATGATGATGATGATGATGATGATGATGATGATGAATGAGATGCCTGAAGGGAGGTGAATGTCAATGACCATAAGATCATGCCACCCAGCAGGGCAGAGATGAATGTGAGAAGGATGATGATGATGATGATGATGATGATGATGATGATGATGATGATGATGATGATGAATGAGATGCCTGAAGGAGAGGTGAAGGTCAATGACCATAAGATCATGCCACCCAGCAGGGCAGAGATAAATGTGAGAAGGATGATGAAGATGATGATGATGAGGAGGAGGAGGGTTATGATGATGATGATGACATTGATGATGTTTAGAGCGATGGTGATATTGATGATGGTGATGATGATGATGATGATGATGAGGAGGAGGAGGGTTATGATGATGATGATGACATTGATGAATGTGATGCTGATGGTGATGATGATTAGAGTGATGATGATATTGATGATGGTGATGATGATGATGATTAGAGTGATGATGATATTGATGGTGATGATGATGATGATTAGAGTGATGATGATATTGATGGTGATGATGATGATGATTAGAGTGATGATGATATTGATGGTGATGATGATTAGAGCAATGATGATATTGGTGATGATGATGATGGTTAGAGTGATGATGATAATGATGATATTGATGATGGTGATGATGATCATGATTAGAGTGATGATGATATTGATGATATTGATGATGGTGATGATGATGATGATGATGATGGTGGTGGTAACAATGATAGCGGTGATGATGATGATAACGGTAACTGGGCACCTACATGTAAATCATTATACTATACTTTAGCTCAAGCAGCTATATGATGCATTGCAATCATTTTGGATTATATTTACAACTCCGAGTCTAAGAGAGACAACTGTAGGTGTGATGCCTTGTCTAAAAGGGCATTGCATTGAGACAAATGACCACTCCATAAAGAGTCAAAATACAAGCTACTGTAAATATGTTGCAGATTTCTTTCTTACATAATTTGCCTATTCACTTACATCGTCCGCATACTAGCTAAATGAAAAGACCAAGTATGAGTCATCCCAACTGTTTTGTACTATTTTTCCATCTTCAGGACTCTATGGAATCCTTGATCCACCATTTCAAGCACTTTACTCAGGGTTTCCAAGTACCTCCAGGAGCTACCTACACAGCTATTGAGGCACCTAAGGTGAGTTAAGCTCAAATCATTGCTTGCTGGATAAGTGGCAACAGGTAGAGTCTATGGTATTGAATATATCCCACAAATTAAAAAAAAAAAAAAAAAATTGGAAAGTTTGACAGGATTGTTTTATATCTCTTCAAGATCATACATGTACTGTTCTTTCAGTTTTACAGATTACTTACTCACTTGTCTACAAATGGAATGAGTCTGAAAATTGAGCTAGGATTCAAAGAATTTACCCATACGAATTTGTATACTGTATAAGTGGTTATTTTCGCGGTGGTTTTATTTTCGCGATTTTTGCGAGTCGGTCCTCGCGAAAATTTCCACTTCAATATATGGCTGTTTATAGTAACAAAAACATCACAAAAATCGCGAAATTAAACCCTCGCGAATTTCCCTACCTAGTCCAAAATCGCGAAAATATCTGTACGCGAAAAAAACAGCTTATACAGTATCTTACTGGCTTTTTTTTCTGCTTCATTTTGCAAATAGGGCAAATAATAATATATATGAATGCAAATTATCTAATAAATTATTAGAATGATAACTTCTGGCATTTTCTGCTATTGAAGGTTGCCTGTCTTAGTGATTATACATTAAATTGTTGAATTGAAGTGTGTTGGTTTATTACAAAAAAAAGAGAATATACAGCTGAATGCTAAAATTGTTCAATTTACAGACCGAGTCAAAATATAATTATGTATCGTGTATTCAAATATTTGAGTCTCATATATTATGAAGTTTGAGCAATACTGGATGAGCAATGCATGATGTATGAAAGAATATTTATGGAATATTGAATGGCCTTGCGTGGGATACAAGGGTATATCGCACGAGCTGATGAGCATATTTCAAAAGTCAGCACGACGAGTAAAATATTTTTAATGGGAGTTTGATATACCCTTGTGTTAAACGAAAGAAAAGCCATTCATTATCATTATTATTAAAGGAGAATGAAACCCTGGGGGAAAATCAATTTCAATGAAAAGAGAGGATAGAGAGAAGCAATTTAAGTTCCATCAGAATCAGTTACGAAATGAGAAAGTTATGACAGTTTGAAAAGTCTCACTTTACTTTCAATGTCGATCCTCAAATTGGCAATGTTGCTTCAAAGTGACAGGTTTAGTAGTACAACTCTCCATATGTTTTGTACACAAAATTTCTTATTTTCCCCATTATCTCTCAAGGTGCAGCTTGTCTCCTTCTTAGCTCAAGATATATCATGGGAAAATGTATTTGACACAACATATGTTGAGTTCACAAAAAGACAAGCAGCATCTTTAGAGATAATGGGGAAAATATGAAATTTTGTGTACAAAACATATTGAGAGTTGTACTACTAAACCTGTCACTTTGAAGCAAAATTGCCAATTTGAGGATCGCCATAGAAAGTAAATTGAGACTTTTCAAACTTTCATAATTTTCTCATTTCGTAACCGATTTTGATGGAACTTTTTAAAAATTGCTTCTCTCTGTCCTCTTTTTCAATTACAATTGATATTTCCCCAGGGTTTCATTCTCCTTTAATTGTATGACACCTAGTTCCTCAGTTGTCACCAATATGTGTCCTTTATGTTTTTGTATTAACTTCAACATTAAACAGTGGTGGAAAAACATTATATTATCCTTACTCAAGCATCTTGCAAGGGCTGCGCGCAGACATCCATTGTCTTAACTTTTGCGTATTTAAATGCGTATTCACTTTTTTTAAGCGTCGCGTGCACCCTAAACCATGAGATATGCATGGAGATATATTGCACGGTCATCCAGGTACTTTTTCACAAACTATGACATACACCAATTTTTCTGGATTGCTGAAAACCTTTCATAGAAATAATAATTATTTGTATCTGTTTCCCCCCCCCCCCTTCCTACTTCTTCAGGGTGAGTTTGGTGTATATATGGTATCCGATGGCTCCAGCAAGCCATACCGTTGTAAGATCCGAGCACCAGGCTTCCTTCATCTAGCTGGTCTGGACAAGGTTTGCAAGGGTCACATGTTGGCTGATGTTGTAGCTATCATAGGTGAGTAGTAGACACACTGGCAGGGAGGTGTCAGTCATATCCTTTTTTTTTTTAGAACTGACAAATCCGTGCGTGCTGCGCAGAAACGTGAATTGGCCGTGAATTAGGTGACGTAGGTAACGGACTTTGCTTTCATTGCCAAATTGCATGTATTAATATATACATTAAAAGAAAGCTTTTGACTTAAGTTTTAAAGTGGTGTGTATTATCATTTATATCAATACGGAATAAGGAAGCACTGGCCATTCAAACACGATTCAAAGGTTCGTAAAATCGTTTTCTCCAAAGCGCATATTTGCGCTCATGAACGGATTCGTCAGTTCATAAAAACGATGACTATATTTGTCCCAATGTTTCACAATCACCAATAAGTTTCAATATTTTATTCTGCTGTCTTGTGTTCTTTTCCGAAACTGTAGATTTCAAGCTTTTCAAAGATGTATAACACTTGTAGCTTACTCTGGCCCCTAGCAGTTGAGTGTCACCTTTTAGAGACCTTTTTTGATTATCTTTTGATCCAGAATGCTAGGAATTACACATTTTAAATGAGCAGAAAGAGCAAAATATCACAGAAAATTTTGAGTTTATATATATATATATATATATATATATATAATATATAAATACAGAACCTTGTGCCGTCCTTGAATAAGAACGATTTTAATGTAAATAATCATTAAAGTTTCTAGATTGGCAACATGGTGTGAAATTCATTATCACTATTTTCATGTACAAATTTGGCAATTTTTTTCTTGAATTTAGTAATTTTCATTCAAATTGGTTCATTAAATATACATTTTTATTTTTTCAACTATGTAGGAGTTAAAAAAAAAAAATTGGTGCCAGTTTGAGGAGGAAAAGAAGATTTATTTAGATCTTAAAGGGAATCGGTAACTTTGTGGAGGCTTGATTTAATAAATTGTTGAATTTTGATATCTGTCTTGTATAATGATGTTCAGAAGAATGAATAAATAGCCAGGCATAGAAAGGTTTTCAAATATATAATGTTATTATTAAGATGTCTATGACTGAATACTGCCATTTACGAAAGCGTACGGGGGTACGCTTTAGTCTAATGCTGCAGTCTATGAGGGGAAATGAGTATGCCATTTCCGGTCACTTGTATGTGTTTACTTTTGTGAAGCACATGATGATTTTAAAGTGCATTTTTTTTTTCCTGGGCTTCATTTTTTTTACACCATATTACATACACTGGTAGCATGTAGGACCAGGCAGCTCAGATTTTATCAAGCCTCTACAAAGTTACCAAATCACTTTAAGAAAACTCTGAACTGCCATGGCTAGTAGAACCCACTTAAATATCATGTTATTCAGAGAGTAGTCACAGGAACCCCCTTCCCAATTCCCTTTTGCTCAGTTGCCAGATTTATGATTACCAGTAGTTTTGAGATGTTGCATCCCATACAGGCTCTTCCAGTCGTTATGGACTCTACTACATGTAGGTCGTCTTATGCACTGTCCAATGATTCAATAGGTGTTAAATACAGTCCCAGAATGAAAGAAGTCTTCTGTGCACGATTTGATATCTTTTTGTGGCCTGAGTACCATTACCCACTTCTAATGCTCATTGAGCAAATTAAGATTGCTGCATTAGTGGCTTTGATGGCAACAAATTTATGTATCTGTATGTTACAATGTATATAAATTATAAGTCAAAAAATATTTTTACATATAGTGTTTAATTTTCAGTTTGTATTGTGTCATATTTCTGTGGACATTATTGCTTTTTTCTCTGCTAAGTATTCACTTTGATTTGTTTGTCTTTATATCTGTTTTTAGGTACATTGGATGTTGTGTTTGGAGAAGTTGACCGCTAAACAACCTGCCTCGCATTCACCATCACAGAGATTAATTCAATGAGAAGGGAGCGGGGGGAGGGTCTGGAAGAAGGAGCAATGAGGATGCTTCCGAATTCATTGTCATCATTTCCATCTTATGAATTCACTATCTGTTTTTTTTTGGGGGAGGGGGGTGATTGAGATGCAAGTTGCTATGAATATGTAGGAATGGTATTTATCATCACATGCTAATAGTCAAGCCTTCAAGCCCCCTTTCTATAATGTCGAAAAATTTTGATAAAGTAGCAAGTGTTTGTTCTAAAAATCTTTGGTTTCATTTGCACCACACTTTAATATTACATTGTAAATAGTCAAAGTAAATGTCTAATTCCTAACCCATTGGAGACACTTTCATTTTAACCTGATGTACTCTTCTACCAGCTAAAGCTCTCAGCTGTCTATAGCTAGTAATCTACGGCTTTAGAAATAAAGGAGGAATATTTAAATGAAATGAGGTATTGATATATTATTACATCTGAAGAAAACAGTTCAATTTCTTATTTAACTAAAAGCTCCTCTCCCAACATTGTAGTTTGTCTCAATGTAAATGCTGTAAATACACTTAAAGTTGAAAAAATGGAGAATTATTAGATTTTGGAAAGACATGTTTCCATGAAATTGTTAAAATGATTGTGATGTTAGCCATAAAATGAATTACATCCAAAAATGGAATGCATTTTTGCATTTCTTATACAGTGTCACAATTTTTCAAGTGTGTGACATGAAGTGTATTAATCAAAGATATTTATAGCACTACAGGTATTTGCATTTCATGAGCACATTGAAAAAGCAGTGAATGTTTTATTCTGAAACTCTTGAGACGGTGAGTCCACTTGTCTGAATACATTGTATTGAAAGCTCTTCATACGAGTTATTTTATTGAAGGGTATAAACAGACAAGCTCTGATTGTAAACAAAGAGTTATATGTGCTATCTGTTCGATAGAACAAATAAAGGAAACTGACTTCACTTATTGTGGTAGTAGTTATTTGTATTTTGTATCTGTAATACAGTGGAAACTCAGTATAAAGGGGTCTGATATAACAATATTCCTGATATAACAAGGTAATATTCCTGGTCCCAGCTCTTTATATTCTATTGTGTTTTTAACCTGATATAACGAGATTCCTGCTATAACAAGGTAATTTTGATGGTCCCAAGGACCTTGTTATACTGAGTTTCGACTGTAGTATGATTTGTTAACTTCTGGAGAGGAAAGGAAGGGAAGGGAAAGAAAAAAATGGAGAAATGATATTGGTACAGAAAAAGAAAATAGAATTACAGAAAGAGAAAAAAGAATTTACAGAAATGTGATTAACAGTAATCAACAAGAGGATCAGGTGACATACCAGAACAGGCATGAAGAATGTGAATGAGGACAGAGAGAGGTGGGAGAGAGTAAACAAGAGTGTTATAAAGGAGAAAGTATACCGGAAGAGGAAGAGAAAAAAGGAGGATAAGGGCCATTCTTTGCAAAGTGAAACAAACGGTCGCACAAGTGACCATCTAATTTTGCCTCATTGCCAGAAAATCAGATTACATTTTATTGATTTTTTGATATCACCAGAAAAAGATTCCCTGTCTTTGACAAGAATATGTACTTTCCCAATCTTAATATTTTTACAGAGACATTTAATAAAAACACCCTTTTTTGAGTGGAAGGAATGTTCATTCCTGTAATGGTTTTTAAATGTAAATGCAGTCTGCCATTCAGGATATTCGGTTCCTGAACGGAAATAGTCTAGCACCATCTCTAATTGAAATGACTATACTCGTATATCGGTGTTGTTCCTGCTTCTGTGCAGTCTCTCTCTATCTCTCACTCTCTCTCTTTCTCTCTCTCTCACACACCCACACACACACACAAACATATTTTATCATTCTTTCCCCTGGGGGGCGTTTCATGAAAGGACTTGTCAGATATTTTATCCGACAAATTTGCTCTCAGCCAATCAGATGCAAGGATTTCAGTAGCTTATAACAGTTGTCGGATACAATTTCCTTTCATGAAACGCTCCCCTGTTCTCACTTTCTATTCTCCTCTCCTCTGTGCCTTCATTTCAAGATTTCAAAGAAGAAAATTATGTTAAATCAAAAAGAGTTATAAAGCTCATATGCTCTCTGTTAACTTTACCATCATTCTGATCCATTTCAAAATACATAAACTTGGAATCAGTTATTTTTATTAGACTGTCTGCTTTTTTATTAAAAATAATAAATAATTATAATGAAAAGAAATTTAATGATCAAAATATATTCAATATCAGCATTCTGGTTCTGCATAGTGACATCATTTTGACCTCATTTTTCTGTTCCATCTACCCACAATAAAACTGATATGTCATTTCCCAAATCAAAATGGCAGCTACTTCAAAAAAACAAAAACAAAACACAGGCAGCCTACTTGTAAATTAGCGGGGCTATTTGTCTCTGAAAACATGTTGGTTGCCATTTAACAAAATTTTCAAAAGGGCCTCCTCCCATAGTTTTAAAACAGGCAGAATACTTCAATAACATCTTCCTTTTTTAGCTCTTAAATTTTTTAATGATCTATTCATATGCATGTGGTAATTTCTCATCCCTACTCCAACACCACGATACACATTTTAAACACAAAGTCAGAAATCACTTTGGCATTAAACATTATCATGGCCATCATATCTATTATTGTAGCATCTTAAGCGACACTACTACTGACTGAAAGAAAATGCAGATGGAATTTGATGATATTCAAAATTACATATGATGAAAATGTCATACACAATTGCTTTATTTAGTGAAGTATCAGCAATACTTTTCATGGTGGAGAAACTGAATTGTAGGTTTAGTTTTTTCAGGGTTACACCAGGTAATCTTTCAAGGAATAAGAGCCCTGAAAAGGGCTGGTGAGCTCCGCTAAAAGCTCTGTGGTTCTCAACGTTTCGATCAGTATGCTCTGATCGTCATCAGGAGAATTGCTTTAGACGTGAAAAACAAGGCACCTTGCTCCAGGTGGAATTGAGTTTTGATACAAAATTTCACATTGCATAGGACATCCATTCTTCAGCCACTGTTTGTTTTGTTATAAAATTATCTCCAACAAGCTCCAATGAACAGGAGAGACACCAAGTTCAAAGACCAGCGATGCGTGAGATTTTCTGCGCATCAGCGCCAGGTAGGCGAGGAACCGTGCGCTTGCTGTGAGGTATGTATAATGTGTATGGAGACAGGCTGTGAGGCCAGGCGTGAGGAAGAGATTTTTGGGCATGAGTACGAGCCCTGATACGTGACTGTCACGCCTAATGCATGAGACTTGGTAGGTCTGGATCAGTATTCATCCAATTTCTTCAATAAGCTTTCCAGTTTGTACCAATCGCACGGCAGCAATATTTTTCTCTACTCCAGCCTTCACTCGCTCATGCCTCTCTAAGTCACTCTCCATGGATCCTGAAAACAAAGAAAGAGAGAGACATAGAGAGAGAGAGAGAGAGAGAGAGAGAGAAAGAAAGAAATTAATAGTGTCTACATCACTGGTGGGGGGGGGGGGATACAATGTTTATTTGTCACGTTTAAAAGTAAAATCACATGACAACTCCAAATTGTATTCCCATCATTACTGATCATTCCGCAATCATCCATTTCTGGGAGGGTAAAAGAGAACTTAATCACTATGGCTCATATTCATAATGATGGACTATGTTAAAGGTAATGTTTAGTTTTGGTAAGCTCTCAAAACCTTTTCGTCAGATTTATTGGATTTTTGTTGATAAATAGCAAGATACTAGCAATGCAGAGATGCTGTGAAGATTTCGCATCCTAAAGTGGCATATTAAACAAACAAGAGTCAAAAAATAATTTAGGTGCTGGTTCAGGGATATAAACTCCCAACAACTTCAACGTACACTATACACCATACACGCGTTCAAAACCCACACACAGTGACACACATGCTATCTTCATGCGAAGCCTCAAGTTTGTTGTGCAGGGAGCCATCGGAGTGGAAAGGTCGTAAAGTAGGGCAGTATATTGCCATGATCTAGCGGTTCTTACATAATTATATTTACGGTAAAATTTTGCAGAAATCATTGATGGAATAACAAACGATCTCGTACAACCATCTTTTGATAGATGGAAAACAACATGAGACTATATTTAACATGCTTCTTTCCAATTTCCTTTTTGCTACCAATACTGTACATGAGCTTTAAACCTGATTTAACCAGTTGACTACTGAATTCTCTTATTCCCATAGACTTAATACAGGTACCACCTGGTTCCAGTAGGCAAAGGGTTAACTTAGTCCACTCATTTCTGGAGCACCAGGTGTCAAGCTCTTTATCCTGTACATTAATTACTGTAATTCTATAACAAAATGAAGAATCAAAATGAATCTAGTTATGAAATAAAATTAACATTCACTGTAAAACTAGAAACGGTTGCAACATGAAACTTTCGCAAATTGTAAACAACAGACATTTCCACAGCAAGAAACTTTCGCGATACGCAAAAAAATTCAGTGTTGTGTCAATTATGATTCGATGATTTCGCGAACCTTAACCACTCGCGAAAATCGCGAACATTAGATGCCCGCGGACGCTTCTGGTTTTACAGTATTGCATAATGACATGATTTTGTTAGTTCATTTATTTACAGAATTATGGTAATTCGTATAGAATGAAGATATTGACACTTGGCACTCTGTAATCAGTGGTCTTACTCAACCCACACAATGGGATTCAAACCTGGGGGGGGGGGGGGGGGGTGTTTCATAAAGCTGTTCGTAAAGTTACGAATAACTTAAAATATGACAATCCAAATGGGATGCTCAGTCATTTTTAACTGCATCAACTAAAGTTGAACTTTGCTGATGTAGATTAACATTGTTATTATAACAAACATTTTTAATGCAAGGTATATTTTTTGCCATAATTTAATTGAGGTTATTGGAAATGCAGTCACACTTTGTTTAAACATCAGAAAAAACTTTGGGCATCCTATCTGGCACTTCATATTCAAGTTGTTCGTAAAGTCATGCGTAACTTTACGAACAGCTTTATGAAACACCCCCCAGACTATTATTTTTTTTTTGGATACCCATCCATGACCCTGGTATCTCCTCCCCGTATTACTGATTCTAATTGGCAGGTGTACTGAAAGGCCCACATTTCACCATATTCTCTGTTGGAAATGAATTTGGGGTTCTTAAAGGGTACCGATCACCAAAAATAATTTTGCTCTGTATGTCAGAGGTTTCATATCGTTACATTATATTCAAAATGTGGGCTTCAAATATCAATTCTATAAAGAGATATTGCAATTCTAATTACACTCTCTATAAGCGTAAAAGCGACTCATAAGTAGACTACTCGATGCACCCGTACGCGCTCGCCAAAATAAAGGCTCGCGCGGAACCAAACTCGGAGTTCGGTTCCGCGTGAGCATTTTCATGTTATTCTCTATTTCCTTCATACTCATTAACTGTTGACCTATAGAATACCATACAAAGTTCTTTGAGGTTGATTTTATACTTTCTAGCTGTACACAAATTATTTTTTCAGGTGATTGGTACACTTTAAAAAGATATGGAAATCCTGCCTTTGTACTGAACTGACAGGGCTAGGTGAAGCAATAGAGAAAAATGGTATAGACACAGATACAATCCTGTAGACTTACTGTGCAATAGTTTGACTTCAGCTGCTTTTTCCTTCAAGACCCTTGATTTTCTCTCACCCAAGCCAGGTAGAAAGTGATCTTCTTCTTGGCCAAAAACATGGTTGATTTGGATTTCTTCACATCTGAACTTTTAGATTCTGGAAGAAGAAGATCATTAAGAAAAGACAATGTTATTACATATTCAATTCCTACAAACTGCCAATAAAAAACTAAATACTGCATATCAAAAACCAACCATAGAGAGGAGGAGCAAAGATGAATAGACAAACAAACAAACTTGCAAAAACAAACAAACATGCAGGAATTTCATATTTCTTAAACTCTCAAAAATTTGCTGACCAAAATCAATGTAAATGTGGAAAACCCACTTTGTCTGTCCTTGGTGTTGTGTAAAATTTTCTAGGATTAACACCTGACAAAAAAGGAAGACCTGGAACTTTCCAAATGCATTGTAACACACTACACATTACGAGTTTCTGCCGTCAGAGGCCATCCGAGTTTTTAGAGCCCCAAAACTCGGATTTGACGCATTGAGATTCAGAATGTACAGCACGCGCGATTGAGCTCTTATCATGTGCCTTAAGCCATGAACGTCCTTGAGCGTGCTTTAGCGCTGATAAGACTCACCAGCAGAGCTTGACTGAAAAGATTATGAGAACAAAAAATTCTCTGCATTCAAAAAGTATATCCTTTTTTTTAACTCCAAGTTTGCGAACGAGGATTCGTATACCAAAATGGCGTGTAAAGCATGAAAATCGGGCAGGTAATGCCGGAGATATTATATTAAAATACACAAAAATATTTCAGATGCGACTCGTGTTGGAGACATTTCCCCCCACGCGGTATAGAGGTACGTTTACAACGACAGCTGTTTATCAGCTGCATGAGATTAAGGGCTGGCCTTATGCCTTGAAGGTCGTCTGATTGCGACTTCATTACACTAATATTTCTTTATTTCATATCTTCATTTTGCTTTTGATGTTATTACCAGAACTTCGAAAACGAAACGCTAACCTGAATACAACTTCAAACGGTAGAAAATGACCCCGTAGAAGCGAAGATAGGTATTTTTCAGTACTTTAAAATTGAAACATTGAGATCCGAGTAACTGAGCGAGAGCTACAACGAGAGATCGACGGACGCGTATTGCCTCGTTGTAGAAATAGGCCTAAACTCGGAATTCAATGAGTCAATTTACGTACAGTGCATACGCAGAACAAGGTGTAGTCTCGCTCCCTAGACTGCAGAGTTGTCAGAGCCTTATGAAGAAAAACAAAAAAGACGAGAGACAAAGGCTGGCCTACTTTTAGTACAATGGGGGGGGGGGGGATCTTTTCTGAAAACCATTCTGTTACCTAGGCCTAATAATAAAAAAAAATAAGAGCTATTGGGCTATGTGACCCCACTGAATAAATTTAAATTACGGACAGCAAGATAGCCAAGAAAAAAAAAGTACAGTAGGCTTATGTTCTAACATGCATTTTTAGGCCTATATTGCCAGAAGCGGACGTAGAGACATGTTAGGCACATTTCTATTTCACCCCATTAACGATGATAATTGTAATTAAAATGTTTGATTCATTTTCAAGCATTTTCAAAGAGATTTATACACGATACTGAAATCACTTTCTTTTTAACTTGCACATGTGCAACATGTGCAAGTATGAGTAGAGACTAACTAAACTGTACGACGATGTGCGCGAGCTAGCTCCAGATGAACAAGCCCACCCTGGCCTGTGCTGATGCTCAGATTACTGGCCCAAGGCCTTGTGTTGACTGAAGGATTAACTTAAAGATAACCATCTCCAGGGGGCTAGGGCCCCCAATCTGAAAGGCAATGAGTCAATGCTCCAACGAAGGAAATTCATCACGAGTCTGTAGATTATCAAAACTATATTAATATGTATCCCCATTATTCAGTATTTCCTGGAATGACAAAAAATGAACTCCATCTCTCAGATGGAGAGATAGTAAAAATTTGCTCCCCCCTCCCCTTTCAACACTTCCCCTCCCCCTAAATAAAATGATCTAGGAATGCCCCAGATCATATGACATAACTATAAGTATTAGCTTTACTTGCTTTAGAAGTTGAAGAATCATATAGAGAGAATGAAAAGACTTGCTTCTGGTTGAATATGTAGCCCCCCCTCGTACTAATTATAATGAGATATGGGGATACCCCATATCAGAAGAAATACCTTTGTATATAACCTTTGCCTTTTTGAGAAGTTGATGAAGATCGGACAAAGCAGATTCTACATAGAGAGATGGGGAAGACTTGCTTCTGCCTAGCATCATATGGACCACATCTTGGACGAGAGAGACGAGATGTTTTCTTTCACTTGGAACCGATTTCAGCTAAGGACAAAGGAAAAAAAATAATATTAAATAACTGTAGAATAATCCTTAAAACAATAAACCTAGCAATGACACAATTTATAGATGGATACATTTACATGTTTCTAAAATCCATTCCTCTTTTCTTACCTGCGTAATAGTGTGTACTGCACTTTGGATAGCATCCTCTAATGATGAGAAACTGACATTAGCTGAGATCCCTGGACACACCTCTAGAAAGCTCTGATAAAGGGTGGGATACAAATGATCAGGGCAAAAAATACCGTTAATTCAGCAATAACCCTATCATATTGTAAAATTTACAAAGTGGCTATGATACAACAATCTAAAAATCAAATGTAAAAAAAAACAACTTTTGTCTTTCATCACATCCAATTAAACAAGCGCATAAGCGATATTGTGTCTCACCCACTCGTGAAAATAACATGAATGTACCCCAAGTGCACCTATCACCCAAGTTTGGTTGCCATTGCAGCAACAGTTGCCAAGTTATGCGTCCTAAGAGAGTCTTGCAGGTAAACTTTAACATTTGTGACGGACGACGGACAGACGCCATTTGGATCCCTTAGTCTCGCCTTCACCTCTGGTGGGCGAGACAAAAACATGTTGCTTATACTTTATCACCAAAATAAACAAAACAATTACATTTTTTTATAGCTTAGTCACATCTATATATCCACAAAATAAGAGTTCTATTAAAGAGGAATAATTTTATCCCATTCCCCCAAAATTTAAAAAATAACTTTCTAATCCTTTTTTTTTCTTTCACTTGAAACTTTAATTCAGTACCTGTAAAGCGTGCAATGGGATATCCATGTGTGATCCATTGTACAGCCTCGCAACAAATGCATAGCAATATCTGACAAGATAAAGTAGCAGCGTTAAGGAAGGCAGCTTGGAGCTTTTACAGTTAGTACCTTACTGCTTCAAATTTTGTGTAGTACAGTCAAACTTGTCTTAGTGGCCAACTCTCTATAGAAGCCACCTGTCTACAGTGGTCATCTAAATCAATTGCAACTCTATACTGAAAAGATGGGAGATTGCAAGTTTGCTGTTAGGTGCAGAATAACAATCAATGTGGATTAATCGCAAGTAGTTCTTTATAAGACAGGGCCGGCTGGTTTTCACTTCTCAGCAAACAAAGAGTTCAGCATCCTTGACCATGTGATAAACCAAAAGGATACAAAACGTTGATCATGTTGAAGACAATAAGGGGTGATGGTGGTGACTTGAGTAGCTCAGAGAGTCTGGGGACAGAGTCTAGCAGCTTGGGTGGGTCAGAGGTGGTGACCTTTCTCCCTTCCTTCTTCTGTGCCTCCTCCCCCATATCAGTGATTAGTTCTCTATCCTGGAGATGCATTCACACAGACAAAATGGAACTAAATGTTTCACCTTTATTGGAAAAGCATGTTGCACAATAAAACATCATGCAAAAAGGAAACAATCACCTAAAAATTAGTTTGTAAATATTTTTGGAGGATATATATAAACCCCCAAAATATGAGACTTACAAATGGTTAAGGAATCAAAAGCATAATGGGGACAATATGATTTCATATCAATGCCCACACAGATTTGAATCAGATTTCTGTCTGTGCCTGGCATTAGGGCAAAAAAATATAATTGGGGCAAA
Source organism: Heliocidaris tuberculata (assembly GCA_025618425.1). NCBI lineage: Eukaryota > Metazoa > Echinodermata > Echinoidea > Camarodonta > Echinometridae > Heliocidaris > Heliocidaris tuberculata. The sequence goes on from CM046833.1 coordinate 24,807,184, forward strand.
TTTGTAAATTTCATAGTCTCATACCGAGAGGATAAAGACATCATATATATATATATAGGGGTTCTATTCTATCACTGATCACTTTAGACAAAATACAGACTAATTATATTGTGTAGATGTACCCAAAGAAAGTCCACACTTTAAAGTGTGTATTGCTAGACGACTTAGACGTGCACATCAGCTGGCAATGCATACTTTTGCAACATTCTGCTGGGCACACGACGAGAGCACTCACATGTTTTGTCCACCATGGTATCCATTGTTCCAGCATGGATCCTAAAGCTCCTGCACGCAGGACCTCCTCAAACTCTTGCCTCTCCTGTGGAGTCAGCTTCTCCCAAACTTTATCAGGCTCTTCGTCTGTGTGAAAGAGGTACAAATTACAAGGGATTACTAAAGCACTGTACAGACAACAATGTTGTTTAACAATGACTTTAGGTCAAAGGTCACTAACTCCACGAGAGATCCTGAATGGAACTTAAAGCTCCTATATGCAAGACCTCACCAATTCTTGCCTCTGCTGCGGGGAAGCTGCTCCTAAACTTTATCGGGCTCTTCATCTGTTTTAAAGAGGTACAAAGTACAAAGGACTTCAATTCAGCATGGTACAGATACAAAATATTAAACGGTTTCAAATGTAGGAAGAGAAACACAGACAAAGCAAATCAAAGACAGAAACACAGAGAGAGAGAGAGAGATACAGACAGACTGACAGACAGAGAGAGTGAGAGAGAGAGAGAGAGAGAGAGAGAGAAAGAGGGAGAGAGAGAAAGCGAGTAGGACTGGAGAAGATTCAGAAAGGGACAGAGAAAGAGACCAACAGGATACATACAGAGAGAGAGAGAGAGAGAGATTCAAAGTCTGACAGAAAATTACATTCAACACACAGACAGAGAATGAGGGAAAGACAAAGAGAGTGAGAGAAACAAAAGCAGAGAGAGAGTGAGAGAAACAAAAGCAGAGAGAGAGTGAGAGAAACAAAAGCAGAGAGAGTGAGAGAAACAAAAGCAGAGAGAGAGTGAGAGAAACAAAAGCAGAGAGAGTGAGAGAAACAAAAGCAGAGAGAGAGTGAGAGAAACAAAAGCAGAGAGAGAGTGAGAGAAACAAAAGCAGAGAGAGAGTGAGAGAAACAAAAGCAGAGAGAGAGTGAGAGAAACAAAAGCAGAGAGAGAGTGAGAGAAACAAAAGCAGAGAGAGAGAGGGAGAGAGATATCACCTTACCAAGATCTAGTCCAGCCAGTCTTTTCTGAAGGCTTTCTGTCTCGTTGGCATCATTGTCATCATCATCGCTGTCATCTACACTTTCTTCTGCATCTAGCCTGGCCAGCATTTCCAGCACAGCTTTTTTGTCCTCTGCACTATCATGTCAAAAAAGAAAAGGAGAAGAAAAAAGAAATAATATAGGTATCATGAATGCATGCAGGATTGAAGAAATTTGATCCTAAAGCTACAGAAAGGAATGCCATAGGTGGAGGATAACCATCCAAATTAAGTCATAATCATGAATAACTAAAACCAAAGGAAATTCTTATAAATGACAACCTGTTTAGAATTTCTTCATATCTGAATTCTGTTTACCATATAAAACTTTTGTTCAGACTTACAAATTACCATGAGCAAAAAAAAAAAACAAAAAAAACTTTGATATCCTACACAGAACTATCCAGTATTTTTAACTGCAAATATTTCAGGGGCAATGATCTTTGTTGTTGAATATGGCAAACACTTTATCCAATCATATCCAGAACTTCATCACTGAATTATAATTATAAGATGAAATATATAGATAATATAAAGTGGAAGAAAATAATATTCGTTGTAGACCTGTCTTAGTCTAGTAAGACCCATCTACATGTATAGTCAAGGATTGCAATTCCGAACAGATTGTATTACCGAACGTGTACAGTTAAGCGCCTAAAATGGGTTTTCATACGCTTGGGATTACGCGTATGAAAACCACACTAATGAAACGAAGGTTGTATCTTTTTCCCATAGGTTTCACACGTTCGGAAATACAGTACCTTTTTCAAGGGACCAAAACGCTGTGTCGTTGGGAAGGGGTTCACTCGGAAGGGAATATCGTATTAAATCTATGTTGTCTTTTTAAAATTCCACCAACTTCTTTTTCTGTAGGACTTTGAGCATTCATTATGTAATTTTGACAGATATTCGTTTGATATTTTATTTGCTATCGTTGATTTTCTGAAAAGTGTTCGGACACTGGATCGACCACCATACATGTACAAGAGGCCACAACTTTCTGTTTCAATTTGGAGGCCTTAAGAGATTGGTTTGACTCTACATGTACCACGATCAAGAAGAAGAACAGAGATACAAAAGACACCACCACACCTTCCCTTGGTTTCCTTGAGGGCCTGGATAAAGTTGTTTTTACAGAATGATTCTGAGCAGTCGACATGTTTATCACTCTTGTAGCAAGCCAGTGAGCAGTAGGGCACATTGCATCGTGGGCAGGTATAGGCAGCCTGGACTTTCAAACATCTGTATTATATTTTGCGAGGAAACAAACGTAACAATGACATGAGAAGATTTTGAGATTGGCCTAAGAGCCAGTAGGCTCCCTGAAGCCAAAGATGAGACGGGCACTCGTGGAACTATCCATTTGACTTTTGGGGGCTGTGAACACCACAAGTGACCTCTCAGTCACAGAGAATAATCAGCAAAACTTTAGAAATTTTTTTTTTGCTTGTTAATCTTAGATCACTCACGGAGGCAGGAGCCATTGCTGTATCGTTGCATGCAATACGGTACATGCTGATATATTATAAGGTTCTGTGACATCACTTTTAAAAAAAATTCATAACTTATGGAACAAAACTGTCTTTGCCATTGCTAAAGGTACTTCTTCTATGGATGTCACTTGATCATCTGATCAGGCGGTGGTGATGTCATTAATGAAATTACAATTTTAACATGTGTTAAAAAACACATTTATACCTATTGAAGCCTATTCACCTGTTAAAGCTATTATCTTCAGATGACCTTGTACAAGTACATGTAGTACAGAGAGAGAGAGGGGGGGGGGGGGGGGGAGACGGGAAACTGAAGAAGAAAATGATTGACGCCTACACAACCTAACCCCACATATTTGGTGCTCGCAAATTCTATGGACCAAAGATTTTATTTGTTTCATTATTTTTTAAATTCCAGAATCATGCTAACATTATCTTCCGATAAGCCACTTATACATGTACAAGCTTATCTGAAGATAACCTTGTACTCCAGACTAGCTTTTTACGAGTAAATAGGCTTCAATAGCTTTTGTGTGTATCAGCGGGCCTTTTTCCAGTCTAGATCATTCTCACTCACGGGCCCTTGCCTATGTGGGACTGTGTCCAACGTTCACTGTTGCAGCAGTCAAAAACAGACAACAAAATTGCTCTAAGCAAGATATAATTTTCTTAAATTTGCTAATTACCTGATTCATGGACTCTTCAACTCTTACTGTGCCACAAATTAGGGGATTCAGAATTGAAAGTGAAATTTAAAAAAATTATTTTCCTCTCCTGTATGAATTATCCATCCTGGAAAAAGGCCTGCTGATACACACAAAAGCTATTGAAGGCTATTCACCCATAAAAGCTAGTCTGGAGTACAACAAGGTTATCTTCAGATAAGCTTGTACATGTATATAAGTGAAGTCACTCATAGGCCCTTGCCTATGTGGGACTGTGTCGAACATTCACTGTTGCAGCAGTCACAAACAGACAACAAAATTGCTCTAAGCAAGATTTAATTTTCTTAAATTTGCTAGATTACCTGATTCAGAGACTCTTCAACTCTTACTGTGCCACAAATTTGGGAATTTAGAATTGAAAATGAAATATTAAAATGATTATTTTCCTCATGTATGAATTTTCTATACTGGAAAAAGGCTTGCTGATACACACAAAAGCTATTGAAGCCTGTTCACCCGTAAAAGCTAGTCTGGAGTACAAGGTTATCTTCAGATAAGCTTGTACATGTATATAAGTGAAGTGGATCATTCTCATAGTCATACATGAGAGGAAAATAATTATTTAAAATTCACTTTCAATTCTGAATCCCCAAATTTGTGGAACAGTAAGAGTTGAAGAGTCCCTGAAATTAGGTAGTCTAGCAATTTAAGAAAATTAAAGCTTGCTTAAAGCAATTTTGTAGTCTGTTTTTGACTGCTGCAACAGTGAAACAATCGCATTATTCACTAACTTTAAGCCAACATCAATTTTATAGAACGGGACTGATAGTGATACACCATGATGGCCATGAACACATCAAACATTCCGAATTCGTTCATCGCTTGGTGATATTTGGAAATCAAATTTTCACAGAAAATGATTATATAATGTTAATAAAATCCACCTAGATAACTTACAATTTGCATATTCCACTTAGTTGATAAACTTCCTCATTTTCGCCAGGCAAACGCACGTCTTTCGCTTTACTCATGGGCGTAGCCATCTTGGATTAGCGCCATCTACTGCTGCTGGGGGTCGTTTCATCAAACCGTCATAACGACAAGATCAGCGACATCTCGACGCTGTCGCTCAACTTGTCCGCTAACCGTTTCACAAAGCCGTATTTGCGAAGATCAGCGACAACTTCCCTGACAAGTGACTTGTCGGTACTCCAAACCTGTCATATCTTTTTAGAACGCCATCACAAGCCAGCTTTTAGTTAGTCTATGGGCTGCGAAAAAATGAAAAATGTAACTTAAAAGAAAATTATTTCCTGATCTCCAAGCACATTTCTTTATCATTCTTTTTATCAAATAGTTTTACTAATGTTTTTATTATAATATTTTACAGACGGACAATATGTTTTTATGACTTCTTGACCCCCAACAAGTATGTGAGATTAATATTAAAAATACCCACATCGGTCTACCATAGAAAAAGCGTCTAAAACGGAACAGTCTGTATATACAGACCAATTTAAACGACGACAATTTATCATGTATGTATTTTACCTTTATTTTTCCCTTTTTACGCAATACTTTGATATAAACAATATTGAATGTATTTTTTATAACTGAATATTAAGAATTGGGTCATAAAATATCTTTATTTAATCATTTTCTGTAAAGTGTACACGATTTGGGTCTTCTTTCCATAATTAGTCAATTACGGTATCCTCTTATTTACAAATCTAGATTCGTACATCGCAAATGCATCCTCAAGTTTTCTCAATTTTATAAATTCTAAGATGCCATAAGTAACACATCTTTTCATGTAAACGGGGTGTTTGTATCACCAGTATTAATTTTCGATGCCTTTTTTGACATTTTGGAACAGTTTGGAGAAAACTGAGCCTCAAAGTCTGTTTGGGTAATTGACGATAAATCCAATGGACTGTGATATAGACTATGTTTTTTAGCCGATGAGTATAGATATCATTGAGTTGTCGTTTATCATGTCTTCGTGAAACAGTTTGTCAAGTCCATGACATTTCCGTAGATCGCCGACAAAGTTATGACTGTCATGGAGTTGATTTGATGAAACGACCCCCTGGTAGACATCTAGGACTTCGGCCCCCTATTTTGGTGGCAGAGGCCTTTCTTTTTTCTTTCTTTTTTTCGCTTATCACTCTTTCACATCGAGAGTTCACCCCCCCCCCCTTTGAAAAAACCTGGATCCGCCAGTGACATCAGATTCTTATGAAGAGGAAAAAGTCATCCTAGTGGGGTTCAAAGTACAACGTCATCATGAAAGACTGGATAGACCCAGGGGCGTAGCTGAGTTGGGGGGGGGGGGGGGAGGGGTGTCGAGACCACTAATTTACCGACGAACCTGAGTCTGTGTGCCAGCGATTACCGATAAAACTTTTTTTTGTGAACGACGACATCATTATTATTTTTTTTGGGGGGGGGGCAGGTGCAGAAGCAAGTAATAGAATAATTTGTTCTCAACCAGTGACGCGTGTTAACCGTGAGTCTATTTTGATTTAACAAATCTAATTTGAATAAGTTTTTTTTCTTGCCGATTTCTAATTAAGCACCACCTACCATCACTCTTGTTCCACATCAAATGAGCGTTTATTTAATATTCGCGAGCAAGCCCATTTTTAATGTTCGATTTTAATAATAATCATATTTAAGGGAATGTTATTTTTTGACTGGGCGATCGAGCATAGAGAGCGAGAGGAAATAATAGTAATACTTCTCGTTGAAAAAAAAAAAGTAGCATAAACGGAATCTTCTTGGCAAGTGGTGGGGCGGGAACAATCGTATTTAAGGGAATGTTAATATTGATTAGGCGAGCGAGCGAAAGGAGAGATCAAATTTTTTTACACTTCTCTTTTGATAATAATGTATAGCATAAACGGGATCTTCTTGCTACGAAGCGGGGGGGGGGGCACAATCGTATTTAAGGGAATGTAAATTTTATTTAAACTTCTTTTTTATGATAAATGGTAGCATAAACGGGATTTCCTACGAAACGGGGCGGGCACTATCGTATTCAGTAAGGAAATGTTAATTTTATTAAGGCGAGGGAGCGATTTAAAAAAAAATAATGATTGGAAAAATTACCCCCATAAAATGACGATTACCCTGATACACCCCCCCCCAAGACAACTACCCCTGGTCAATTACCCCAGAACCGAGGGGTAGTTGTCCGGGGGTAATTATCCTGGGGTTAGTTGTCTGGGGGGGGGGGGGTAGTTGTCCTGGGGGTAGTTTTTCAGGGGGTAGTTGTCCTAGAATCGGTCACTGGAAAAAAATCCTTTACCTCCTGCTTAAGAATGAATCCTACCAAGTTTGGGTTAAAATCCAGCCATGCATTTTTGGAAGAAGTTGAAAAATTTGAAAAGATTAGCACGACGGACGACAAAGATGGTGAGCGACCGCAATAGTCCAATTGAACATTTCGGCTCAGGTGAGCTAAAAGGCCAACAATCAGAGATGAAAGGGGCACTTCTTGCATAACATAAGTGATACTCACCAGCTATGAGTATGAGAATGGAAAAGGGAGACTGGAGTATTTATTATTTAAAAAAAACGGGGCAATTATTGCAGAATGGGAAAAGGGACACCTATTAGATTTTGATAGGGGCATTTTGATCAGGGGAAGGAGCTCTTATAAAAAAAAAACGAGGGCACTTATTAAAAGGATAAGGGGCACGTTTAATAAAATAGTGACACTTTTGCGGGTCAAAAGGGCACTTAATGGAAGGAAAACGCCATGTATCAGAATGAAAGGGGCAATATTATTGAGGATAAATAGGGCACTCAACAGATGAAAAGGAGCACCTATTAGAGGGAAAGGATCACTTTACTGAAAAAAAGAGGGGTACTTGTCTAAGTAAAACACGTAGCTCTCAGAATTGATAGGGGGAATAATAGATGAAGGAATACTTATCGGCTAATGAGAATGACAAAAATGTTGTTGCAAAGGAAAAGATGCACTTATCGAAGGAAAAGGGGCACGTATCAGATTTGAATAGGGGTTTTTATTAAAAAGGAATGTATATTACCAAAAGGGACATTTTCAGAGGTGAAAAAGAAACATTTACTAATAATTAGATAAATTTATATAGTGTAGCTACTTTATTAGTTATTCTACTGTGCTGTGATGTAATGTAACAGAACTCTCAACAATTCTACTGAATAAACACACATTATAAGGAAACTATTGGGAGGGGAAGGGGTACTTGCAAGGGTAAATGTAGCACCTGTTTGATTTGAATGGGGATAGTAATCCAAGTTAAGGGTGGCTTTTATCATAGGTGGTAAGGGAGACTTTAATAAGAATGTGGAACTGGCACCGGTTAGAAAGAAAAGGAGACACTTTCCTAGAGTACAAGGGTTCACTTTTCCTATTTAAAGGGGATACTTTGGGGATATTTTAAAAGTAAGAAACTGTTCACCCCCCCCCCGGACGTACCACTTTTGCATGTCTCCGACTGTCAGATGTACAACATTGGTTAGAACATCGAACAGTTAGCAAAGATTTTTCATGCAAAGGGAAGATATAGCTAAGTGGTATCGAGATTCCGAAACATGTGGGTGTCGATCCGGGGGGGGGGGGGGGCTATATATCCCCCCGAAATTTGAGGTGGGAGATGGCCTTTATTATCACATTCCCCCCCCCTCCGCCCGAATATTTTTGGATAAAAATAAGGGAGAATTGTGATACATTAACTTAAAACTAATAATTATCCAAATTCATTATTTAACAACATTTATTCATACAGAAAACCATTTCGGGATGCTCTAAAATGCAAGTTTTATAGACAGAATTTTTAAAAATCCCTGGCGTGGGATACCCCCCTCCCACATCCTCCAATCATGAACACGTTTCGAAACCCCTGTTCCCAAGGAAAGTTATAATAAATGACCTTGAATTAAATTCCATGTATACAAATAAGGATTTATTTTGTAATAGATACGATCTATTATAAGATTAAAAAAATCATCTTTGTCTTTCGTTCTAAAAACGTAAAATCATACCCCAACAAAGATTAAACTGCTGTCTGTATGGTAAAAAAAAAAATTTCCACAGATTTGCACATTCATTGACTTGCATATTAGGATAAATGTACATTACTCCACTACAGTCCTGGTTGTGTTATTGTGTTTACATAATACAATACACAATATCATACAGAGTATTGTCTTCACATAACCCTCTCAATACTTAAGTCTGCCCTTCCCAAGAGTACAGAATTCCATTATCTCTGTATGGATACATGACAAATCATCACTGAATATTGCTGTTTATTTCTCTCACTTTCTGATATGCTGTTCCACCTCCCGGAGATTGACCCATTGCATTCATATGACTTTATATTTTTTGAAAGGAAAATTCTATGTTTGTGGACCGCAAAGTGAATTCCTAATGAACCATAATGATACATATAAATGTTATAATGTTCATATAACATGTATAATTTTTTCAGTTATAGTTAATGATAACTTATATTATGAAAATAAAATAAAGTTTGGCTTTTGCACGACAAATTAAAAGAAAAGCCCAGATATCAAAGAATTTTAAACGTCTGATTTAGTATGCAATATCGCACATTGTGACTTACATTTCGGGGTAAATGTGATTCAGTATTATTTAAATAATTATAATTATAATGTTAAAAACTGATGATTAATCCTTGAATAATTTTGAAGAATGAGTATAATCATTTCGTTTGTAGACTTTAATTTATCATTTATTCATTTATTTTTTGAACTTGATGTATTAGTGTAGTTTGATGTATTTTGTTGCTCTGACAATAAGCTCCACATTAGCATCTATGCATATATGTAAAAAGAGAAGGTTTTTAATCATCCATAAGTTCTGTGTCTCTGACAATAAAGGCCCGATCAGACTTCACCGATTTTCACTACAATAAAATAGTTGGACACTGCCAGGGGCAGATTTGGGAATGCAATTCGGTTATAGGGAACTGCCGCAATGTGACCGGCCAATCCATCCTATAACGTACATGTAGGCAAGTTTTCTTACATATTCAGTATGATTTTGATACATTATCGATACCTTGGCGAGACCGACTTCCGAGTGGTCGACCAAATGATGAAAGCCATGCAGACATAATTGTGATGGGGTGGGCGCTAATGTCTATATAGCTAAAAATCATCTTTACAGTTTTTTAAAGTTTGTAAGCGAGCAAAGCATTTGACACTGTTTAGTCAAAACACTTCTTTCTAATATCTAGAAAGATTTGAAATGAAAGCTCAGATTATACATGTATATTAAGGATCTGACATTTGCTTGCATGTTGTTCAATTAGGAATGTGTGGTAATTTTCAAATTCCAATAGTTTCGTAATGTGTAACTCATTATTAACCATGACAACGTCCATGGGGAACACATCCACTACTAACTTTGAAGGCCAAGTTCACCGCCAAAATTGAGTTGAATCAATAAAGTAAAATTAAACCAAAAAAGGTTAAAATTTTCATCAAAATCGGATAAAAAACGAGACATTTATGTTTTTGTACTTTCTTAATCACGAATACATGACATTTTCTGAAATTCTATTGTACTTGATCCGTTACCATGGTAATAGCCCTTGTGGTCACGCCCACCTCTTAATTTAGGGTAAAGAAGCATATCTTGATAGTTAATGGTCCCATCTAACAGAAAAAACCTTCATTTAAGATTATTTTTAAGGAGGTGGGGACATTTTAGTTTTTGGCCATGCATAGACTATACTGATAATACATGCGATAATTGCCTTATGTACATGTACACTCTAGATTTACCTTCAAATAGTGTTTTTTCATTCAAAATGCGCATCCAGTAAAAATACATAATTCCATTTGGGATAACATGGAAAGAATTATCTATCACCTAATCGGATAATTTCTTTTCTGTGTGTGACATGACAATATACATGATATGTTCAATCAAGAAAAAGCGTTTAAATGGACAAATTTACGTTGGGTAAAAAACTTTGAAATATTGGTAGTTTTCACAACCTATTATTTTGAGTAAATCACAGTTTTATGTTTCATTACGCCATACATGGGTGTGTAATATCCAATTTTCAATTTCAATTTTCAAACTCAAAATAAATCTGATATCACTTGAAAAGTCTTTATCAGGTATTACATATTAGGTCAAAAAATTAAAAATCGTGATTTTTGACATTCTTTCAAATTTTGAGCCAAAAATGGCATTTTTAGGCAAAAATGCGCGTGGCATCCGCCCGTACGTTATTCCTCAGTATTTTTGCAAGAGTTTTAGCATGGATGCCGAGCATTACCCCAAAATGCCGTCGAATCTTTTTCTAGAGCCTTTTTTGATGTTTGGCTGGCCTACTATATTGCATGCATGCAATGTCAGTCTCAATTTTTGATCGGATCGACGAGATCCTAGTATTTTTTTTATTTATTATTTTTTATTTATTTTTTAATAACACACATGCACACGCTGGTATCAATATGCCTATAGCACTTCATTTATTTGATGCACGATAAAAGATATATGTAAGAACGGATTTAAAAAGCTCATATGTTGATTTTTTTTCCGACCCCCAATTGCAAGAATATGGTTTGTAAATAAATAATAAACATATTGAAATAAAGGTTTCATCAATTTTAGCAAATAAAACAGTTTTTTTTGGCATAAAATGTACCCTTGATTATTGCCCTTATTGAGCCAGATTTCCCAAACAGACCGATAAACATCGAAGCGGGGTTGACCTGCTATGACGTCACTGGGTAGAGTTGATAAATTTATCCAGGTCAATTCATCCGGCGCTATTGAATCGTGTGTAAAAACAACAGCATCAACGAGAGTCGCTTTCTTTTGGGGGAATTTTTACGTTTTGTGACAAAATTGCTTTGTGGGGGGGGGGGGGGGGGGGTTACAATACTTCGAAGAACCCCAACATCAGTTTCTTCACCTTTCCAAAGCTCAATAAGCAACGGAATTTGTGGGTGAAGTTTGTGAAAATTCGGCGAAAAGATTTCACAGCAGCAACACACAGCACTGAAGCATGCACGAATTTGTAGCTACCATTTCGAAAAATCTTGCGCTGATTTTGTGGACTCAGTTCGAAGTCATAGTATCGTTTTTTCCAAAAAATGTCAAGTGACAAGTTAAAACCAACCTTTATTAGGTGTTTCACCAGATATTTCACTGCTGTGACCAATATTAGGAAGAAAAGAGCGATTCTCGTAGAGTAGCTATGTTCTTTTCTTCCACGGTAGCTAAATGTATCAGATCTAGCCCAGTTCTCAAGCGGAGCACGGGGTGTCACTGCGTCGCTGTACCTGCCTACCATGTGTAAAACCTGGCGTCCACTAGGGCGCGGACAAGACGCGGAATGCAAAAATAGTAAATCCGCATTCATTTACGAACCTATCCGCATATTCTTGAAAGATTCCGTTCACTGTCTTTATCATTCCTAAACACTTCCCGGCGTTTCCGCACTTTCGGTAGAGGGCAAAATTTCCTCGTCCAAATTTTGATCTCGACCAAAATTTGGACGCGGAAATGAACTTCCTGACACCTTCGGCAACTTGTCTGCATTGTCGTGCGGACATCGTCAGGACGTCCTGCCTTTCTTTAACACTTCCGCCTCCTCCGCAAACGCTCCTGAAAGCCTCCGCGGTGCCGGGCAGCTTCGCGAATGCAAGCCGAAGCCACGCAGAATGTTTCATGAAAGCGCGGAGCCGATGCGGATCTATACTATATAAGCGAGTGCGCGAAGCCGCTGCGGTCTTTTGTGGTCAAGACACGGAAGAGGCAACAGGGCTAGCTGAGTATCTCTCTCAGCTTGGATTTGAAGTAATACAGCAAGATGAATTGCAGCTGGTGTGATCTTCATGATGGCTAGCATGCACATGAGGGAAAAAAAAAGTCGGCTAAATTTATAACCTTCCTGATATTGCCCGCATATCTAAATGATTGTCGGAAAATCATCCTAATTGTCCTAGTCCGTGATTTTACCAATCCTGATGTGATCCTAGATGTGTCCCCGCTTTCCTTCTACGATCAGCATTTTCTGCAGCATTTCGCGACTTTCCTGATAGATTCCTAGGACACTCCCAGGTATGACTGCAGTCAATACGCAGAGATTCGAGGTAATGTCCCACGAAACGACGATTCACACACTTTTTCCGCGTCTGGCGCGGAAAGAATGCGGAAATGACATAATTTGCTTCCGCAACACTTCCTAATCTTGTCGGCGCTCTAGTGGACGCCAGGCTTTAGGGTCTGACTACTGGGTATGATTGCCTGCGATGTGATTTCTTTTTAACCCATGGTTTTGAGTATTAAAAGATCTAATAGCTGTAGACATTTAATCATATAGTTCTTCATCAAATTTTGAGATATAAACCATAAATAATTGAGTACAAAATGTTCGTATCGGCGGCGCGTGTGTGTGTGCGTGTGTTTGTGTGTGTATGTGAATATCCAATCTTGATGATGGCCCAGTTGGAAAGCAAGTCGGCTCTGACTTTTTAAAGCTCACAGACAGTCTCGGTAGCAAAAAAAATACTGGCAAGAAACTTATCTAAGATAGTCACATACTATTCTCCTTTTATCATAAGACACATGTACGAGATTATTTTAACATTCCATTCACGATTTCGAACAAATTTTAGTGTAAATATCTGTATGAAACGCTTGGTAACGGCTTTTCACTGCCTCATGCTAAGACTATATCCACCCGAAGGTTCCCCGCACAATAAACCCAGCGCTTCGCACTGTGTGTAGCGGCAGCGTGCGTAATGTGTGTGGCCGTTGTTTGAATTTACATCCCCTCTTTTTTGGGCCAGGGATTTTTATTACTTTTCACCTTTCATTCGATAAATACTTCACTTGAGGAGGAAAAAACTTCACAGGATCTTAGTTATGTTAGTACCCTGCTATTTATTAAGTAAAATCAAAGAAATCTCACGAAAAGTTTTTGAGAGCTTCCCAAAACTATCTCTTACCTTTAAAGGGTGACTAAATTAGAGAGAAAAAAGGTGCTGTTTCCATGTATTTTTGAATTCAAATCACGAATCTGGCAATGGATTGTCAAAATTATGTCTCGTTTTGGCGAAAAAGGGGGAAAAGTAGAGGTTTGGGGACCGTTCCTTAAACTCGTGAGCTGATTGGCTAATTGACGTCACACCCCCAAGTGACGTATGAAGAGTAAGAGGCACAAGATCTGCAGGCTGCGGCAATGTAACATTGTACACACAATGCGGTATTTGACCCCTCTGTTCACCGGACAATTTATGAAAAAGGGAAATTAATCAATACAGTCTAAGGAGTGAATAATCATTATCGATATATTTTCTTTAAGATCAGTGAACACTTTTGCCCAAATATACAGCTCTTGTTTTGTTTTTTAACTTTTCTTTGAACATTGTTCTCATCCATCTGAGCTTGCCGAACGATAGTTTTGCGTTGGTCTTAAACGCGTACACAGCCGTTTTATGCGTCTGTGCAATGTACTACACATCTTTAGTACGGCAACTATGTTCCCCCTCGTACTAAGCGACTGGTGAACGCTTTTGTTTGGTTTGTTTTTACTCTCGCCTTTTTTTACTTCGCTCTACATATACTACGGTAGTACTGACTTAGATTTTTGGTTGAATTCTTCGAGTAACTTAGAGAGATGGATAGTGATCGCGAGTCCGATTTGGAGGACTTTTTTGAGCCAGATACGAACTCTGATTTATCAGATGATTTATCGATCCCGAAAGAGAAGAAGCTCAAGTGCAGTGGCAAGGGGAATTCGACCATTATGTTTGAACCCCTCGCAGAAGACGCGCCAGGGCATGGTGAAGGGGTCGCGGGGGAAGGGGCCGCGGGTGAAGCTGCTACAGCTGCTGGAGAAGAAAAGTGATCACTGCAAATTGTACTCCACTCGCTTGGCCCTTGCCACTCTGCCCGCGTGAGCATACCTTTGCGACGCACAATTTCCGTAGATTTTCATCTTTAGGAAAATGATGTACGTAGGCTTACATCATCTTTAGGGGTCTTGCTACAGCCCGCAACTATACACCGATTTTGCATTATTGATGAAATTGTGTCCCAAAATCAAAGTTATTGTGAGGAATTAAACACACGAAAATATGCGATGCAAATGGTCGATACGGTGAATGTCATGCTCGGCACCGGGCTGGGCCTGCCGGGGCCTGCGGGCGCGCACGGTATATAGGTTGGTGGAATATTTTCCCTTACTTCTCGTACGTCACAGATCACGTGATCATGATGTCGCTCGATGGGTTTTTTTAGGGGCGGGGCTTATGACTCTGTAAATCAGCAAAAATGTACTTTTCAAATGATTATGAAATACGACTGAATGCATAAAAAGTGTGTGATAGATATTTTTTGGCTCCTGATGACTCCTTCCTACGAAAAATGGGCAATTAATTTTTTATTTTAGTCACCCTTTAAAGTTTTCGTGCATGTAAACTTGTGCGAACTGTCTGAAAAATGGTTGCTTGTTGGAATAAAATTTGTAAACTAGTTTTCATATCATATTTAACAAAACTGATGGATTTGGAAACATAATTTTGAAGAATAAAAATCATGTCGACCAAAGTTTCTCTTCACTCCCAATGACGTCAGTGGTAATTTGCATAGAAAAGTAAACAAGCTAGGATTTTGCCGAATTGGACTGCGAGACATTTTCAAACCCTCAAAAAGGTGATTTTTATTTTTAAAAATTTGCACTTTCTAGTTGAGCTATTTGAAAAATTTAAAAAGGATTGTCTTCTTTGATACACAGATTTTAATATTACCAAATAAAAACGCGTACCACTTCTTTTCTCAATATGTGGCCTTTAAAAAAATACACACACACACGCACACGCACGCACACACACCCACCCTCACACACATTGACTTGTGGGGAACTGTATTGTTTTCTCCTTTTGTACTTTGTACCCCACAAGCACTTCTATTGTATTTTGTACCCCACAAGCATGACGGAATAAAGGCCATCATTGTGCTCTTTTGTTCTCTGTACCCCACAAGTGTATCTATGTAAGGGCACCCACACACACACACCCGCACACACACACACACACACACACACACACATATATATATATATATATATATATATATAATTGTGAGAAATGAAAATGAGAGAATAATGGTTGCGTAGCTTAAATCAAAGTTCCCCAGACCTGTCCTCCCTTTTTGAATTTTTGCAAAGGTTGAAAAAATGTCTCCGCCGGGAATCGAACCCGGGCCGTTGGCTTAGAACGCCAATGCCTTAACCACTAGACCACTATATATATATATATATATATATATATATGTAAAATATACGTATATATATATATATATATATATGTATATATATACATATATTATGTATATATATATATATGTATATATATATACATATATTATGTATATAATATATATATATATATATATATATATATATATATATATATATATGTCTGAGCCCGACATTCTGACGCCTCTGGTATTCATAAAACCCGACTGAGCTTAGTTGGCAACTAAATTTTATACAAAATTGAGAGTCGATGGAAAGTACTTCTAAATCACTAATTTCGACTAATCGTTACATCGACAATCGTCAGGGGGATAAAGTGCTATAGAATTCCCCAGGAAAATTATCTTGATATCTGATATATCTAACATTATACAAATTATGATTTATCATGACAAGGTAAATGCCATCACGACCAAAGAGAAAAAAATAAATCATCTTGTCTCTTGTCATTCTGAAAATAGAACTATTGTTCTCATGTAAACATTCGTTTCAGCTTTTGCTCGTTTTCTAGATACGGCCCATTATCCTTACACCACTGGAGCTCTTGTGACGGAAAAGAAGAAAGAGAGATTGAGAGAAAAAATGTAAAAGAAACTTAAGATAAACATATATAAAGAGGGAAAAACAAAGAGGTAAAAGAGCTGAGAAAAATTAAAAGAAAGAAACACTAAGGAGACTAGAAAAAAAAAGAGGAAAAAAAAGGAGAAAAAGACTGAATGAAAGAAAATAAGGAAGAAAAAGAGACTATAAAAGAAAGAAAGAGAGAGAGAGAGAGAGAAAAGACTGAATGAAAGAAAATGAGGAAGAAAACGAGACTATTTTTAAACCAGACAGTCACATGCATTGGAGTAAAAGGCATCGATCAGTGGCTGTTAATAATTTGGCAAGTAGAGCATGTTGAGTGTGTGTAAAACCATTTGACAAACAGCTATTGAAATTGGTCTGGCAGAGATATACAGTATACACATTCTTCCCTTTCCATCAAAGTCTATAAATCCAACAGCACAGCAGTCAATTCTGTAGTTGGCAACTAAATCCTTCCATAGTTTGATACTATAAACTGGCAAGGTTCTTAGTAAGGTTTCATGAATAAAAATTTTGTTGGCAATTAGACATAAAATACTGTCAGTGCTGCAAAAAGAATTATGTAAAGTAACCTTTTAATCTCATGTACTGTGTACTCTCTTATTCCACGCACGCCGACTCCACCAAGCTAATATGTTTGTGGCAGAAATATTGTTTCTGATATGTACTGTCTTACTACGTGGACAAAACATCTCCCATCCCGCCTTTTCAATCAGATGAAAGTTATAAAATTTACATCAAATCAAGAACCGATATCGCTCTCTTGAATAATACTAAAAAATATCGAATTGAGGATTACATCGTAGGGAATGACAGGTTTGTACAACACGAATGAGAGATCGATTATTTCATAGCAGTTTTACATACTAATGTACTTAGATAGTTCGAAGTTCAAGTTTTTAAAAAGATAAGGTGATGTTCACCTTACATCGGATGTAACGTTACAAAACTTCGTGATATATCAGACGGTCTACAAAGAATCAACATAGAATTTGAAGTAGATACCAGACAAAAACATTATGCTATAGAATCTACGTAAGCAAAATAAGAACTATTTGTTAACAGAAAGTAAAATGAAAATACGTCTTTTTTATGTATTTACTTAACGACTTTGTGGATCTGATTTGAAGGATTGTTTATAAATTTGAATTTAATTTATTCACCACTTTCATTAAAAACTTGCAAAATCAAAGAATACAACCATTTTTTAAATTTTTTTTTAATTTTTACAAAGAGTAAAGACAATAACATTTAAAAACAGACTTTTCGTAATCGGGTATAGATACATTTTTCAAAGATTTTTGAGAAGGTTGGGAGTAATGAAATAGGTCAGTAATTTGAAAATATATATTTTGGTCCCTTCTGGTATACATGAATGACCTTAGCAATTCTCATGTCTGCAGACACAATACCATGGTCAATACATAAGTTAAAAATGCTGCGTTGAGATATAACATGAAATTCATGAATAACCCTCTTCACTACCAAACAATCAACAGAGTCAAAATAATCAGGAGCTTTCCCATTTTTAAACGACAAAGCATTGTTAATGATTTCTTTTTCAGTGATAGGCAAGAAGTATATGCAGTATGAGGAAAAATTACTGAAATATGCAGTACTGTCAATATCTGATATATGCTTCTATTCACACAAGCTATAGTTTATGACCAATATCTTTAAAGTAATCATTAAACATCTCTGCCATTTCTTTAGAAAATGACTAATCATTTTCTATCACAAACAAAATATAAATATAAACCCAATGACGTTTTGATCTATAGTCGGAAATACAAAAATATATTCAAAACTCAATTTAGTTCAGTCAAGACACTTCAATTTCTTGTAAATATCCAACGCTTTGTAAAATAAACTTATATATTGTAAATCTACAACATGTACAAGGCAAAAATAAAAACAAATTCCTTTTCCGACTATATACTGCCTTAAAAATTCGTTTTTCTGTTCTATTCTCTATCCCCTCTATACCTTTAAAGTAGACTAGATATATGTCGTGAAATCGCACTAAACAATAAAGTACAGTAAAAAATTAATTTCCTATAATGTCTCCAAGTATATGACCGACAGCCCACTAGACTAAGAGGCCCGAATTCACAAAGGAGGTTTAAACCATGGGGAAGGTTTAAACCTCCGTAAGCGTACTAAAATGAGCGTGAATAAGCGCACAATGCCCATGCGCGCGCTCAAAGAAAATATATGATTGGATCAGATTCCGAGCGCACGTACGCTTAAAAAATCCAGGAGGGGGTTTAAACCCTGGTTTAAACCAAACCTCCTTTGTGAATTCGGGCCAGAATGTCGATCTCGGAGGCTTTCTGAAAACTTTTTCGTCGGGTTCAGTAAACCAAAAGCCCATTTGATGGTACACTAGTCCGACAGAGTCGGTCTCACGGCCCTTCCAGTCACTTTTAGAGGGTTCGACAGACCACGAGACCTTGTTTTGTCGGTCTCGTGGGCTGTCTGCCTAATGGACTAGATCAAATAAACTTTCCCTGAATCTTGACAAACAAATTTCACGCTTTTCAGCAATACATTACATACATTACCCGGAACTGTTATCATGAACAACCATTTCATACATGTCATAAGCAAAGTTGAAACGACCAGATTTCTAGGTGTGACGATCGATGATAAACTTTCATGGAAACCGCATCTACATTACCTTTGCAAAAAGGGTATCCAGAAATATTGGTATCATTAATAGACTTAAACACTTTTTTCCTTGGAAGACCCTTCATACTCTCGTTTTATATCTCTTAATATAGTATTCTTGCTTGGGGTAACTGTATTAAAATTAACCTAAACATTTTTTTTTTCAAAAGAGAGTAATGAGAATAATTTTTAACAAAAGTTACAGGGCACACAACAATTTATTGTACCTTGAATGTAAGTCCCTAGAATTATACGATTAATATACTCCTACAATTCTGGAAATTTTATGTATCAACTTTACAGAAATGACCTACCAAAAGCACTACTGCAAATGTTTCTTAAAAATAGAAATTCACATACATCCAACCAGACAGTCAAATCTCTTTCACCCTCCACGTACAAAAAAAAAATCCCCACAAAAACATTCATATATGCTGGGCCCCAACTTTGGAACTCTCTTTACACGACGCTGAAATCAACCCCAACATTTAACACATCTAAACGTAAATATAAATTGTACTTGTTGGATAGCTACAACAATCAAGAAACGTAAATGTATACCTGTAGATTTAAACCAAATGTATTAGACGGCCTCTTTCCTCCTGCGTTCCCTATTTATCTATTTCTATTCTCCAACCTCTTCTTCTAGTCTCACTGCCTCTTTTTCTTTCCTCTCCCTGTATTGCTTGTTCACAACATTTTTTGTTTTTGTCTTTCTTTCTCTCCCTCTCCCCAGTACTGTTCACATCCCTATTATTATTATTATTGTTGTTGTTATTAGACTATTCCTCTGCATTTGATACCATTAATCATGCAATTTGGGTTCAGCGTTTTCAAGAATTATATGGCATTGAAAATAGTGCACTTAACTGGGTGCATTCATATTTCACAAACAGATCACAGTCTGTTATTATAGATTCTCAAGAGTCGACAGCCACTAGTTTGAATGAGAGCGTCCCACAAGGTTCCGTATTCGGGCCGCTGGCATTCTCCATGTACACTCTACCACTGGAAAAAGTAATTAATTCTCACTGCTTATCAACAATGATATATGCAGACGATATGCAGATTTATTGTTTGTTCAAACATTCATGCATTGAATCTTCTCTATCAGCTGTAGAAAAATGCCTTCATGATGTTAAAACATGGTCTTATAATAACTTGCTGCTCTTGAATGAAAAGAAAACACAAGTTATTCATGTATCCTCATGATTTCGTCAAACTGAATGCCCTTCGATATTACTTGAAGGCCACGTTTTACAACCATTAGATACTGTTCGGAATCTAGGTGTTATATTTGACAAATATTTGTTAATGACTGATCAAGTAAGTAAGATTTGCCGTGCAGCCTCCTTCTCCTTGTACAAAATAGGACAAATTAGGCGTTACTTAGATGAGAAACTGACAGAAAGACTAGTTCATAGCCTCGTAATGTGTCATATTGATAATTGTAATGCTCTTCTCCACAATCTACCTGAAACTCAACTGAACCGAATCCAGAGAATACAAAATTCTGCTGCACGGCTTGTTACGAGGTCTCGTTCAAGTGAATCTATCTCTCTTATTTTGAAGAAACTACACTGGTTACCTGTTCGTGCTAGAATTTAGTTCAAGATCCTTGTCTTAACCTTTAAGTGCCTCAAAGGATTGGCTCCTACTTATTTGAGTGAATTACTTATTCAGTACATACCAAACAGAAACCTCAGATCTTCCCAAAAGTCTCTCCTCACCACTCCACAAATAAATACAAAATTTTATGGGTCTCGCTCTTTTCAGGTCGCATTAGCAGAATTTTGGAATAAACTGCCAGAAAATATCAAAAATTGTGATACCGTTGATAATTTTAAGACACGTCTTAAAACATTTCTTTTTAGAAATAATTTCCAGTGTGAATTGGTAATTAGAGGAAGTATGTTGAGCATATCTCACTCTTCTCAAGTTAAGCCCGGCGCACACTGCACGATCCGACTGCGATCCGATGGCTCTGCGACTGTGAGCCCAATCGGATCGCAGTCGCAGGACATCGCACCTACGATTCCATTAAAACCGATATCCCATGATTTTGCAGCGCGTGCGTATTTTGCATCAGAGTAACCATTTTCATCATGTCTTGTATATTATATCAATTAAGAGGACAAGTATCTTTTCTGAAAATAACATTGTTTTACAAAACAAATTGGGCTGTTTTACAGTCGGGAAAAAGGTAGGGGAGATCCAGGAGAGTTGAGCCACTTTTTTCATAATGGGCCATATTTCCCCAGACCTGCATTGTGGTTCGGACAACTTCTTCTCATTTGAAATTTAGTTATAATACAATGTGGGTTATGATATTCAAGGTGATTGCATTTCAAAGTATAGTATAGTCCGTTTTAAAAAAAATTGTCGAATGACGCAAGTCTCCCGCAGGGTGAGGAGAGTTGAGCATACTCATAACGAGAGTTGTAAATGGGAGTAGGGAAAGACATGTTCCGCTTGTGGATTGGCCTTCATTGCCTAGTATAAAGTGCTGGTATAATCGCCATAATAACATGCATGATTTTGTAAATGGAAATGACATTTACTAATGGTAAACTATGAATTATTTCAGGTAGCAAATGGATCTGTTTTCCAAATTGTAGACGCATCTTTGATACATCGATCTATGCTGACTTAAAGATGGATAGCTGGGGCTGGGGCATTTGTAAAAATATTAATGAATAATTACGGAACATATTCGTCCGCGCAATCAATCCCATGGCATGAGTTATAATTACTCATGTACATTATCAGCGATAGCCAGTGTCATTTTTTAATTACTCAACATAAAAAAATCCAAACTTTCACCACAATGCACACATAAGATGGAACCCTTAGATTTAAACTTTGAAGACATAAAACCATTTTCGTGTAGACATGACAGAGGTCTAACTTAGAACCACATGTATTATGGTACCTGCTGTTTGAAGTAACAAGAAACAGTGTCGGTTAAAAAGTACAATGAACTCATGTCTGCGTGGGAGAGGGACTTCGAAAAACATATTCCAGTTTCTGGTGCGGTTCTTTTTTCAACACTGAAATGTTGGAGTTTGAATTGTTAGTGTGTGACCTCCAAATTCACAGTAGGACAGGTATAATCAATGAATGATTCTAAAAGGACAGTGTATATTGACTCACAATCATGGTACTGAAGAATGTTCTACTGTTAATGAATAGAATCAATGAAACATGCAGTCTAGACATATTCAGTACAAGAACCCACTAACATTGAACATGATATTCCTACATTCACGTTCTTATAATACGTGTTGTAAGATGATACCAGAGACTTACTCATCAGAACCCTGACAGACCCGGCGTACTCCCCATCCTTCCCCTCTTACAGGCCCCCCCCCAAAAAAAAAATAAAAAAGCTGAACAAAAATTTTAAAAACCCTACTTTGTACGTCATCATTACAGACATAATTGTAATTTTGATTGTTCTATCTAACCAACAGTATACACCACAAACCACTGCAAATAGAGTACTTCCCGTGAAAAATGACAAATTATTCCATCCATGAAGATTCAATACAGTATTTACAATTCTGAGGAATGTGCAAATGTTAGGGGTTTTTGTGAAAAATGTGCTGTTTTGCATGTCATTTCCCCCTTTTGAGGATACTAAATCTATTGAACTGTCGTGGTTATATTCTACATCAAATTAATTAGTCTAACCAACCTGACACATATTTACAATATGTTTACAACTTGTAGCCATACTAAATATGTATTTCTTTACATAAATATTTATATTACACCAAAAACCACTGCAAATAGAGTACTTCCCATGAAAGATGACAAATTATTCCATCCATGAAGATTCAAAATTTACAACTCTGATGAATGTGCAAACGTTGTTTTTTTTGCGAAAAATGTGCTGTTTTGCATGTCATTTCCCCCTTTTGAGGCTTATATTCTACATCAAATTAATAAGCCTAAACCTGACAATATTTACAATATGTTTACAACTTGTAGCCATACTTAATATGTATTTCTTTGTATAAATATTTATATAGTCATAGTCTGTGGTAGATTATAACCACAAAAATATTATCTCTGTCATCAATCATACTGTTGCAAATAGCAGAACCCTTAATGATCTGTGAGACTGAGTGTAAGAGAAGAAATTGGGAAAGATGCAGACAGGTCCCATATTGTAGAAAAGTAGCATTGAGCCGACTTGGAAAGAAAGAAGAACGGCAATTGAAAGAAAGAAGGAAAGAAGACCCCCCCCCCAAAAAAAAAAAAAAAAAAAGATTGAGAGACAGCTTGGGACAAAGAGAGAAATTGATTCGAAGTAGGGAGACATAGGGTGGTATAGGGTGGAAAGAATGAAAAGGGGAAAGGGAGTTCCAGATTTAAACAAATGTTTATACATGATTCAGCCCCCTACCCCTTTCTAACTTAAACCTTTTTTTTCGAAATCATCTTTCAATGTTGATCCATAATTCATCTCCCTCTCTCTTTCGCTTTCTTATGTATACTCATATTTTCTTCTTTCTTCCTCTCAATCCCTTTCTTTCAACTTCTCTATAACTGAAGTTTCCTTCCATTCAGATTCAATAATTAACTCCAAATCAATCGTATGGAAACATTCATTTTCAGATATATTCTTGGCACATATCCGGACTTATTGTTTTTCTCCATAAAAACCATCTTTATCTAGCAATTTCATTCTAATTTCCTTCATACCTCTCCTTTATTTTAGTTCTCTACTATTTTTTTCTGCTCTGGAAGTACTTAAAAGTGCATGTAGCAATGTTGATGAGAAATCTTAGACATGTTAGAAGCATGCCCCCTTTATCTATCATGTAATGAACAATCATGTAGATTGCACAATTTCTGGCATGGTTCTTCAGACATTCATACGACGCCTTGAAACTCAACAATAAACAAAGTTTAATTACCAAGCTTCTTTATTTTGTTAAATTATTTAATAAATGAAACACGCTGATCAATAAATCAAGAAATTTGTGAATGTTCAGATAACAATTTCTTTGAGAATTCATAGATTCATAGATCACATTAGATTCATGAACATGTGAAAATGATGGGACAAACTATAAGAAATTTGTTAATGTTAAGATAACAAATTCTTTGAGAATATCAAATTGGAGAAATTGTAATGTGACAGTGGTGACATTATTTTATAGTGTCGGACAACTCTTCTCATTTGTTTCTGGCGATCATAATTTCCATTTTTGCCTTCCGTGCTGTTTTCTAATATTAATTAAGGATAACATGATGTTATATGTCCTCCGTTAAACAAAATACTTGCTTCTCGGTCATTGAATTTTGAAACATGATTGATTTCATTATGATGACAGAAACAAATGGGATAGTTTTCCTATATACTTGCAATTAGACTCAAATGCATGCAGTGCAAATATAATGATTTTATCAGTAAAGTCAGGAAAGGTGGTAAGGGGGGGGGGGGGCTGGTCACGGAGCTCCTTTATCACTTTGAGATTAGTGTGGTCTTTCGCGTTTCAAAATTATAGTTAATCTGTAATTGATGGGAATCTAATGACTGAGAACTGCCCTCTTCCCTTTACAGATAAGCTTGTGTAATTCCATACATACAAACTTTGCAGAATGTTAAGTTTTCAGAAATAAGAAGCAATATATTAACTATAGAGTAAGCAATAAATTCAAATGGAAATTTATTTTTATTTTTTTTTTTATTTATTTTTTTTAAATTTATTTATTTATTTAATTTTTTTTGGGGGGGGTATTCTTTTTAACTTACTGCATAATGAAAATAGCAAAGCATATGCAATTTTACTGTTCAGTCTCGCCAATTCTAGAAAAAAAATCCTCAAATTCATGCCTATGATGATGACCCACTAAGGGCAGCTGCTTAATATAAGAATTTAGATACATGTATTTGCCTTTTTTGGTGTCTGATATCTGTCGTAAGGATGAGTAGCACAGAATAGACTATTCTCCTCATCATACTTTTATTTTTTAAAGCTTTTAAAGCTAATATATAATCTCACCCGTAATATAGACGATACATGTGATGGCCTCAAATGTTATGCAGCTACTACACCTTCTGGGTACTTGTTGCATCAGGTCTTTTTCGAGTATAGGAAGCCCCCTTTGTCTAATCTTGAAAGCCAAGTTAGTCATCCTTATGCAGCACTTGTACCTGAAATGGAAACCACAATACATTTTTGGTTTTATAGTGTGAGGTCTATCATCACATGCTCATTTTCAGGTTGCAAAAGCTGAGGCATTTAATGGCAAACTAAAATTGAACTTAGTTTAGTTCGTATAATAGAGAGATTGACTCAGTCTATATATTTTCTCTATATGTACCCTTTAATATTTGGATAGAAACTGTAACTGTAAATTATTGAGCCGCCCCCCCCCCTCAATAAATACAGGCAAAATTTTAGATGGTGTAAAAGTAATTAAAAAAAATACCCAATGTAAATCCAACTTAAGTTGTTAAAGCTAACAACATATAAACCGGTCTACCAATTAGAAAGATTTAGATTAGGTCGAGTTAGACTAGACCTAACAAATATAATCTTTTGTTAAAACTGATCCTGTGTAGAAGTTTACCTTTTCTAACATTTCTCTAGAATCTGATTTATTCTGTTGTTGGATGTAACAGTTAGAATCTAGATCAAGATTTAAAAATAAGTAGGAATTCAATTCAGGAATGAACACGGGCGTAAACAGGCATAATTATCCATTGTTAGTGGGGGTATGATCTATTCATCATAAGATTTAACAGTTGGTTGGTTTACTCAGTCTAGACCAAACGGCAGACTTAACGTTACTAGGTCTAGCCTTGACCATGGTCTAACGTTAGACTCTCCAACTAAAGTTTCTAAACAAGGTTAGAATCTAGATCTAGATCTATAGATCCTCTATTTCTACCTTTTTACTAGATCTATAGTATTATTGGATCTAGCCTAAGTTAAATAATAGACAGATCAAAGTTAGGTCCAACTGTTGGATCTAACGTTAACTAAAAAATACTGACATAGATCTAGATCTCCAGGAATAGTTCCAGGAACTCCTCCTGGGCTGGGCATGTGTGGAAATTACAGGGAGGCAAAAGAGGAAAAGAAAAAGAGGAAAGAGAAAGAAAGAAAAATAAAATTAAATGTAGATCTAAGCCGAGTTCGATCTAGATCAAGATATAAATGACATGTTAGACTCCAGAGTAGACTCTCGAGCCTAGATCCATGAAGAAGGAGAAGAAGCAGAAGAATTGGAAGAAGAAGAAAGGAGGATGAGTCTGAGAAAAAGAAGACGAAAGGAGGAGGAGGAGGAGAAAAATAAGAACTCAAGAAGAATAAAATTAAAAAGAAGATGAAGAGGAAGAAAAAGAAAAAGAAGAAGGAGGAGGATCGAGGAGAAGAAGAAAAAGAATTAAGTTCTTCACTTTTCTTACTTTAGTTTTAACAATTACTTTGCAGAGCTAACATTTTGTTAGATCTGAAAACAAATTCTTGTTGCCTATCTCGAACTGGATAGCTGGGACTGGTCTTGTCTTGACTGAAGGTGAATTGAGTCGCTTTTGACTTTGACACTCCTCGAAGTCTTTTCCTGAAACAGGCTGGTTGTTGCTTATGAATACTGACTATTATTTCTCTTTCTCATTTTCTAACTAGTCTATTTTGTTTCGCCAAGACTGTCCAGTTATACGGTAAGAGGAGACATCCTCGACCTTCACTGCTAAGTGGTTCAGCAAGCACAGTCTGATCTACGGTACACAGGTTTCAGCCCGCCAGAGTTGTGGGAGCGAGTTGTGCGTTGTGTGCGTACAACTTCAGCTGCTTTTTTGTGCGATGAGCTTTTTCCTGGTTTTGGAGATCATCTCAAGCAAATTGACGATGACGTCATCATTTTGCACCATCCTGATTGGCCAAAAGATTGAAATCGC
Source organism: Heliocidaris tuberculata (assembly GCA_025618425.1). Classification (NCBI taxonomy): domain Eukaryota; kingdom Metazoa; phylum Echinodermata; class Echinoidea; order Camarodonta; family Echinometridae; genus Heliocidaris; species Heliocidaris tuberculata. The sequence goes on from CM046833.1 coordinate 24,834,077, forward strand.
ACGACTCATCGCAAAAGATTCAACATGTCGAATCTCTGCGATTTGGTCTACGATTGTCGTGTGACTGATCGGATCGCTGTCATAAGCTATAGCACACTACACGATCCGATCAAAAATCAGTCGGATCGCAGTCGGATCGTACAGTGTGCGCCGGGCTTTACTCTATCCACTTTTCCTTTTCATCTTTCTCACAGCGCATAGGGACATATTGTGATATGCGCTATATAAGTATGGTATATTATTATTATTATTATTATCCCCTTTTTTTGTTCTTTTATTTTTTCATCTCTTTTTAAAAACTTGTTAAGAGTGCTCAAATTAGCACGTTTCTTTCATTTTTCTTTTAATTTGTGGACTGTAACTATTTTATTTTTTCAAACACGAGTCGATGAAACACAAGCTATGCTTATTTAATAGACTCCTCCACTTATGTTTTCCTATACAATTACAATGTTTATATTATACCAGTTATCACTTTATCACTGTAAACCATAACCAAGTAAACTGAATGATGTTCTGTTATATCTATGTTTCAATTCATATATTTTTTATGTCCCAGTTCTTAGTTTTCATATGTACTGTTTAAAAAAGTTGTAAAAGGTATACATTGTACATGTTTGTGGAAATCAATAAAACTTTGAAACTTTGAAACACCGGTAATGGAAATCAAAGTCATTTTCACTTTGATATTAAATTCCGCAATGTCAATACACGTTTCCTAAAAGTAGATAATTCAGAAAACAAACGCATCTCACTAATACAAATCTAACAAAATATACGGGATTTTCGATCTCAAGAAAAATAAAATGATGTAACCCCGGATAGGCCTAATTTTAGATGAATCAGCCTGATCACCGTCAGATTCCTCATAGAAATCTGAGATTTCTGATTCACCATCAGAATTGTATTCACGAGAAAACGGAATAAGCTCCAAGAAGTCTCTTACTCGAAGTCTTGAGTCTAGCCGTCTGCTGGTACATGCTAATGAAATACGTAGAGCCTGTCTGGAGTGCAGAAAGCAATCTCTTCTGATCGGAACTCCTGCAGATAGTACCAGTTACGCTTCTCAGGTTTCTCAATCTTGTGATTATAAATGAGAGTCTGGATGTGTTTCAGCTTGCTGGTGTACTCATCAATACTGACCAGCCCATCATTGTGCTGGACCCAAGCGATCAGAACTGAATCACACTGAGTCACAGCAGCGTATGTATTAACGTGTGGCTTTGTTACCTCTTGTATGACATTGCCAACTGTATTAATAACCTTTACAGTGTTATCGTAGGTAATTATCAAGCGGTCATTATAACAGGTAATTTGACGAGGTACATAGCCATCGCATGGTATCTCACTGATCGCCTTCCCACCTGATGGTGAGAATACCCGGATCTTCTTAGCTTTCATATAGCTGACATAGATCTGATCATCACTATCTACAGTGAGACCACCGGACCCGCCTTCTTCGTCACTTAAAGTCTCAAAGCTGACACCTAGCTCTTCAAATTCTGATGTGTACAGTAACATTTTGTTAAGGGTATTACGTACAATGTACCGACCGTCAGAGGTGCATGTTATTCCACGGATACTGATATTCCTTAGCGCTGTATGCAGCAGCTGACCATCAGAAGAGAAGATCTCAATTCCTCCCGTTAAACATCCCACTGCCATTCTAGCGTCTTGAGTAGGAACCATGGATTCCATACTGTCCAGGGTAGATAACCCAGTATCTTTCCCTATCCAAGACACGATCTTGCCGAGTCCTAACTCGTCCTTTCCCACATTCTTCTGAAAAATGAAGCTCTCTCCAACCTTGGTTGTTTTCTTCGGCTGTTCGTAGTCAGGATCATCTAGCTTCAGGGCCTCTTGTAATTCTTGACAAAGAGTGCCGTGTGCAGCCAGGGCTTCCATCTCTAGTGGTATCTTCATCCCATTTGATAACAGGTCAGTCATGGATGTCAAGTGGCTGATTTGTTTTTCAACCGTTTCTTTCATGGTGTCTAGTTCTGTCCTCACTTCCTTATTCCTCCTCTTTATTTGATCCACGAGGGCGTTTTTTCTTTCTCCCAACAGTCGAACAGATTCATCGTAAGCCTTTGTGACATCATCTATGTGTTGCGTCGCCACCTTGTCCATATGCTCTTTCCTTTCGTCGATAAAGTCAATGTACTCCTGAATGGTAGCTTGCTTTTTGTCAGCCGAAGATTTGAGCTCATCCACGATTTTCCTGTGGTCACTATCATGGACCGATGCTTCGAATATCTGGTGACCTTTGTTCCCATGCTCCATCACACAACACCTAAAGCAGACGTACTTCCGGCATTCACAACAGAAGCATTCCTCGCTTTCGTTTGGGTGTTTCCTGCATTTACGGCGTCTCCTCAGCAAAACCTTTCCTGAAGTGATCTGATCCATGGCCACGACCTCATGACCTCTGAATGTGCTCCACTGCGAATGCATCTTTTGGCAGGCGATGCAGAGATATATGCCGCAATCTTGACAGTAGACAACAGCACTGGATTTATCTCCCGAATCACAATTGGTACAGACCTGACCTTTATTTTTGATATCCTCCACGAGGGACTGCAGAGCCAGGTTGGTCTGTAGCTGGTTTACATCTCCGCTGGGCACTTTTGTTTCACCTCTGCAAACTGGACAGAGTAGTTTCCGGTCGTCATCGTTGCATTCGAGGAGGAGTTCCAGGCAGGCCTTGCAGTAGGTGTGGGAACAAGACAGGATCTTGGGATTGTTGAAGAAATTAAGACACACTGGACACTCCAGGCTTTGAGCAATGGCATGTTTAATATCGCCTTCCATAATTGCGGGTCTGGATAAGAAAATGCAAGGTAAAATAAACGTGTTTGTTATACACCCTAATCCATATATTTATTATTTCAGTCAACTACTGATAGTGTTTATGATGTATATTATCAACCTTATATTCTAGTTATCAAACATGAATTGATAAAGCTCTAATTAGATTATGTAGAACATGCGACTCATGACAAACCTCTGCTTCACTTACTGACATTAATCTAAACGGAGATTATAATAATTGTTGCTTTCAATGTAATTCTCATTCTGAAAAATTAGCTTCATACATACATTTATACTATGGAACATGCAAATTATTTCCATTTGTGGACAAATGATGAAGGGGCAGTACCACCAGGTGTTTGGTAAATATATGTAATACCATGACTTTTAATTTTTCTGACACAGTATGGCATTTGTCAAAAATGTGGCATCAGTCAGAACTATGAGACTATGATAAGTAAAAGCCTGAACATTAGGTAAACACGGTGCTAACGATCTGGCGATGATATGCTTGTAAAGCTTATTAAACATGACACCCAAACGACATATCAAGGAAGTAAAACAACTTACCATAGTTAAACTAAAATCCTCAATCAAAGCAAACTTTATTTACGAAATATGAACATGATGAGCGTCGAAACACAAGTTATTGCATTTCCGGGTTCAACGCAACCGTACTATCGTGCGTTGATGCAAGACCTTGAAGCATTCCATGAAACAAGTGCACAAAATGACAGTATAGAACTGATATTTCATCAGTGCCATTCAGATCTACGCCCCCAATGTACATCTTGGGTAAAAAAGTAGAGCGCGATCGAAAGTTTTGTTTATGGCGATTGGGAGGAGGAATTACGTGACAAATGCATGCAGCTAAGTCTGGCTTACGAGGTTTTTCCTCTTTTCATAATAACAATGTTTTCTTTATTTTTTTAAAGATTGATATTATTTTTATAATGAAATGACCGAATAAAATCAATTGCATTTGTCTGGCCAAAACAGTTGATCAATAGTGATTTCTTTCTTGTGTGCGGTGTGTTGTGTGGGTGTGTGTGTGTGTGTGTGTGTGTATGGGGGGGGGGGCGGTAGGGTTAATTCATCACCTTCTCCGACCCCCTTGCCAAAAAGGTAACTTATAATAGCCTCATAATACCAATAATCTATATACGTGTACCTTTACAATGTTTTCAAAGGAAAAAGAAATTATGTTATTGAAAAGAAGTGAAATTGTTATTCATTATTTGGAAAATGGCGTGAAGATAGACATACTAAAGCTTAGTATACTGCAAGAATGAACAGAAAGCCCAAATCGAACAATATAACCGGAAACTAAAGGAACAAAACACGCGAAATATATTTATATATTTTTTTTATTCATTTATTTATTACTTTTTAGGGGGGTACTTGAAACTTGAATAAGTCACATTAAATCACAAGTTGCACCCTGATGGGTTATATGAATTCATTGTAAACGTAAACAATGATTCCTCTACAGACTGATTAGGTAAGAACATTAATCAGAGAAACGGGACCAGTCGGATAATTTAAAGAGCATCATTTCACTTAACGACTAAAATTAACAAATAACACCAGCAAGGTAAACTTCTCTATTTATAAACTCTAAATATTATTATACTGAAATGCTTTATTAAGTGTAGAACTGTTGGTAATCATTAATCAGTAAATAACCAAACACCTCTTTCTGGGAACTGTAATACATGTACTAAGATTCATAACAACTCAAAACTAATGTGGGAACAATCATATACAAGTCGGGAAAAAGATAGGATTACTTTGATGACTATATGGTGTTTAGTCTACACATGATTTGATTTTTAATTTCAAGGTTCTATTTTCATAAATTGTATGCAAAGGGGTAGATGATGAGCAGAAACTTGAATGGATATTCCGTTCTTAATTAGTAACAGCATTTACTCCTGTGCTTATTTAAAGATTTTACACCGTCAAACTACGCAAGAAATATTTTGTGCTTCATGACTTTAAAGAGAAATGCACATTGTCTGTTTACAACTTTTACGATATCAAATATAGTCTGTGCATAACCGTTGTTAGGTAGATGGTTTGTTTGAATTCAAAGGTGCAGTAATATGGAACAACAATAACAACAACAACATTACCAACAACATATCAACCAAGAAAACGTGACCGACTCCCTTTTCAACGTTTTTTTTCTTATCCACAGTGAGGAGGGCAATGGGGACGTTCTCCAGTTCTTTCAGCTAAAACGAAACAAGCAAATATGGAATAAAACATGTTAAAAGAAATATAAGGCAGTGACGTCAAAATCATAAGAATTTTACTAAATAAATCAGTAATATCAGTGCGACCATTTCGTTAAAAAAAAAAATTTGTACAACAATATAGTATTCATTGAATTACACCTTTACAATACTAATCATCACCTTTTGAAGGGCAATCCAACACTTCTAAACAATTTGGTGAAAGTTTGAACATAATCGGACAAAAAAAAAAAAGATAAAAAAAAAAATGAAGTTTAAAAAGTTGTAGACACCATACAACATGAGAATCTCTAATTGGAGAATCAGACATTTTGACTGTGACGTATTTGGGGACAACTCTCCCACTTGCTGATGTGAACTACAATTTCATTAATTTCCCTTTTCTCCGAAACACCTTTTCAGTCAGGTCTGGACTCAAAATATAGGTTGGACAGCACGTTGTTTATACAGGTCCTCCAAAACTAAAAAAATCTACGTAGTAATAATTTTGTTTTTTTGAAAAAAAATAATCATAGATCAGACATTTTTTTAACACGATAAAAACTACTTTCGAAAAATAAACTCAAGACAATTTCAATAGCCCTGTCTATCACCTTTAGAAATGTGCGAACATTATAATGGTGTATTACGTAATCCGAACCTGATTTCTATGGACAGTACAATAGGCCTTTGAAATTGCCCTTGAGTTTATTTTTCGAAAGTAGTTTTTATCGTGTTTCTTGTGTATTGGAAGAACGGGAGAGTTGTCCACCTTTACATCACGGTGACATTACCACTTTATCCAATTTGATATTCCCATTTGTTAATATATGTATGATTACAACTTTCAGATTTTCATAACTTTCTTACTATTAATTTGTCCGATTTCGTTTTTTTTAATCAATCCGATTCTCTGAGTTATCCTGCTTTCCCTTATTAGATTTTCCTTTAAAAGTCTCTTGCCATGAAATGAGACGCTTTCTGGTAAAATTTATGTTTTGCCCTATACTTGAAAAGTTTTCGAGATTGCTTTGGTTACAAAAGGTTTTCATCAATTGAATAACATCTAACGTTCATCTCGTCATATATGTGTAATGCATCCGACTTCGGCATTTTAAAGTGTATTGAACAAGCAGTATTAATTCGTAACATTGTAAATCTTAGATCAGTCTTTTCAAAAACTTGGGGTAACATGTAGATGCTAGCCTTCTCCTTTGGCCAACATTACACACATATAAGCTGCTGCTGTTGCTCTGTGGAGCATTAGCGTAGCCAAGAGGGGGGGGGGGGGGGGGGGGGGCAGAGTGCCCCCTGTTTTTTTTTTTCTCTCTTTTCAGAGAATTATGGAGGAAAACTGGACCCCATAAAATCTGATAACCCCCCACCCCGCGAGTGACTTTCGGAGGGCTGGCGAGAAGAAAAAAATACAAATCTCCCTCCAAGCAGTTCCCCAAATTTTTCACCCCCCCCCCCCCCCCCCCCACTGAGCGACATTTGGAGGGCTGGCGAAAAGGAAAAAATACGGATCTCCCTTTTAGAACTGATAACCTTTTATTTTTGCTTGTCAGAGAATTATGGAGGAAAACTGGACCCCATAAACCCCCACCCCCTCCACTGAGCGTCTTTTCGAGAGCTGGTGAATTTTTTTTCGCACCCCCCCCCCCCCCCACCCTACTGAGCGACTTTTGGAGGGTTGGCGAGAAAAAAAAAATAAGAATCTCCCTCCAAGCACTTCCCCCAAAGTTGACAGCCCTGCATTTGTGTGCCCCCCCCTTTTACAAAATCGTGGTAAAATCGTGGTACGCCACTGCTGTGGAGCAAGCCTTGACTAATTATATAAACACGATAAAGCCTTCTTATACATTGCCATAAACACCGCAACTTTAAGCGAATAATAATATCATAGCTAATCGATTTGTATTTTTGTCATGAAAACAATAATATAACAATTTTGTCTTCAGTTTAATGATTTTATTAACTAAGGCGATGAATACTTAGTCCTCAAAGTCAAGGCATAAAAAATGCGGACAGAAGAACGAGTAAATTTTATATTGTGCTCCGGCCCACCTTAAAACGTTTCTCTGTGTGGGTGTGTTTGTGTGTGTGCCCGTGCATGTGTGCGTGTGTTCGTGGGGGTTGTCCCTCTGTATCCTTTGTCATGTTTTTGATAACGAAAAGTTTCCATGGGAAGAGAACATGGTCTGTTATACCAAAGAGATATTAAAGAAATAATTGATAGACATTAATTTCTGTTTAATATTACTCTTTATGGTGTTCTTCGTTTCAGCGGAGAAGGACCGCAGTCCCCGGAGAGCGCCACGCCTTTCTTCGTCAGCGTTGGCGACCACGCCAACCATGCTAACAACCGCAGCACAGAGTAAGATAACCATGATCATTCTCAGAGCCATTCTAATATACACAAGACGAACGAAAAAGATCTGTAGGAAAAAGATGTATAATAGAAGAACAACAATGTTACAATATATAATTGTTGTTGTTTCAAGGTCATTTTTAAGACTATAAACACTTTTTTATAAGGTGTCTCAAAATGTAACGAGATTTTAATTTTGATTTTGATTTTGATTGGCAGCATCTCTAAAAGTGTGGACTCGATTTTAATCAACCTTAGTATAGTTATTGTTGTTGGAGTAGGCATATAGTGTAGTAGTTTTTTGAATGCCACGCTGTGTTATACGACAATAAAGCTGTGGCGCATGGTTTTTCAAAATTAGCAGATTTGTAGTTGATAAAGATCAGTACACTTTAAAGCGGCGAATCCTGTCTATTGCCGCCTCCACAGGGGGCTAGGGGCTGCTGCCCCGTTGAGAATTTTGAAATTAATTATTTGGACATTGTACATATATCTACATTACACCTCTACACTACGATGATACACCATAAGGTGGTCTGTATTGCAACTGAATCAGAAAAAAAAAACAGAAAAAAAAACCAGTCACTTCATATTCGGGCAGCGAGGTGGTCTATTTTTAAAGTTTACAATCAACTGGGCCCCATTACATAAAATTTGTTATCAATAACAACTGCCCCATTTCTATGACAACTTTACTCTCAGCCAATCAGATGCATGTATTTCAGTAGCTTATAACTGTTATTGTAACTTGTTATTGATAACAAGTTTTGTGAAACGGGGCCCAGATATATTTTTATGACGAAACATTGCAGCAATAAAGAACTAACTCTCTCTCTCTCTCTCTCTCCTAAAAGAGTGAATTTTCACTCCAATTTCACCCCCCGCGGGAGTCACGTCAGCAATCACTTGTTTAGAAACACAATTCAAAAATGCTCTCTAAAAAGGAAAGAGAAAATTTTCACTGTGTTCTCACTCCCCCGAGGGGTCACATCAGTTATAACTCGCCTTTTTTAAGAGAGAGAAATATAAAAATGTTTAAAAATTTAGAAAATGAAAAGTAACACTCAGGCAAAAGACCCCAAAAGCTAAATAAAAGAACTGTTGGATTACAAAACATGAAACTTTCCTTGTTTAATTTTTCCGCTATCAATATATATATGATTATGTATATATAAAATTTAATTTAATTTCATATATATATATATATATATATGTATATATGGGAAATAAAAATGAGAGAATAATGGTTGCGTAGCTTCAATCAAAGTTCCCCGCTTCTCTCACAATTATATTATTTCCATTAGAGTTGCCAAAGCTGTAATATATGTTATTTCCTTACAATTTTTGTTTATAATTATTCTAATGTATACATGTATCTCAAAGCATTCGCTTGGATCAAGCAGAGGCATGCGACCTGTCTTTGTTCAAAACTCACCTGCCCCCGACAAAGGAATTAATTAATGAGGTTGAATATTTGTCAATCTGTAGGTCAATTGAATCTGGTGTCGCCGAAACCACTGGCCCGTCTCCGTGGTCTAGTGGTTAAGGCATTGGCGTCCTAAGCCAACGACCCGGGTTCGATTCCCGGCGGAGAAATTTTTCAACCTTTGCAAAAATTTCAAAAAGGGAGGACAGCTCTGGGAAATTTTGATTAAAGCTACGCAACCCTTATTCTCTCATTTTCATTTCTCACAATTATATTATTTCCACAAGAGTTGCCAAAGCTGTTGTATATGTTATTTCCTTAAATTGTTTACAGTATATATATATATATATATATATATATATGTATATATATATATATGTATGTATACTGTAAACAATTTAAGGAAACCTGGGGAACTTTGATTTAAGCTACGCAACCATTATTCTCTCATTTTCATTTCTCACAATTATATATATATATATATATATATATATATATATACCCCTCAAAAAAAGTTCTGCAATTCGAGCGATCGCCAATAGGGTAAAAATGCCCGGATGCAGGTATCGGGGTGCGTTTGCTATGCACTGTGGGACAGCTTTTGTGACCTAGTTACTTCCGGAATCTGACCGGTCGGTGAATGACCCGGCGGCCGTGCATAACCTCTCAAATCAGCTTTCCAAGATACGGCTTTGTCATTTAAGTCTCGAACAGAGCCGTCCGCAGCGGGCACCCGTCGTCGCTTTCTGCCGGACGCCTCCCGGTCGCAAGGCTCAATAACGCTGTAACATTCAGCGGCTCTCCGTACTAGCAATTCCAATTCGAGTTTGCGTTTTCCGTTGCATGGAATGCCTCTTTCTGTCAGAAAAGCTTTCAGCTGCAGAACGGTCATATTCTTGAAGTCTTGAGAAACGCTCGCCATGACAATTCTACGATTACCTTAACTTTTATTAGATAAGTTTGAAGAAAAATTCCTGAAGTGTGTACCGCGGTTACTGTAACTTAGCATCCGTATACACCGGAAGTACACAGGTCCCGGAAGTTGAATGAGAATTCGCCAAAAACGGTACATCCGGGCATTTTTACCCTATTGGCGATCGCTCGAATTGAAGTTTAAGGGGTAATATGTCTTGTGTTGTTTAAATATCATCATACGTGAATATGGTATCATTAGAAAGCCTGATTATTTCTCTTTATAATGGAGTGTCATTATTTTGTAATGCTTATGCAATCATGAAATGCGCTGTTCTTCTGAATATGCAGCAAGGTAAAAAATGAAATGTGGCAAAATTCGTTGTTTTCCATAAGTGAGTATGGATTGAGTTTGAATAATGTTGATGTGGTAATGCGCGAAAGTCCACACATGGTGTATTTTCATCTGTATACGTAGATGAAAGCTGTTTGGAATAATTCTCAGCCTGGTCATTTAAAAAAGTTTAAGATGTTGCTTTCCTTTCTTGTTAAATTCATGAAAATTTAAAGGTGTCTTCGTCCAGTAATTTTAGATTAATTATTCATTTTGAGGTTACTTTCATACAAGATTTTCAACTTTTCCAAATTTTACCTCAAACAAACCCTCAATCACGCATGCAAACAGTGTAAGCACACTTTTTCTACAACAACAAAAACCATTCCATCCAAACTAATAACAAAACAATGAAAACACACAGAATTTCTCCCTCTCTCTCTTTCTCCTTCTTTTAATGAGAAATGGTTACATTTTACTAAGTCAGTAGCGATACTTGCACTCACCCCCAAACGATGTTGCCGCCTGGCCGCAACCAGTGGCAACACCTACTTGGAGTTGTCCGATTGCTTAGGCCTTCGGGAGATTCGATAAGCATGGCATCTTTACATCTTACAAACGACCACTCAGTAAACTGCAGCTCTACCTCACACAAATATTATTTAAAGCAAATTTTATCTTCTAAACAAAAACATCATTCAAGGCTACATGGACTTCTTCATTGACCACCTGAACATCATTAAAACACATTTCATCCTTTAAAGAAAAGAGCATGTTACAACATTGACATTCATGGAAGACATGCACTGTCACCTTGGAAGTCTTCATACACATTGCATCTTCAAAAGAAATGGAGACTTCGGTGTTGAAAACAATGCATTTTGCAACATTTAACTTCAGACTTTGCCCTTTATTCAGGCACATCATTGTAAAGAGGAATAATCAGTAACAAGAAAGATATCATCTCATCTCATTAATGTGATATACTCTGCTGAATCTTTTACACGATCAATCGTACTTGTTGAAAATTTGCTTTTGAAGGCGATGAAAAATAATAGACTGTCCCTGCTCTCCTTTGAACCTGAAAGGGAAAAAGGTTAACCCTCATTTTTGGTAGTTTCTTATAGTGAACAGTTGTATTAATCTACAATGTTCGTTTTTTATCACGTTGTTTTTTATTATTATATTCTCATATTATCCTATAAATCTAGGATACAAACTCAACTCATTTTGCTGAGAGAAAATGTTAGTTTATTACTATGCTACTACATGCATAATTACGTTTACAGTGGTTTTGTAAACACACACAATACAATGCTACATGTATACGATGGATAGTTTAATTAATATAAATATTTGTTCGCTCAGTGTGAGAGGGTTAGGAAATTCTTTTAAAAGACAATGTATATTTAACTGGATTAGAAATTCTGACTATCATCTTATTCTGTTGCAAGAAACACATAGTACTCTTAACACTGAAAAAAATTGGTGTCAGGATTGGGGTTCTAAAATTTTATTTAGTCATGGTAGATCGGACAGCGCTGGAGTTTGTATACTGTTTAAACCCTCTGCTTCCTTTGATATTTTGAATGTTACACATGATGATTCGGGAAGAATTCTTATGGTAATTTTGAAAGTGAATGACACTCCAGTTACGGTGGTCAATGTATACGGTCCAAACAATGACGATGCTGCGTTTATGTTAAGGTTACATTCTATGTTAAACGAGAAAGGGGAAGAACCATTTATTATTGGGGGAGATTTTAACACTGTGTTAGATGCTACAATGGATAGATTCCCCACCTTAATTCAAAACCACCCGAAATGTAATGATGCATTAAAAGACACGATACTAGATATAGAATTAATCGATATTTTGAGATCGCTAAACAAACATGAATACAAATATACATGGACTTCACCAGATTTTGGGAGAAGAAGCCGATTAGATTATTTTATCATATCCAGAAGCCTAGTATCAGCCGTTAAAAATTCAGATACATGTATATCTTTCGGATACAAGACTGATCACTCGCTCATATTTCTGTCGTTGGTAAAATCTGTGCCAAAGAGGGGGCCAGGTTTTTGGAAATTAAATACTTCCTTACTTACTAACCAAAAGAACGTCGAAACCATAAAAAATGAAATTCAGTATACTATAGGTGAGTTTATCCACTTATCTCCTATAAAGTTATGGGAATACCTAAAATTCAGAGTAAAACTAAATTTTATCCAAATTTCGACAAATGAAACGAAGAATCGAAAAAACAAATTAAGATTGTTGGAACAAGAAATCAACTATTTGAAAAATATGTTAATGGGAAATTCAGACGTAAACTTGTTGCAAACCTTAGAATTAAAAGAAAAAAGAATTTGAAGAATTGCAAGAAGAGCAAGTTCGCGGAACCATTGTAAGAACGAGAGCCAAATGGGTAGCTGAAGGAGAACGGAATTCAAAATACTTTTTCAATTTAGAAAAACGAAATTTCCAAAGGAAATGCATTGCAAAAAATTGTTACAGATATGAAAAAGATATTGGAAGAAGAACGACTGTTCTATGGTAAACCTTACTCATCAGAAGATAATGCAGAAAATCTACATTTTCTTGATGAAATAAATGTGCCGAATTTAAATGACAATGAAAAATTTGTGTTGGGTAAAAAAATAACAGAAAAAGAGTGTTTTGATACAATATGTACTTTTGCAAAAGATAAAACACCCGGTTCAGACGGTCTCCCAATCGAATTTTATAGGACATTTTGGTGTGATATTAAATCTCTAATGTGTGCTGTTTTTAATGAATGTTATGAAACCAACAATCTTTGAACTTCAATTATTCAATTATTACTTTGATACCAAAAAAAGACAAGAATTTACTCCTATTGAAAAACTGGCGCCCTATCTCGCTTTTGAATAGTGACTATAAAATTTTAGCTAAGATTATTTCTTTCAGGATTAAAAAGGTTTTAGACCCGCTTATTCATGAAGATCAGTGTGGATTTTTGAAGGGTCGTTATATCGGTGAAAATTTACGTCTGTTTATTGACACCATTGACTACTGTAAATGTAATAATATCCCAGGCATTGCATTATGCATAGATTTCGAAAAAGCATTTGACAGAGTAGAATGGAAATTTTTGTATACAGTGTTACGTAAGTTTGGTTTTGATGAATGTTTTGTCCGCTGGGTTCAGCTGTTATATACGAATATTGAAGGGTGCGTCATTAATAACGGATTTTCCTCAAACCCTTTTCCGACACAGCGAGGTTTTAGACAAGGCTGCCCCCTTTCTCCCTATTTATTTCTATTAGTTGTAGAAATTCTTGGTATAATGATACGTCAACATAAGAATATTAAAGGAATACAAATTGAAAATATTGAATTAAAGTTAAGTCAATACGCAGACGATACTGCGATATTTCTTCACCCGACTGAATCAAACTTGAAAATATGTTTAAAAGTTTTAAACGATTTTAATTCTATGTCAGGATTAAAAATTGATAATGACAAATGCAATGTTGTTAAACTTGGAAATTTAGAAGGTCTTCTTTGTCGTGACATCCCTTTCTCCTGGCCCACTGATACTATTATGTATCTAGGTATAAAAATTCCACTTGATAACTATAATAATTAATTCGAGCTCAATTACAAACCGAAATTAGAAGAAATAAATACAACACTACGTATTTGGAGCCTTAGAAATCTCACTTTACGGTAAAATTGTAATCATTAAGACTTTGATTATCCCTAAATTTATATACGCTTTTGGTATAATACCCGATCCACCGAATTCCTTTTTTTATTGAATTACAGCAAGTCTTATTTCACTTCCTTTGGAGTAATAAACCAGACAGGATTAAGAGACCGTTACTTTACAATGATTATCAAGAAAGGCGGCCTCAAAATGCCGCACGTGTTGTATTTTAATTATGCAATAAAAATAGCGTGGGTGAAGCGCTATTTAGATACGGATAACAACGGGAAATGGAAATATTTTTTAAAACTATTACTTCGTAAGTTAGGTGATGAATTTTTCTTTCATTGTAATATACAATCTATTGATTTAAATACCAATGATTTTGAAAATATATTTTGGACAGATGTTATAGAAGCATGGACGTTTTATAAATACTACAATCCGGTGAAGTTTAAAGATATACTTTTTCAAACTCTGTGGTTGAATTTGCATATCAAAGTTGATAAAAATGTAATCTTATACAGGTTTCAGTCTGGTATGCGATATCTCAAAGACATCTTAAATGCTGATTGCTCGTTCATGTCATATGAACAAATATGTTGTAAGTTTGGAAATGAATCATTTCTATGTTATTTTTCTCTGCTCCATGCTATACCATCGGAATGGAAGAAGGTTATAAAAAACGTCCATATAATCGATCATGCTGATCAACCAATAGATGAACGATTAAGTTGTTTTTAAAAAGTAGAAAGGTCACAAAATTGTGTTACAATGTTTTTTTGGAAAATAATATGTCCCTATCAGATACAAACCAGCAATCTAAATGGCAGGCTGATTTAAGTGAAATCGTGTATAATAGATAGGTGTTCTGTCTAAAGTTCTGTCTAAAAAAAAAACTTATATATACCCATTACACACGAGAGTACATATACATTTGCTTCGAGCTTAAAAGTCAGCAAATAAACTTGAAGAAGGCCAGGAGCCGAAAGATTGTAAATACACCGAGTGACCTGCTTCATTCTGTACCATTATTCTCTCTTCACATATCTAAATTTAACATGGTTCAACCGATTGGTACACACATCCACACCTCTCTCGCTATATATATATATATATATATATATTTTCTTTTCATAATTTTTTTATTCCTTGATTCAGTTTTTCAAAACGAATAATTACAAATTAAGCATTAATTACACAATATAATTCAACATGGCACTAAACACAATACAAATTATATATTTCCATAACGTGCCATCCATAAATAAACAACAATAGTACAATTTAACTGAACAAGGTATAGATTAAAACCTGATAGGTGCAAATTCAAAGTATATAGGGCAATTGTAATAATGAATATAATTTCTTTAAAACTGTTTGTGATATTATCGTGTATGTCCTCCTTCCGTCCAACATTCAAAATAATTCCATTTCTTTAGATGTAGACTTAACTTATTTCGAGCTATTGCCTTTTTATGTTCATTATCCTTACTTTCTAAAAGTGCATTATAGATTATATATACACACACACACTCACACACACACACACACACGCACACACATAATATATACATGAATATATTAAAATGAGAATTCATACATAAAATTTCCATCCAAAGCAGTCTTTTACTTAGACTTATAGTAATCCACTCATTCAATATGTAAGCCGGGTAAATGACTGTCCAAGCAACGAAGCTACATTTTGACGAACTGGTATTATAACACAGATAAAAGACACTGCTAATGACATCTATATAGTTTGGTTTTTAATTCTTACCTCAGGTATTCTACCGGCCAACAGCAGCCTCTGGAGCAGTTAACAAAATTGCATTGAATGCACCGAAGCTGCTTTAAATAGTTGTTATTCCTATAAAGCAGTCATAATTATATTCATTTAGCACTCAATTTAGCCTGCGCATTCAACTGCATCCATTATTCCGTCCTTGGGTGAGCATGACATAGCGCAGATGATAACACGATAGTAATAATAATAGACAGATTCAACAATGAACTTATCCATCACAGATAAACTAATTGTTGAGCTGGGAAACCCATGCACATCTAATTTTCTCCCAGATTCTAAGATCAAGATTTTTCTTTTATTATCATTTCGGCAGCAGGTGGGTGTGTTGCCGGCTTCTTCTTGGTGACCTAACAATTTTGAAAAGTGAAATGAATATGAGATTTCTTTTGTCACAAATACTTTTACATTTTATTTGAGAATTTGTAAAATTGCAGTAAATTCTAAAATGTTTAAGAATTATCATGCACTAAGGAGAGTGACTTTTTTCCCCCTGCAAAACACTGCAATACACAGCAGTGCATGTACTTGTATACAAAATATGTATCAAGTTTTTTTTTTTTTTCTTTCCTTCTTCCTCTTTTGATCTTTTTTATTGCCATGACAGTAGCTTGATTAACAAAACTTCTTTGTAAAATTGCGGAGAATTCCAAGGGAATGAAGATGCATGTATTAGTTACCTCTCTGCAGGACCTATATATTGTACAGTAGTGAATGAAATGCACAAATTATGTGCCATGTTCTTTTTCCTCTACTCCTTCTTGATACTTCTTAAAGCTGTTTGAAAAATACAGCAGTTTTCAAATTATAATTTGTCATAACATTCCCAAAATTTGGAGGTATATTAAGTTCCATTTCAGTTCATATCTTGATTTATATCTGAGTACCATTAATGCAGTGCTTAATTGGTCTTTTTCATCAATCATAAAATATTGTTTATTTTGCTGTATCTTACAATTATGATGATTGACATCATCATTTTCTATATCTGTCTTCTTTTTTGCATTCTGTATGGTGTCACTGTAACGAGTAAATTCCAAGTTCATTATCCCACTAAACCTTTATCTATGCTAGCTTATTGTATTAGTACCTGGTACTGCACCGGGGAACCCAGTCTGTCTTATAGTGAATATGGATGATAACTTCACTGAACCAAATAATGCAAATGAGTGCCATTATTACTTGCCACAAGAATTCAACAACGCATTTAAGAATCGGGATAGTATGTATAGCTTTCTTCATGTGAATGTACGAAGCCTGTCCAAAAATTTTGATTCATTAGATAGCTTACTTTGTATGTTAACCCATTCTTTTTCAGTCATTGGTATTACCGAAACATGGTTACATAATTGCTCACCACCTGTCTTCAAACTTAAAAATTATTCATTAATTCGAGCAGACAGGAAAACGGGTAAAGGGGGAGGTGTAGCATTGTATGTTCATAACTCTATACCATTTAAATTAAGACACGATCTCTCTCTAGCTGAAGAAAGTGCAGAATCTTTATTCATTGAAATAGAAAGTGATGACTGTAAAAATCGTATCATAGGTGTCATTTACAGACCCCCTGGTTGTAATCTGGAGATTTTTTTTGAACAAGTAGAAAATTTAATGTCTAAATTAGGTCATGAAAACAAATTTACACACATATTAGGAGATTTTAACATTGACCTAGTTTCTATGGACATACATTGTCGACGCTTTCAAAATATTTTATATGCAAATGCTCATGATACTCTCATCGATAAACCTACAAGAATAACGGTGCAATCATCCACGTTGATTGATAACATAATTACTAATATGAACAAACACAGTGTTACATCTGGGATTCTTTACTCCGATATTTCTGATCACCTGCCCATATTCTCCTTTATTTCACGATCGCAATGTCACAAAACGCTCAGCCGTGAACTCAAATCTCTTGTTAGAATTTACACTCCTGAAAAAATACAAAGACTTAACTTAGATCTTAGCACAGAAGTATGGGAAGATGTGCTCATGATACAGTCAGTTGAAGAGGCTTACAATCTTTTTATGACAAAATTACGTTATTTTCTAGATAGAAGCATTCCCAAAACTACTATTAAAAGATCAAGTAGAAAGTATACTAAGAAACCTTGGATAACACAGGCAATACTTAAATCTATAAAGAAGAGAAATGTCCTATATAAAGCTAGTATTAAGAATCCTACTTTAACAAATGTAAATAAATATAAAACTTATCGAAATAGGCTGACGTCAGTAATACGTGAATCAAAGAAAATGTACTTTTCAAACAAAATAGACAGTGTAAGTGGTAACATTTCCTCGACATGGAAAGTAATCAATGATATTATTGGTAAATCGAAAGACGCCAAAGAACAAAAAATATACAAGAACGGTGATAATGTTTATAGAAGCCCTCATGATATAGCTAATGCATTTAATTCTTACTTTGTGAATATTGGCCCAGAACAAGCTTCGAAGATACAAGGTACCAATATAACTTATTTAAAATTTCTTCCACAACCTCACGAAACCTCCATTTTTCTTAGCCCTACAAATTTTATTGAAATACTAGAAATAACTCGTTCCTTAAAAACAAGTAAAGCAGAGGGGCATGATGAAATTAGTAATAATTTGTTGAAACAAATTATAGGCAATATTACTATTCCTTTGACTCATATCTTCAACCTATCTTTATCAACAGGAATTTTTCCTTGTAATATGAAACTTGCAAAGGTTATCCCAATATACAAAAAAGATGATGCATCATTATTAAACAACTATCGACCAATTTCTTTACTTTCAAGTATATCTAAAATCCTAGAACGCATTGTATATAACAGGCTGTATAAATACCTAACCTTTAATAATATACTTACCTCATCTCAATACGGTTTCCGCAAAAATCACTCCACGGACATGGCCCTTATTGAATTATGTGATAATATTGTAACCTCTTTGTCAAATAAGGACCATGTTCTTGGAGTATTTATGGACCTTAGTAAGGCCTTTGATACCCTTGATCATAAAATTCTTTTAGGTAAACTAAAAAATTATGGCATAAGAGGAATTGCTCTTAACTGGTTTGAAAGTTATTTATCTAATCGACAACAATTTACTAACTTTCAAAATATAAATTCTGACATATTACCTATACAATGTGGAGTCCCTCAAGGAAGCATTCTAGGCCCCCTTTTGTTTTTGATATATATAAATGATATTTGTAATGCTTCCTCTGTGCTAAAGTTTGTTCTGTTTGCAGATGATACAAATGTATTTCTTTCTCATCCAAATCCTGATATCCTCAATGAAACCATGAATACCGAATTGCCAAAAATATCCACTTGGTTTAGATGTAACAAACTATCATTAAATCTGAGTAAAACCAATTTCATTCATTTTAGAAGCTGCAGTACAACGATGAATAATTTACATTTTCACATAGTCATTGATGGAATAACAATAGAAAAGAAGGAAAGTACAAAGTTTCTGGGTATTACGATCGATCAGTGTTTGAATTTTAACGCGCATATTGATAATGTAGTTACTTCTGCATCACGTGGAATTGGAATTTTGTATAGATTAAAACCATATGTTTCCCTAAAAACATTGTTTACTGTGTATAACGCTATAATCTTGCCATATATTTCTTATTGTAATCTTATCTGGGCCACCCAAAAATCTAAAATTAATCATATTTTACTACTTCAAAAGAAAGCATTTCGTCTATGTACAAATGCAGCATACTTGGCAAATACAGAACCTCTTTTCCATAGATTGCATACGCTTCCGATTTTTGAATTGCACTCGTACCAAATTGCCATATTCATGCATAGATTCCACTCTTCAGAACTTCCAGTGACCTTTAATAACATGTTTCAATTAAACTCATCTATACATAAATACCCTACTCGAACTTCCGCTAATGTTCATTTGAATAATCCTAAAACAGCCCTTGCTCATAGATCTATAAGCCACACTGGACCCGATATTTGGAATTCATTACCCATTGATATACGTTCAAGTCCAACGAAGTTTATTTTAAAGAAACGCTTGAAAAATTATCTTCTCTCACATATTGCTAGTGGGGGTGGTTAACACCCTTTCTAGCAGTATAAAATATTATTCGTTTCATCTGATACTATCTGAATGCAACTCTCTCTTCCACCCCTACCTCTCTCTCTCTCTCTCTCTCTCTCTCTCTCTCTCTTTCCTTTGTATTTTTTTCCTTTGGCCATCTGCTTTCCACTATGCATTGTTTGCATATGTATGTTCATTGTATGATTAGTTTATTTATGATTAGGACGTCAACTCAAGCTTTGCTTACGACGACCCCTTTTTCTATGTATGATTTTATGTGACCATACTGTGAAAGATTGTAAATTTATGATGATGTATATGGAAATAAATGAACTTCAAAATCAAATCAAATCAAATCATATGTAGCGCGTTTAAGCTATATATGGAGGAAAATGCTAAATCATGTCAGCACTTCGGTATGCATCAGAAATTGCCACGGGGTACAGGAAATGTTTATTCATCCATATAATGTGAACTGAATATTGTTGTAATGAGAGTGACGCTACCATCCAATACCTTTTCTTTGAACGCGGATTCGATTACTTCGACACAATAATTTGACTTATATATGTATCATGCATTGCTCGTTCCCACTATTTTTTAAAGACTATTATAAATCTCATTACTCGGTGGAGCCTATAACTCACAAGCGTAGCTTTCTCCTTAGGCTCTTCCATATTTCACTTTTATTCTATCCCAGTCTTTTCAATTAATACTGCATGCAAACGTATAGATACGAGGTAATCACCTTCTTTTATTTTCCCTGACAATAGATTTCATGTTCGTTTGTACCATTTATCTTTAGTACCATTTATCTTGTTTGTATACCATTTATACTGTAAAAGCACTTAAAATGTGAAATATGAAGCAATAAACCGAAACTGAAAACGATATTAACCGCGATATTGGAGCATTATCATTATGAAGTACGATGTTCGAGGCTTGATCCATAATTTTTGCCATACTAGGAGCTTGAATTACGTTCTCCCACTTTTGTAGTTGCTTCCAATTAATCGATACGACCGAAAAAGCACAGAATGTATGATCATAATATCAAGTCCTGTTTTGTATTGTTATTCCGATATTCTTTTCAACCAGACGTTCGTTTATCTGACGGTTTGCCATGAAAATCCGTCAAATGTCATCATAATACGCTGTATTATCATCCTTTTAAAACCTTGGCCCCCCAAATCTAGGAGAAAATATAATTTGCATGGGTTTACCAGCTACATGATGTATCATTCGATGGTTTAAACCTGACTTTATCGCTGTCTGTGCTTAGGTCAACTTTATCGATTGAAATTGAGTTTACGATTCACTTGAACGCGCAGGTTTAATGAATTACTGTGCACAATTCAGTGGTCAAGGAAAATTGCTAAAAATATGATTGCTTAAATAGGAACAACAAGCATTTAACCTATCATTTTCCAAAAATGAAGAGAGCAGATCGGCACAAACATTACGTACCAATTATCAGATCGTGCATGTGCATTAAAAAAAACTTACTTTGTGTAATAACCCATTCCGGTCTTATTCATCACATGTATAACTCTCTTGCATGAATGTAAATTTTTCCAGTTTCTGAAATTATTTCAAAGAAAAGAGGGGGGGGGGGGGGAAGAAGAAGAGATAGATATATTTTTACTGAGATAAGGTTATTTGGTCATAAAAGTATATCTAAAATAAAGGCCCGGCGGCTCACATGGGCGTTATTTCGACAACTACAAAGTAACTGTTCAATAGAATTCATGCCACGGTAAATGAAGGCCCCTGCATAATAGAGATTAACTTGAAAACCAATCAGTATCTGTTATTCAAAATTTACGTAACCCAGAAGATATATTAGTAAATTTACTTTTATTATCATTATTATTATTATTATTATTATTATTATTATTATCATTATTATTATTATCATTATTATTATTATTATTATTAAGTATTTTGCGTCACCTGTGCCTGTAAGGGGAAAAGCAAATTGAATTCGGGTCTCTCCTCCCGATATAACTACTTGTGATGTGCAGGTGTACCACTACACCGGGGTTTCCCCTACTGTTCTTCTATTAGTGCAGTGAGTTCTTAACGTGCAAAGGCGGTGACTCAATCTCCTCTACACTGGGCCTCAATTTAATGTTCTATCCGAAGGACGGAGTGTTTTCCAATGGAACATAGCCTGTGTCTATGAAACAGGGGAGGGGCACGTTAACACACATAAAACGCAGGCTTCAGTCAACCGCCCAGGGTTGATTTGAACCATAGATTTGAACCCATGATCTTTGGTTCGACAGGCAGACGCTTTACCGACTGAGCCAACCGCCTACTTCTCCAAGTAACGATAAATCAATGAAATTTAAACTATCATTTATATTTAAAGTACGTTTGTAAGTTCTTTTAAACATTAGAGAACAAGCAAGGAGGCACACATTAGTTAATAGCACAAGAGAAAGAGAGGGAGAGAAAGAGAGGGAGAGAAAGAGAGAGAGAGAGAGAGGGTGTGGGGAGGGAGAGAGGTTGAGGTTGTGATGGAGAGAGAGAGAGATGGGAGAGAAAAAGGAGAGAGGGGGAGAGGGGAGAAAGAAAGAACAGGAAGAGAGAGGAAGAGTGAAAGAAAGTGTGAGAGATAGGAGGAATGAGAGAGAGAGAGAGAGAGAGAGAGAGAGAGGGGGGGGGGGGGGGAACTGGAAAGAGATACACTCTAAAACTCGTCTAGTCATTTTTTTTTTACCAGATCGCCTGGTTGCATTTTCTTAATCAGATTCTAGTCATTCTGACTAGGATTCTGTTTCTTTATACTAGGATTTTGTTCACTTCAAACCTGACATGCCTGAAGCTGGTAGTCTTAACTAGAATAGTGCAGGTGTCAATAGGAATAGTTATTCTAGTCAAATCTGACGAGATTCTAGTCATATTTGACTAAATTGTTTTTAGAGTGTAGATAGAGATAGAGATAGAGAGAGAGAGAGAGAGAGAGAGAGAGAGAGAGAGAGACGTACAAACAGGGAATGACCATGAAAATAATTCCAATGCATAGATAAAAATGCATGAGATAATTAATGAGTTTGACTTAGTGAAGGATACACTGAAAGGATTAACGGTGAATCAACGAATTGCTCCATCGGAAATGATTGCATGGCAGCTCTTCTCAATTTTTAATGAGATTTGTTCCATCACTAGGCATCGAAATGTTACACGACGCGACAATCACCTTATGTTAGCCTCACTGCTAAGTATTATTTATTACATTTTCATACTTGTCAATAACTATAAAATTTATCTGACATGTCTGATAGGATTAACAAGTAACGATTCCCTATTTTTTTTTTTTTTTTGGTCATAATCTGCACAACAAACAGTTCTTTTAATATGCCTGTGCATGGCTTGATTGAAATTGATGACGGACAATGATATCGTTTCCTCCATTTTTGTCTAAATCAAGAATGCAACAAGCATTACGGCATAATTATCTATGACGTCTCCAACCTTGCAGATAATTTAGTCATTTCGGACTTTTCCATCATGATGTAAGCCTACCACTTTAGGGGAAATAGCCCTTTTAACTTTGGACTTTCCATCATGTTATTAAACAGAATCGCATCAAACGAGAAAATAGCTTATTCTACTTTTCCTGATAGTAATCATACTAACCTAATTATTTTCCGTATTCCAATTAATATTTGGACTGAATTTCCGGAAAATTCCCCCTCCCCCACCCCCGCCCTTATTACAAAGTAATACGACGACATGGCTACAATTACAGGGGTTGCAAAGTACACGATATGGGAATCAGACGCGATGGTATATCCTCGAAGCCTGTGTTGTTTCTCGCGGTAACACCTTCATATCTCAACCTTGAAAAGGGAATAGTTATTGCCTGAATGAAAGACGGAAGTGTATACATACTGGAGTTGGGCCTCCCGAGGAAATAGCTTCTTATTTATTCATGTCTCATTGGCCACCTCGTCCAAGGGTTTTTAATTTTTGTAGACTGAATCTTTTATCGTTGAGATAAAAAGAAAATAACTTAGCTGATGGGCTTGTTCCATTTCACTCGCGATGTGTCGCAGCCATGCGTTAAGGTATTGAAGGGAACTGATAGGTCCTATCGTCATGATAATTTAGGAAATTGATAGAGGTCTACTGCTTAACTGCGGGGCCTCATCACCCCCCCCCCCCTCTCTCTCTCTATGATAATAAGTATAACCCCCGTAGCAGCCAATGAATGGAAAGAAAAAAATAATAAATAGGGGATTTGTTTCAGAGACGTACTACTTGTGACATTTGCATAGGTAATGAAAGGAGAGGAGGATGGGGTTACGGGGGCACGGGAGCACGTGCCTTCTCCATCTAATAGCTAAAAAAAGTAGGAAGGGAGAAAGAGAGCAGAAGGGCAACGTGAAAAGAAGATGATGATGTACGACCCCCTTCAACCCACTCCTCTTACTCTACGGCCTTGATCTTTCACATTTCATCCATCTAAAAGTATAGGTCCCCGTCCCCCACCATGACGACAATGCCTTATCAATAGAAGCTAGAGCCACGACTTGTGGTTTCTTAACGTAATAAAGCCCATAACCAAGAACTATGTAACAGTTCATGATGTTTCAAAAAGACGAACCGATGTTAAACGTTATTGCGTCTTAATCTACAAAAGATTTCTATAATTCATATGCAAAAACAATAGTATAATTTTATTATTGTATGGCATACTTAATGTATGAACAGTTATGATAATTCTATTTTTGAGATTACACCAAGGAGGTACTAGGCAATTCCTTGATTACACTAATGCATTATTTTCATTGTGCCTGAATGAATTTGAAATGTTAACTGATAATTCATCTTACTTTGATTTTTTATTCTTTTCTTTAAAAAAGTGAAATGCTATCTTTGTATCTCAGTACATGTATGTATAGTAAATATATATGTCATAACTTGACAAAGCCCTATGGGCGAAAATTCGTTATCCCAAATCTCGATCTCACGGAGTTTTTATTTACTTCTCTTTTTGATATTCTTACTTATCTCCGAGCAGAACCTTTTGTTTATATATATATATATATATATATATATATATATATATATATATATATATATATGATCATTTATCACAATATGTGAACATTTTGTGATATATATATATATATATATATATTGTAAGAAATGTTCCTCGAACACAACACTGGTGGTCACTCATAGTTGTTTTAGTGGAAGGTGTAATGAAAGAAATGTCACTATGAGACGGTCGTAGCTTTTATTGTCCTCCTTTATTTCACAAGCTTTCGATCAATGATCTTCATCAAGACTGTATAAAAACACAAAATGATGGCTGACATTTACATCGGAATATACATTTCAATTTCTTACAGTGGATAAGTACTAATCAATATAATTATAATATTCATGTTATTTATTATTTGTATGTCCACATACTATAGTCCACGTATGCATAAAGTGTGATTCCCCGTTACCACAGACGCTAATACATTTTTATCAGAAAGTAACCCCCCCCCCCATGAACTCTATATGTGTGTGTGTGTATAATACTTCACTAGGTCATATATTCTTATAACGTGTCCATATTATCACACCTTCAGTCCTACTCCACTCTCGTACCCTATCTCCCCCTCCCTCTCTCTCTCTCTCTCTCTTCTGTCTGGACTCCTCTGCCCCCTCTCTGCCTCTCCCTCTCGTTCCACATTACACTATGCTATGTCTTTACTATATTGTATTAGACTATACGATGTTGTATTACATTACACTATACTTTATTACATTATATTATGTTGTATTATATTATACTGCGTTGTATCATACTATATTGTATCATGCTATATATCCATGCAATTAATGCACATGCAAACTTGTATATATTGAAACAAGTGAAGCTAACAGATTGTGTACTTTTCATATAGATCCCCAAAGAAGCCCATGTCACCTTAAAAAGCAACATCGACTAGTTACCAGGACAACCTTGTCCACATGTTAATCATTCACACTCATTATCTGTATTGTTTGCAAATATTCATAAAAACATTATTTACAGAAATAGATTTGTAAATATAGACATGCAAGTATCTTTTCACACATTGATTTATTCTTTAAAAAAATATGCAAATGTATAATAATGATGATGTTAATAATACACTACTACTACTACTACTACTATTTCTACTACTACTACTAATAATAATCATAATAATAATAATAATAATAACAGTAATAATAACAGACATAACAATAACAATAATGATAATAATAATAATCATTATAATAATAAATAACATAATTATTATAATTATATTGATTAGTACTTAACCATTGTAAGAAATTGAAATGTATATTCCGATGTAAATGTCAGCCATCATTTTGTGTTTTTATACAGTCTTGATGAAGATCATTGATCCAAAGCTTGACAAATAAAGGAGGACAAAAAAAGCTACGACCTTCTCATAGTGACATTTCTTTCAATATATACATATATATATATATATATATATATATATATATATATATAATGACAGAATCTTTTAATTAATAAGGTTGAAGATTTGTTCATATGCCGGTCAACTGAATCTGGTGTCGCCGAAACCACCGGCCCGCCTCCGTGGTCTAGTGGTTAAGCTATGCAGTGGCGGTGGCCTTTTTTTTTAATCTTTGCAAAATTCAAAAGGGAGGACAGTTCTGGGGAACTTTGATTTAAGCTACGCAACCAGTATTCTCTCATTTTCATGTCTCACAGTTATATATATATATATATATATATATATATAATTATGACAGCCTATTTGTATTATGTTTTACCTATTTCTGAATTGAATCTATGTCGATTTTAAACAGGGCTCCAAGGAAGAACGGTATTTTGTTCACTGATGGAGCTACCCCGTTAAAATAAACTTAAACAAATTAAATCAAATCGTTACAAATAACTTTAAATGCTTGATTTGTCTGCCAGAAAGTTTGAATTAGAAAAGACTACAAAGAATGTGTTTGTTACTGGTAGTTTTTAAAATGACTAAACAAATCACAATGACTTTCGCTTTCTACCAGATACCCACTTAAGACCTGGGTGGAGAGAAACAATGTAGAGAAAATGCCTTGCTCAAGGACATAGGTGCCGTGCGGGGATCGAATTCATGACCTTCGTATCTCTAGGCAAGTGTTTAGACCACTCAACTACAATATCCCTCTCCCAGACGCCCCCTCCCCCTGCTCATTCTCTTCATGCACCCATTTGCTTTGTTATTTCAGTCCACTATTAATTACCCCTCGTGCTGAGGCCAGGGCCCTGCCTGTTTCATAAAACTTGTCATCAAATCAATGACAAGTTGCAATAACTGTTATAAGCTACTGAAATCCTTGCATCTGATTGGCTGAGAGCAAATTTGTCGGTAAAAATCCCCGACAATCACCGACACTTGATGAAAGCCGCCCCCCCCCCTCACCGTGTCTCCTCCCCCTTACGATCTGATCCACGTTATCCTCATCTTTTGAATAGATACAACATTTGATATTGAAACAACACTATGAAATAGAATGTGGGTGAAAATCTAAATGTCTTCAATTACAAGCGTGTAGACATACGACGCCGCGAAAATCTACGTGCATGAGGCAAACGGAACTTATTATGTATCATGACGCACTCTTCTATTTCACGGCAGAATTTCTTCCATTTATTTTCATAGTAAAGCTTTTTCTTCTTTTTATCAAAGGATAAAGTTGAATTCTGGTCATGCGAATTCACTGTGAAAGAAATTGTCCCAAAGCATTTAGGAAAGTTTGATCATGTCTACATAAGAAGTGGGTAGACTGTGAGGTTTTGGAATCATCAAAATGATAAAATATAAGTTAACGCACAATCTAGCTGAAGCACATGCACTGTAATGGGTATATGGGACTGCACACACAAACAAACAGCTTTTTCTAGTCATAATTTGAATATGAGGGAATTCAAGGAGCAGTCCCCTTTTTCAGGGGACATTTATACTATGATGTTCTTCTATACTGTCATAAAATGCATGAGAAAGCTCACAAATTATTTTTCACCCTTCCCAGAATTCGACCTTCTCTTTAACTGTTATTTATCATTTCTAACAGTCCCTCATCAACAGGGGCGGCGCTACAGGGGGGGGGGGGCAGAGGGGGCGACCGCCCCCCTATGATTTTTCAAGTAGTGAAAAAAGAAAAAAAAAGAAGAAAAAAAAAAGAAAAAAGAAGCAAAGGAGGACGAAAAGGGAAGAAAAGGGAAGAAAGAAGAAAGAGGAGTATTAAAAAGAGAAGTCTTAAACATATAACTCTATATTACCCCTGTTATTTAATGGAGAAAAAATATGACGTCATCTTTAGGTCGTCTTGCCCCTCCTATCAAAATACCCTGGCGCCGCCCCTGCTCATCAATGTCGGTTCCAATTTATGTGGACATAAAATTTAAATGATTTCAATCATGAATTGGCAGTTCAAGTTCATATCGTAGAATGATGATAGAGTATTCGGAAGGGGGTTGAATGGCTTGAATGCCATCCGCTTTTCATCGATTTGAGGGAGATGTTTCCATCTGCTTTCGCGATATTCATTCCTTTGGGCTTTATCAGTCATCCTAAGTCAGACACTTTATCAATATTTAGGGAATTGTGTATAAGGGAACTTTATAATAGCTTAGTTAGATAATAGAGTTTATTTACAGGACTACATATTGTAAACATATATATAAGAACCATTCAAAAGACTTGTATTTGCAATGTGACACACTCAGTACAGATAATGTTTAACAATCAGAATATTCTACACTGGGTATTCATATCAAAATTCCCTTTTTTAATTGTGAGAATTGGAGTCTCATTGACGTCTGAGGTGGGGCTTCGGCTCAGGGGTGGTTGCAGGATTTTGTAAAGACGGGGGAGGGGAGGTCACAATACCCCTGAAAATATACAGAAAGCACAATTTTTTTGTTGTCAACTTAAGATACGAAAATTCGGTTTCAAAAGGAAAGGGGTGCACTAAGCTTGTTGTTAACCCCCTAAATCCTCCACTGGACATACTGTCTCAGTGTTACAGTATTATGGGATGGATAATTGATGAACAAAGCGAACATGATATTGACAATTAGTTGGCATGACGTAAAACTTTCCCATGATGTAGCCAGAGAGACATTTCAATTCACAAGAGGACAGAAAAGATAATTTTCCAGACGGTTCAATTAAATCCTAGCGTCCTCAGGGACTATTATATCGTGCCCAGGCATGCGTTGATACTCGGAAGGATTCTACTGTTGTGTTTGTTATGTTTGCTAGTAATAGCAATAACAATCAAATATCATCAGAATAAAATGTTTTCCCCTAATACCAAATTAAAATAGCATGGCATTGTCAGACCTAATCAAATAAGCAGAGGGTGAAGTATATAGAATTCACGTCTTACGCTCTCAAGCCGAAACGAATCATCTTCCCTCTGTCGTATTGTTCTTGGTAATGACCCATAGCAAATATCAGTTACCCCGCCCGTCACCCCACACAAGAAGACCGGTTCGTGGGTGGAGCAAAGATTACGTAAAATAGGGGGGGGGGGGGGGGATTACAAAAAATACACAACTAATGGGGGCAATATTTTGGTATGTTACTTAAGGTATGCACTATGCAAATTGGGTTTCAAAAGGGAGACATGGGTCTTTTATGCCCCCTCAAAAAATATACCACTTGGTCGATTTACCTTCAATGACTTCGTATTCCTGAGAGCATCATAGGGCCTTTTTTTTTAGGCGGAAAGTTAGTTCGACGCCCTGACTGCTTTTCAGTTATTTGGACGCAATACTGCACTGTATGTAACAGGGGTGGGGCGCAGGGAGGGGGGAGTTTCCCCCTTCCCGCGTGAAGCGCGAAAGCTTTGACTTTCTGGCAAATTTGAAATAAAATAATGGCTCATACAGCACCTTTTTTAGGCGAAAAGTTAGTTCAATGCCCTGACTGATTTTCAGTTATTTGGACGCATTACCATGATTACTGCACTGTATATGTAACAGGGATGGGTGCAGGGAGGGAGAGTTTTCCCCTTCCCGCGCGAAGCGCGAAAACTTTGACGTTTGAGCAAATTTTGAGAGAAACTCAAGGGCTCCTAGCACCTTTTAGGCTTTTTTCTCTCACTTCCTCCTGCTTTTTCGCTCTCGCTTTTTTTTGTTGAGTTGGCGCCTGGGTTGCCTGTACCAACGACATCATAATATCAAAACGAGATAAGACGATGAAGGAAAAAAAAAAAAAAGACACGAAGTAACTTTACGCACAATAGTGGCGATATTTCCTCAAATACAAAATGAATGAATAACCGGATAAGCAAAACAATAACAACCGTTTCAACGAAAGAAGAAAAGTAAATGTATATCGCCAAACACGTTCACAAATTATGTTGCAATTAGGTTACGCTACCAGTCTCCTACACGGTTTATGAATAATAAATGCCCAGTCCATCACCTTCCGAATGATGCGTCGCGAATATATATTCATTTTACCGGGGGCTGCACGAAACACGTTCGCGTCTAGCATCATCATTTTAAAACAAGCGGTGAGATGGAGTTCCTCTTGAAATTCACATCATGTACTCCTGTCAACGAGGTGGTCATACGTGTGACGTATATTCTAACAGTGGATTCGACATAGAAACAACAAGAGAGTTGGGAATTAAAGCACGCGAGAGATCAACTGGGGAGCGTTTCATCAAGCGTTTTGTCAGTGATTTTTACCGACACATTTGCTCTCAGCCAATCAGATGCAAGGATTTCAGTAGCTTATAACAGTTGTCGGTAAAAATCACTGACAAAACGCTTGATGAAACGCTCCCCAGGCCTATACGGGGAAAAGGAAGATAGTAATATCAGTTTCCTAGCAATCCCTTCCGCAATGCCGTATCCAGCTTAGGGTAGGGCCCAGGGGACAAGGACTAACATTCAAGAGAGGGTTCTTAACCCTTTCAGGACAGGAATTATTTAAGGGCTAAATTGATCACATTTTGTTCTTCAAATTGGCAACAATAATATTTTTCTTTTAGTTCTACATAGTTCGAATAACTTGTAATGTCTTTGAAAAAAATATACATGGTTAGGAATTTGCCGTAAAGTTTTAAAAATTGCCAATTTTGATGAAAAAACAATGATTTTGAACCTATCAATGTGTTGCCAATTTAAGGATCTCAAAGTTAATTCTCCTTTTTAAAATTCCTGGCATCAAACGCAATATGGTCATGCAACAAAAATGGACATAGTGTGTGCAGAAATTTTTGCTCTTTCTTCTCATGCATCTGGTATATTTTTTAGAGCTCTGATTCAAAAGATATTGAAGCAAACCACAAAATGTGGTCAATTGTCTCGAAAGGGTTAATAAACTTAATAACCAAAATATTGACCGGCCCTTGGGGAAAACTCTCCAAACTCCCCGTGGCCACTCCACCCCTGGTTTTATCGCCAAACGGATACCAAACCATTTTGTAGACCCAGATTTTTCAAGGTTTAAAAAAAAAAAAAAAAAAACGCTTAGGGTTTACGGCATGCGGTGCTGCATAATCTGCCCTACTCCGCCACTTCAGTCTTGAGATGATCCTGTTTATCAATTCCTTGAATCATCCCGTCTTCTCAGTCCTTATTTCTATAAAAAAATTGTCCTAATAACAAATATATGAAAAGTACAAATGACAAGAAAATTTTTGAGGACGTGAAGTCAGTTCAGTTAACTGTCGGGGACCCTGGGCTATTAAATCGAGAGGGAACGTCCATAAAACCTTACACATGCACTCAAGAGATTTTGAGAATTAGCCAAATTAGAGGGAGGGGCAAAATGGAATTGCCCCGAAAATGATTGTAGTATGTGTATGCAGATTCGTATTATGCATAGAGTTTACCTTCCTAATATAAACGTGACAAATATACAACGTGTCAGTAACGGAATCACCATTCAGGGATTTCAAAAACTATTTAATCTGATGGGGGGGGGGGGGGGGGGGTAAATTTCTCGACAAGCTAGCCGCGAATACCCCTACAAAAAATAAGGTCTTGGAATTTTTTAAATTTGGACATGAAGCTCGAAAAGTAAAGAACAAAAAATAAAAAATAAAAAATGCCAATATGAATTTTGAATGGGGATGTGACACTCCTCATGCTTCCTCCAGCTCTGCTATAGCGACGCCCATGACCGTTGATGACACTATTCCAAGGGTATGGTAACAGGAGGGCTAAAGCAGATGAACGTCGGAATATCGAGCAACGTGAAAAATGTTTTCTGTCTTGTCAGTCCTCATCAGATCTCTTACAACATGATAAATTCATATCCCGGGGATTTAAGCTGTCTTCTTTCTGACATCGCCACGAAACCATTGGACTTAACATCACGAAGAACTCCAGGGCGAGTTGAATTATGGTTTAGGTGTGATGCAATGAGAAAATCCCTCCTCACTAATGCACACACAATAGGCTACCTTCTCATAAAATTCGATGCGACACCCCTGTCTATTGAATGGAAGAGTCAAGTGGGTCTCACGTCGTAACACGATCGGGAGGATTCTCTCAGTTTTCGCGCCGGACGCTCTATTAATTCAAATTAATAGTTCACGAAGCAACAGGATCGAGAGAGGTGGATCTCTACAGCTGTTAGATAACTGTGACCGCATTTTACAGGTTACTTGAAGGAGTTCCCATCTGTATTGTTTCAAGCTCATTGTTAAAGACGTTAGTAGCTGCAAGGGGGTAAGTGTAAGAACTTATTAAAATTGTGACAACTTTTCCAGCATACATGAGATGGATTAATGATTACATAACATCAAATTGCAAACTGACGAAAAAGAAAGAATATATGTACCGATACGACTAAACTGCTCTATATGTCAAACTGTCAAAACAATGAGTTATTCTCTATTGTATTTCATACTTTTCTACGTTTAGCTCTTATTCGATTTCAATAGCCACCTTCGGTGTTGCATACAAAATTATAAAATCAGACACGTGGTACAAGTTGTAAAATCATAGCCAACTATTTATAGTGCCGTTATCTCACAAATATATCTTCTTGGATTGCAATATATCGTTCCGACAAAATAATTACTGAACAATGCGTACCAGGTGCAGTTTAATGTATAGTATGATATTGCTCGCTCATAATTAGTACTCTCGACTAATTAGTATCGATCAGACTATTTGTATTGAACATTACCATGAATTATGCTGTCCAACCGTATAATCATAAAAACTGTGTGAGTTGTATCGTAAATACTATAATCATTTTCACAAATTTGGTTTTAAGAAGTTTTTATCACAGAGAGTCCATAGTTAATCGAACACTATCTGATCTCTGATTATCATGAATATTATGCTGTCCAACGGTAATTGTAGTGTGTGAGTTGTATAGTAAATGTAATAATTTTCACAAAGTTGGTTTTACGAAGACTTTATCACAGAGAGTCCGTAGTAATCGAACACTGCGTGATCTCTGATTATCATGAACATTATGCTCTCCAACCGTAGTTATAGTTTGTGAGTTGTATAGTAAATAATATAATCATTTTCACAAAGTTGGTTTTACGAAGGTTTTATCAAAGAGACTCCATAGTAATCGAACACTGACATATCTCATTTGAGACTCCTATGAGTTTGAGTGTGGCGATGTATTACTAATGTCTTTTCCATGTCTATCACCTGTGGTTCAAAAAACTAATGGAATGCGATTTTATTTACGTGGGATTGATTGATTTCATGCTTTCTGTAACATTTTTGTGATATCATAAAGCTACTCGCTCTTTATACAATGTAGAAGATCCATGGTAAGATTGATATGGGGAGATTCCGTGCAGTGTCAGTTAAGACATACGACATTTTTTTCCATATATTTCATCCATACACGAAAAGTCTCTTGATATGACCATAAATATAGGTGTTAATAACAGAAAGCACCACATAAAGACATTCTTCATTTACGGGGCACATTCTACGGAATCACCTTATGGTGGTTTTTAAACTCCGTCCAGTCGATATTCTGTGTACTGTTACTGGCAAATTGTCCAACTCGATTCCTATATAACGCATCGTTGGGATATTAACGCAGTTAAGCCATATCGTCATCAATAATAGCTGCAATTAATTAAAGCGTTGTAAAGGGTGTTGAACTGTGTAGATATACAATTATGATGATGAAGGATACAGGCTACTGCGCCTATATTACTATGCAAGCATGAAGCGCATAGAGATAAGCAGAATTCACGAGAATATGGATGGTAGGATACCAATGTGAATGAACAAAATCAGATTATTCACTTTTATCTATAGATCGTTAAAGGGAAGTTAAGATTAGAATATATTCCAGAGAGACATCGTGGATTAACTAGGCGCTGTATGAATCCAGAATACCTTCATTATTATTCTAAATAATAATAATAATAATATAATGGTGCCTTCTTGTAAAGCGCTCATGTCCGTCACGTTGTGACGCTCATGGCACTCCAACATCATTACCCCGGTCATTGCTTGGCGGACAAATATATGTAGCGCTCTAGCATATCGGGTACACATTTACACCTGGGTAAAGAGTGGTTAATGTGGACTAATGTGATGCCAAAGGACGTTAGTACCGGGCTGGGATTCGAACCGTCAACCTTTTGATTGAGAGTCAAGTGAATGAACCATGATTATACCATGACACCTCCACTGTGAAACAGAATGAAAGGTGATTTTGTTTCAAAAGGAGCTTCAATGAGTTAAGTATATATATATATATATATATATTGCAAAATCAGAGTAAAAATTATTTTTGTCAGGGAATGTAGCTGCTGCACACGTTATGAAAAATGTTTTAGTCCTCATCGTGGCGCCAGGAAAATTATTAAAATGTTTGCATTGCAATATTATATGTTGTGACTAAGTAACATTCTGGAGACAAACAAGTTCTATGTAATATATATTCCTGCGACAAGTGCTCCACGGCCACTTTCCTTACACTACCCAAATTCCTAAATTCAACCCCGCACTTCACCTAAAACCTAACACCGTAAACATATCCTTAAAACTCAATTGTCTCCCAATCTTAACTCTGTATCCTTCACAAAATAAAGCACGGAACAAAGAGATCGCCAGATCTAATGTCACGTCATTGATAAACGCATCCGTGCATGCATCTGATGCGCCGGAAATTTACATCTTCATAAAACACGTAAAATGAATAACCTTCAGTTTAAAAAGGCTATCACAATCAACCTTAACACCTACTTGCTCTACTCATTCTTCTGTATGCTATTACCTCTACACCCTTGAAAAATGAAAATATAAGTTGAGTCTATATCTAACACGCTGTATGCTCTAAGGTCATTCGGGGACGAGGGAGAATACATTAACCTTGGATTCCATTCATAATTACAGGGAGACTTGATTAATTATTTATGGACTTCCCGCTGGGATAGTTTAAACACAGGTTAGACAAGTATAGAATGTCACAGCATCACCGCGCATTCACAAATGGTTGTCTTGAATAGCATTCTTTCATTACATTCAGGTTGGAGTAAACCTTTTACTTTAATAAGGGAAGCACACTGCACTAAAAAATATTATCAATATTTAAAATCTTATAATGAATTGAAATATAAATAGACAAAATTGAAATTTATAGTGTTTATTTATTTCTTGAAACATTAATTCATGGTCCTGATCTTGTATGATGTATAGGATTTAGCTTTTAATTAACGTTGGCTTTTACAATAAATCACTAATAATTATACTAGACTGATCTAAACCTAACCACATCCATGCTACATGTTTTCTAATATGGACCATTCTGATCAAGATTTGCTTGAAAGTAAACAAATTTTATGGAACATTTTCTATATTTGTGTTTAGTTTCTTTGTGTTGGGAAAATATGTCATAAATGTTTCATCTACATATGCTATGAACTATGCTTCAATCTAAATTAGAAGGTTGATATCTTTGTATTTCCAGCCTTATCCACAATCAATTCTATTATCCATTATTATGTAGACATGATAAAGATTAGTCAAGATGGGTGTTTGAGATTATCCTCGCGAGTAGACTTAAACTTTCAAAGAATTCTATGAAATCTGTTCTGCACAGCCTCATGATTTATTCTGTCAAAATTACGTAACTGCACATTTTCTATATTCTTTTTTTCTATTTATTATTATGTATGTCTGGAAACATATTTACACATATAGACAAGTTATATCATCTTGTGTAAAATGGAATGGTATTAAGTAAAGTTTATGACTATCACGTGGAAAAAATTCATCGAAAGAGCACTTTATATTATGATTTACATTGTATTCTGTAAATTGGCTGAGAAGTAAACGTAGGTTTATTGTAACCTTTTCTAGGGTGAATATACGTTTTGTTTAATGATTTAGACAAATTCTGTTCATTTCATCTAGCATATTTCAATGACAAAATTTAATTTCAAGGCTAAAAGGGATACAATGAAGCATCAGAGGAAGTCACAAATTTTAGAAAAATACTCTCGCTCGCTTTAGAAATTGGAAAGTTGATATCGCGTACGAAATGTCAGCCCTCCTTGTAAAGTCAAGCCCTTACGCCTGTGATCTTTTAATATTAAAACTGAGGTCTACAACCTCTGAGTTCATTAAGAATATTTAGGGTTAGAAATCACTCTACGGGGTAAATACAATATGCATCAACCATGGTCTATACACGTGGTTCCACAAATAATTTATACTCTCGTAAATGAATAAGTTCAATGTTTTTCGATTAATCATCGGATACTGACATCAGGTAGAGAGGCTATTGTACGAATCATAATTTTAAATCTTTTTTTACATCAAGGAATAGCAATGGAATGAGAGAAAGTGAATATTTTGAATAATTTATATTTTGGTCCATTTTGGTCCCGTCATTAAAAAATATTTTGGACTTTGCTGCTGTCACTGAATCTGTGTTACAAGTTTATATGGTGAGCCTGGTGTGGGTAAGACTAATCTTTGGCTGTTCCTGTCTTTCCAGGGATCAGGGCCCTGTTTCATAAAACTTTTTATCAATAACAACTACCTCATTTCTATGACAAATTCCCTCTCAGCCAATCAGATTCAAGCATTTCAGTAGCTTATAACAATTATTGTAACTTGTTATTGATAACAAGTTGTATGAAACGGAGCCCAGGTTAGGGCTATTTCAGAATCAATACAACCCTAAACCCCAAGCAGTGAAAACCCATTCGAGCACTGAGGTATAGGTTCGAACTCCTTTGCTGGTGATATATCGTTTCGTAACATCGTAAAAGGTTCGCTAATTGAATTACAGGTAATGGCCATTTCGTCCACCACCAAAAAAAAAAAATGTCCGAAAGCGATATGTTGTATGACTTTAAAGGGAAGGTTGATTTCTGGGAAAGGTAAAAAAATAACTTGTGAGCATTCTCATTCTTTTTACGTTAGTTTGGAAGATTATTATAGTAGAAATGTCCTGTGAAAAGGATTGCTCTTCAAATGCCCTCACATTCAAAATATGACGGGAAACAGTTGAAATATTCGGGCCGAGCATTTGTGTGTAGTCCCATATACACATTTCTGTGTGCAGTGCATGTGACTCTCAGCTGGACTGAGTCAATTTCTTATCATTTTGGTGATTCCAAGACCTTACATCATACACCAATTCCTATGTGCTATTTTATCAACCTTTCCCGAGTTCTTTCACAAATCAATCTCATGACCAGAACTCAACTTTATCTTTAATCTTGTATCATCACGGCATAGCATGCTCATGCCCCCGGTACACCGACGAGACAGACCACAGTCCGACAACAGATCGTACGATAAAATTACTGACTGAGAATTGCCAAGATTTTGTCGATTACCAATCGTTTTGACGTCGGTGAGACTGGGGTACCATTCGGGATTTTCAGTTTCCGACTTGGTGCACTGCATACCTTGTTGTCTTTAAAAATATAATGAGAAGGCTGTCCCTAGTGCAGCGTTAGGAGAAGATGGTCACACCTTATTCAAAGTTCAGCAAATGTCACAAAGGACAAGAGCCGATTCGCTGTAAAGATTTACTCGTTAATACCATTACATATGGATCGCTATATAATCAGGAAAACGCATTATGATATTTTTTTCACATTCAACATGAATTGCATTGCATTGAATTTTATTATTAAACATCACTGATTTACATCAATATTCTGTTCATAAACATATAACAGAGTATATCATAGACACACACACGCACACGCACACGCATACCCCTCACACACACACACACACACACACACACACACGCGTACACGCGCACACACTCACATATATATATATATATATATATAAATACCGATACAAATAGAGTGTATAACAGATTAACATGATTATGGAATGAAGAAGAAGGTTAATTACATGCAGATTATATATTAAAGCTAAGTTTTTTATTAGTATAAGATACTGTAACCTGTGATGAAAACATAAATTGTTTTGAATATTCATAATAATATTTTAACCATCTTTTCTCATTCTGAGCTTTGATGCGGAGCTTTCTGAAAAATAGACATAATAGGGCTTTATACTATTGCAGTATACATCGTGTGCTTTAATGTGTAAGGTTTAAATCTAGTAATTTTACGAGGAAAACTCGACCGAAAGCGGAATCAATCAGGGAGGTATTTTTTCTTTTTCCCTTTTTCTTGTTACAAATTTACCATAACTTATTACTGAAGGAAGATAATAATAAAAATAGTAAAATAATACTTTTATAATGATAAGGATGATAAACACAATAAGAGTAGTAGTTAAATAGGATTCGTATGATAATAATGATAGTATAAATTGTGCACAATAATGGATGGTCGTGTTGTTGATATCACAGCACTAATGACAGTAATAATAAAAAATAATGATAATAATAGTACTGATAATGATTATTATAATGAAAATAAGAATAATGGTAATAATGCTAATGATAATACAA
The DNA here is from genome assembly GCA_025618425.1 of Heliocidaris tuberculata. Taxonomy (NCBI): domain Eukaryota; kingdom Metazoa; phylum Echinodermata; class Echinoidea; order Camarodonta; family Echinometridae; genus Heliocidaris; species Heliocidaris tuberculata. The sequence goes on from CM046833.1 coordinate 24,872,670, forward strand.
TAGTCATAGTAATAATGATGAAAATAATTATGGCAGTACTGAAGTGACGAAGAGCAAAAATTATTTTGATTATTACATGATTTAGATAAAAATATCAACTCAAATAGCATTTAGCAAATGTGATCCACCATAACCATTGTTTAAACCAAGGAGGTACTAGGCAATACCTCCCTGTTTAAGCATGCATCACTTTACGCGCATATCACGGGCAACCAATAATGACTTCTATGGATGTGTATCGTTCACCTTGGTATACCCACGTAACGGGCACTTAGTAAAATTTGATATAACGACGAACGTGGTACATTAGGCCAAGGTAGGACTATTAATCAATTCAGTAATTTCAGGAAATGAAATTGACACGGTTCGCTTGTTTTCTGATAGACATGGTCAAAGCTACAACGCAAACCATGACCCTTACATCCCGCCTATTGTTTTCATTAGGAGTTCATCCGGATGCTTTATCTTTATACTGTATGAATTATACGGACGAATAAGAACACGTTCACTTTGATGAGGTGAGCCCAATCGATCAATTAGTCAGATTTAATTGATGAGCCGATGTTGAACTAGATGGAACCTTCTATTCAGAATAGATGTTATGTAGTTATCAAAAGGCAAATATGAGGTCGAAGAAAACTTTCAACACCCATTAACATCACATTTAACTGTCTTCATGTATTTTCTAGAGGTAATAACATTTCAGAGGTAATCTGTCCATAAGGTTTATAGGATCATAATATACGATTCGTTATCAATCTAAAACTTAATACACATTAATATAGGCTACATTTTGGGAAGAGGATGGAGGAAACGATATTAATATAAGTTAATTACTATTAGATTCTCGAGGGGAATCTTTGCTTAGGACTCGTGATCATGTAATTCATTTTGTTGATTGGAGAATGAAAAAGGTATGAAATTCCAAGAGAGGAATGGAAAGTTATTTAAGAAAATGAGGGTATTAACGCAAAGAGAGAGAGAGAGAGAGAGAGAGAGAGAGAGAGGATTTGATGGTTGGCGTACAAGGATTGTTTAAAAAGGGAAGGGTAAAAACAGCTAATACAGAACGAAGGGGAGTTAATTTTCTGGTACAGAAAGTATAAGTAGATTGAGAAAAAAGTAGACTAAGAATAATGATCTTAAAAACCCAGGAAAAGATGAGAGAGGGAAGAGAGAGGAAAAGAAAGAGAATTGACTTTAAAGTAATTGATTAACTTTGTGAAAAATAGTAAAATCAGCTCAAATGCCAGTGAATTGTGTGCAGTCCTCTAACTACATATATAATTAAGGATATGTGAAAGTATGAGAGAAAATGGAACCCGTTTACTATCCTAAAAAAGAGAAAATCGCGATCAATCGCTAGCGCAAGTCGCTCGGCTTCTTCGTTGCGCTGCAGTCACAAAAACCAAGCACCAGCGCTTGGCGATTTCAGAGCGGGTTTCCAGCCCGTACGGTATTCTGTGATAGAGCGAGGTATGCCAACCGTAAGAGTTCTTTATGGTTCGGTGGTAATCTATCCCGACATCAATGTTCAATCGTAAATATCTTGATATATAAACGACCGATCAGCTTATAAAACTCAGGCGATTCCTGTCTGAGCTAAAGGTTTGCAATTATGATTACAGCATTAGCTGGAACAGTGATTTTTTTTTTCAATCCTAGGCAAAGTTAATCAATGCCTTTAAATAAGCAAAGGTACATAAAAAGTAGAAAACAGATAACATGAACGAAGATGTTTTATCAAGAGATATGTAAGAACATATTTAATGATACACTGCTGCAAATATTTATGGTACACAGTTAAAGTCGAAGCTAAGATATAACAGGCCCAAAGTAAAAACTTTAAAAAATAAAAATAAAAGGGGTTTATGGGCGGAAAAATGATATAAACAGAAAACGAAGGCAACCTCTCCCGTAAGAAAGGGAATGATTGAACACATCTTCAGGCATCTTTCAAATAAGAATGTGAAATCCTTTGGGTGGGAATACTACGGCATTCCAGTGCATATCTATCAGGGCAGGGTATCCCAATCCCCAAATCGATCACCTTGGGCTAATCTAACACTGGTCTCTTGTGATATCCGTTGAGAGCCAGAAGGGCGTTAACTCAAATACGTTAAGACAAAGTTAATGCCCTTTGGTCTCTCAGCAGACGATATGATATTGAGTGATCACCTTAATGGGTGAGGCGCCATGAGATCATTTCATCTCGCTCTAACCAAAAGCAGTTGTCATCATGTCTATGAATTGTGAGTGTTAAGCAAGTAGTGTGCGCGAGGGTGCGTAAAAGTGCCCGAGTGCGCTGGGTTTCTCATGGTGTGTGTGCGTGCTGGTGTATGTCTTACATGAAATAGGTTGGCGTAGGAAGAACAAACTTTTTTCAAGTTTGTGGTCATGTAACCTCAACGTTTTTAATTCTTTGTGTCCCATAGAGCCAACAAGAACGGGCAAGTCCGGTCCCAGAATAACTTGCTTTCAATAGAAGTAGAAAAATCAGACAAACAGATCAGAAAAAGTTTGAGAAAAATCGGACAACCAATAAGAAAGTCATGAAAACTGGAGAAAACAATGAAATCATTAGACAAATTGGCAACTCGGTTGTGAGTTTGTGATGTCATAGCCAAGCACACATTCATTAAATTGTTCATTTTTATAACACAAATATTCCATTTTTTGTCCAAGAATATGATTTTCTCATAACTTGAACCAAGTTATAGTTATAGTAATATGTTTTAGTAATACACATTCACTGAATATTTCACAGACTCAAATTTATCGACTTAAAAAAAAAATACATATTCATAATAATGTTTAATGAGTATTACACTAAAAAATGAATAAATCACATTTTCATTATTTTTACAGTAGAGTTATGACTGTGATGTTAGTGTATATATGCAAAAACGTATTACTATAAATATAACTTGGTTCAAGTTATGAGGAAATCATATTCTTGGACAAAAATGGAATATTTATGTTATTAAAATAACAAATTAATGAATGTGTGCTTGGCTATGACATCACAAACTCACAACCGAGTTGCCAATTTGTCTAATGATTTCATTGTTTTCTCTAGTTTTCATGTCTTTAAAAAATAATGACTTTCTTATTGGTTGTCCGATTTTTCTCAAACTTTTTCTGATCTGTGTGTCTGATTTTTCTGCTTCTATTGAAAGCAAGTTATTCTGGGACCGGACTTATGTTATTAATATAACAAATTAATTGGTGTGTTGTGAGGAAATGACATCACAAACTAACTACCGAGTTGCCAATTTATCTAGTAATTTTCATAGTTTTCATTAGTTTTTATGGCATTAAAAAATTAATAACTTTCTTATTCGTTGTCCTATTTTTCTTAAACATGTTTTGATTTGTTTGTCTAATTTATCTGCTTCCATTAAAAGCAAGTTGCCCTTTAAGGCATGATCAAAACAACCCCCCCCCCACGCCCCGAACAAACAAAAACATGTTTATAATTGATTTTATAAAACGATGAAATCAAGCCTTTTGTCGGCCTCGTTGGTGTGACTGTGGTATAATCCCAGAGTAGCTAGGTAAAAAAAAAAAAAAAAACCCAGAGAGACCTATGCGTGTAGAAAAAGGCATAAAAGATGTGTTGTTGAAGATGACGGAAAATTATTATTATTGAGACTTTAACCAAAGAAAACAACAGCTTGAATAAGGCCGGCTATAGTATACATTTTGTTTCACAACTCGCTATGTATACAGCTATCTTGATAATTGATGGTATTAAAATTTACGACTTATACCCTAAATGGATGTCATGAAATACCATTACAAATTTGTAGTAATGGTATCAAGCAACGGTTAAAAGTTTACAAAATGTAGTTTTATGGCTTATGCTACTAATTTAGTGATATGAATTCAATATTTCTTTGTTTTAATTTTCTTTTGGAAGAGTAGATTGAGCGACACATTTTTAAGAAATTGGATAAGGAGTTCCACGGTAAACTACCAAGGCCTTTCACAGAGTTTCGTTTTGTCAAAACATGTCTGGATGAAGGTGGAATGTAAAAACACCTTTTCGAGTAAAGTGATTATGAAAATCGGAATTTACATTTATTAAGTTGAAGAAACTCGACCGAAGAATATTGTTTACGTAATTGTACATGAACATTGCAAAATCTACGGAGTAGAGATTTTGCAAAGAAAGAGTTTATGTAGTTTAAAAAAAGGCGGCGTATGAGCTCTGAAATAAGACTTTGTAGATAACCTTATTACTCTCTTTAGAAGAATAATCAAGCGTTTGACATTAGACAAACATGCATGCCCTTAACCATATAATCACACAGTAGTTTAGATGAGGCAAGATAAGGTATTACATAGTATTAACATGACATATTCAATAAGCAATATCATGAACTATTGAGATATATTTTGTTTAAAGGGTTACTTACCAACCTTTGTAATAATTTGATTTGTGTGAAAGCAGAAAAATCAGAAAAGCAGATTGGTGAAAGTTTGAACAAAATAGGACAAGCAATAAGAAAGTCTTAATTTTTAAAAAGTTTTAATCACTATACATATGGGAATTTCAAATTGGCAGAATCGGTACGGTCGCTGTGATGTAGCGGCGGTCAACTTTCCCATTCGCTTCAACAAACAAAATGACTATTTTTCAATTTTTTTTTCAAAACGTTAGGACCGCGTCATTGACTTGTATAGTTTTTTTGCGCGTCATCATAGTGATATCGTTCAAAATGTGATTTTAAAAATGAACAGTACAAAAAATATCTTCAGTACTGGCGTATGGTTAACCCTTTCAAGACAATTTACCACATTTTGTGGTTTTGCTAAATAACTTTTGATTCAGAGCTCTAAAAAATATACCAGATGCATGTGTAGAAAGAGCAAAAATTTCTGAACACACTATGTCCATTTTTGTTTCATGACCATATTGCATTTGATGCCAGGAATTTTTAAAACGAGAATAAGCTTTAAAATCCTTAAATTGGCAACACATTGAGAGGTTCAAAATCACTGATTTTATCAAAATTGGCAATTTTTTCAACTTTCGACAAAGTTTGTAACTACGTATATTTTTTTCGAAGACGTTACGTTTTATTAGAACCATGTAGCACTAAAAGAAAAATATTATTGTTGCCAATTTGAAGAACAAAATGTGATCAATTTAGCCCTTGAATAATTCTTGTCCTGAAAGGGTTAATTGCCCTCAAAGGCTCGATTAGCGCAGGTACAGAGTCGGAATCGTGTAAGCCGGGTTTTAGTAATTCGAACCAATGGATGAGGCAAAGTCAGACAGATAATTTGTTTGAAAGTTCGGGATGATTTAAAATGCAACAATGTAAGGGTCAGTTAGCAAAGGAAAAAACATTTTCCACTCCATATCGATTGAATTCCCTTCTTAGATTCCCTTGAGAATAAAAAAAAAACAGTCTTTGACATTTTTACATGTACATGTATATGAGAGATGATCAAGAAAAATGATAAAATGTGGAAGACAAGGGGCACAGTACACAACTAGGGAGCCATAGGATGGATTGCGTCCAAGAGGGATATTTTGAATTTGCTTTTAAATGTATACAGTGAGCCGGTATTAGTTAAGTCGGGGGGGGGGGGGGCGATGTCATTCCACATTTTGGGCGTTGTAAATATAATTATATTGTGTGCAAAAGCTCACTCGAACTAATGTGCCGTGCGGACGCCACTGACTTCGAGATTTTGCCCAATCGTTAAGATTGACCTCTCTGACCATGTTATGCGTACACTCAAGTATCCGGTTTTACAAACAACTGCTCGCTGGCTTGTAGTTTCATTTCGAGTAGTAGTTGATTCGATCTCTTTTATCAATTTCCTGACATGCCACTGTGGCAGTTAATAATAATAATAACATATAATAATATTGATCTTATATAGCGCATCATATGTTGCCATCTCTATGTGCTTAACAAAATAACAATTTATTATTCCTATAAGATATAATTACATAAATTGAGAAGCTAACTTAAGTTACAAATAATCATAGATTGTGAGAAGGAAAAAAAAAAGTAGAGCTTATGATATGCAATAAGTCTCTAAATGGAATACATAATGGATTGAATAAACTAACTTAATTACTACAGGTAAGAATCATATAACAGTACCGAAATATACAATATACAGTACTTACTTAATAACGATAACAAAAATCAAGAGTTAAGTTTGAAAAAAAGATAGCGTGATAACATATCACCCGAATCAATACTAGTAATATAAAGTTCAAATGAAAAAGTTACTGCCCGATACACATTTTGATCAAATTCAAGGCTGAGGCATTTTTGCGTAAACCAATTTTTGCGAGTTTTACAAAAGTAGCCAGTACTTACTCAATCGTAAAATATTGTCAATACTCATAATGTCAATTGTATAAGAAAAAAATACTCCCAATATTGTAAATATTGGAGGACATTTTTCTTCCTTGTATTTAAAGTAATTTGATTTTAAATATGTTACTTTATATTATATTGTATTAATTGAACAAACGTTAAATGTCCACAAAAACGATGGAAGATGGATGAAATTTAGTAAGGTAATAGTGGTAAAAAAAAGAACACCTATTTTTTGAGGATACAAAGTTTTGAATATCATGATCAAACCCTTGTAGCAAGTTGAATCAAAGAAAAAAAATTGTGAAAGATATTTAACAAGGAGAACCGTCTTCAATTTCTTGTACATTAAAATGCCATGATTTTTCATTTCTCTCCTTAAAAAAATCTCCTTCGGGCTGGAATATGTTATGTATATAGCATGTTGTTTCATATGAAAACATATATCCTTCTCAGGTAATAGGAATTTAGTCATTTTAGTCATTTTGTTTGTAACAACAAATGGGAGAGATGTCCAACAATATTAATCACTTTATTTCCGGAAGTCCAATTGACAGTTCAAGGTGCAAAGTTTATTTCCAAGGTCTCTATTTTAGGAAAACGGCCCCAATGGAAACCAGTCTTGTCACTGTTCAGCCTTTTATTAACATTAATAAATGAATATATTAATCAATCAATCAATCAGTCAATCAATTTGATTCAATTTCATTAAAGATAAGGTTGAGTTCCGGTAAAAAGAAACATAATTTGTGACCTTTCTCATTCTTTTTATGACATTTTGGAAGAATATGTCATTAATGTTCCCTGAAACAGATTGCTCTTCAAATGTCTTTATATTCGAAAATCAAGATAAATAGCTGAAGTGTTCGGGCCGAACTGCCAAAATTGTGTGTAGTCCCATACACCCATTTCTGTGTGCATACTTTTCAGCGAGATTCCCAAACCTCACAGTATACACATTTTTTAAATTTTCTAGACAATCACCCTTCAACCATTAACCTAATTGCTTGGAGATAAATTCTTTCACAATTGAATTTCATGATCAGAGCTCAACTTTATCTTTAAGTTTTATTTTAAAAGGGTGGCCCTATCATTAAACAAAATACCGTTCTTTCTGGGGCCGTGGAAACAGTCAGCATAATTCCACTGACGAAGACATGAAACATGATACAAAAATAGCAAAAAGGGTATCATAGATGTATACACATTTACTCCCCCTCCCCCGGACGATGCATATTAGGTCCCAGAATAGTGACTTTTCTTGTTAGAATACGTGAATCACCATATAGGCTCGGATGTTTTCTCCCCCCCCCCCCGCCACTGTCAAAACATACATTACATGCATGTGAGTGCTCGTGTATCTGAGTGTGTGAGAGGGTGATTGTGTACACCATGTATGCTCTATACTATTAAATTAAAGATATGTGATGAGAATGTGGCGTCCACCCCTTCCTATTTTCCCGTGCTAACTGCACATCTAATTCGACTCAAAGCTCTTAATTGAACAATTCATCATTATGTCACTAAATCAGATATGTTGCTCGGCAAAAGCCAATTTCCTAAGCCCTTTTCCTAAGCCCTTCTAATAAGAAACCACATTCAACTCGGAGACATGCATCAAACATTCTCAAAGGCGGCTTAGACATATCAAATCGCGTTCTTTGATATTTCAGAAGATATAGCCTAAGGAAGGCTTAGACCTGTCGGAGGATGCCGAAATGAGTTTACGCTTCAGCAGCCTGGAGTCGAAATGAATAGGTATCAAAAGTGAGGCCCAGATTTTGCAAATTCGTCATATTTCAAACCACCAGAATGGGCATCGATGCAATTATGATAAAACCGTTAGATGGTCTATTCCGAATGGCTAACATAGATAAGAATAACTGAAAATGTGTAATAAGAATAAGAATCCAATTATTAGATTGTATATTTTGGTTGGTAAAAATGCCAAAGGGTTTTCGCGATTACTGAATGAAATGTTGATATTTGTTTCGTTGAACCGAGGCATTTGAGAACTTCATAAGAGTAGAACTGTGCCATGAACTTTTACTATCGTATTTCCTATTTTTATCTTTTAATATGACCGGATTTAAGTTATTAATAATATTGTGATGAAATAAAATAAGATGGCTATCATTCACCTGAATTATCTCAACAAGTATCGTGCAGTTTTACTATCAAATATCATCGTGCAGTTTTACTATCAAATATGATATAAAAATATGTGAAATCACGGCCACACTGTAAAAATTTTTGCCGTTTTTTCACGGGAAATTTTCTGGCAGTCAGGATGCCGAGAATGGCCGTTTTTCCACTGTACAAGTAAAATAACAGGTTAAACCGGAGTTCAAAATACGGGCGATTGTGTTTTTCTCATAGACTTGGGTAGTAAAAACAAGGAAACTGTTAGCATACAGTCATATTTTTTGTTAAATAGTAGAAACTTTAATTTCTAACAGGAAAATCTATGTAAATTAAAACGGAACCATAGAAGCGATTTGTAATTTAACAGGGTAACTTGTTAAAATATGAGAGAACGGTTTTTTTTAACAGTGTTTTATGTCGGGCGATTGTAAATATATGCTGATTTCCGGTAAACCAAGAAACTTGATGTTGTTTTACAGGAAAAGACTGTAAAATTGAAACCTGTAGTTTTACATATTATTTTTTTACAGTGCACGGTCATAATTCGTCATCAGTGCTGCTAGTTCTGTACTTAATTATCAAAGTATAATGTGATATGAGAAATGTGAAATTTCAAAACAAGGAGATTTGTACTGAGTCTAATAGGGAAAGCACATTGCCCCTACGGCCCTACAAGACTTGAATTGACACTTTCCGGCGGTCTCCCCAAGGGAGAACAATATTTTAATGGTACTGATGAGTCTTACCCTGGGTAATCAAGACATATTATTATTCAGTTTTCAGTTTCAGTTTGATTTTATTTCATATTTCAAATCACATAAATGGAACATAAACAATGACCCTTGAATTATTATAATAATATAAGAAAATATCTTCAACACTTCAAACAAAAGAAAAAAAATGCAAGTGGACATACAGAGGCACAGATCAATATTCCATCATTTCAAAGTTGGGATAAGACAAACTGATTTGGCGTGAAATATGAGTAAATCTTGTAAGAAGCTAGGCTTGTAATTGTAGATTTCCTTAAGAATAAAAAACAGTCTTTAAAATTATTACATGTATATGAGAGATGATCTTCAGAAAACATTAACAAAAGAAAAGTAATAAGATTGGGGAGACAAGGGGTACAGTACATAATATAGGGAGCCATAGGATGGATTGGGTAAGTATTTAAGATACGTATTTTGAATTTGCGTTTAGATGTATTCAGTGAGCCAGTATTGATTAAGTCGGGGGTGGGGGGTCATTCCACAGTTTTAGTCCTGGAAATAAAATTGCATTGTGTGCAAAAGCTGTTCCAGTACGTGGAGGTTATAAGGATGGCTTTGTCTGGTTGGATAAGAGTGAAGTGAATAATTCATGCCCAACATAGAAGATAGGAGTTAGGAAGTTCACACTTCGTCAGTTGAAACATGAATATTCCTAGATTATCATTATATGTAAATCGTTCGTGAATCTTAAGAAGGTTACACGAGTGGAAGACTGGGCATGCTGGGTGTTGTATGGGTACGAAAAATTGTATTATTGATTCTTCTAATAGCCCATTTTTGTACAAGTAAGAATATTGACTGATAAGGGATTTAGCACTATTCCCCCATGGAAGGATTCCATAGTTTAAGTACGGCAGGATTAGTGTAGAATATAAAGAGAGAAATGAAGCTTTGAGTTTGCCAATGACTCCTCTATTTCTCGATATGAGTTTACTGATGTTATTCATGTGTGCTTTCTAAGTTAATTTGTTGTCGATGTTTATTCCTAAAAATTTGGTTGTTTCAACTTGAAAAAGAATTGTGTCGTTTAATAGGATTGGTCCTGGTAGATGTTCCATTGAGTTGAAGAAAAATTGAAGTTTGTTTTGTTTATATTAAGTGAGAGTTTGTTTGCTTAGATCCAGTTTAATACAAAGTTTAATTCTTAATTTACAGCATTCAGGAGGATTTGGGCGAAAAATGTTGGAGTCATCAGCAAATAAAAGATAAGAAAAGAAAGATTATTAGAACAATTTTGAGAATCATGGATGTAGGGTATAAATAATAGTGGACCAAGTAATGTTTACTGCGGCACTCCGCATGAAACACTGCATGAAACACTTTTCATTTGAGATTCATGACCATTTATATAAACATAGTGCTGACGGTCTGTAAGTTAATTCCTGAACCACTCCAAGGCCTTCCCACGAATTCCATAGTGGGTAAGTTTATACAGAAGAACATTGTGATCGAAACTTCATTTTTTCTTCAAATCGATTGAACATCTACCAGGACCAATCCTATTAAACGACACAATTCTTTTTCAAGTTGAAACAACCAAATTTTTTGGAATAAACATCGACAACAAACGCCTTGGAGAAGTCCAGGAAGAAACCGACCGTGTTGGAAATATCATCAATAGCTGTAGCTACTTTGTTAATAAACATTGGTAATGCATGGGTATAGTTGAGTGTTTTTTTTTTCGGAAGCCAAATAATAATAATTATTATTATCATTGTTATGTTTATTTTGTCATTATCATTATTGTTATTATTATTAACATTATTATTATAATAATTATGTTGTATTAAAAACCTTCCAGTTTATTTGAGTAAATTGGCCATCGGTCTTGTATATGACCAAGTGAATTAAGATGCACTGTAAAAACAAGCTTTCACAAAGGCCATGCCCTAAAGCAACAATTCGTATTACTTTCAACGTTTTGTATAACCCAGCTTGCTAAAGTATCCATTTTTTTTTAATGCAGGTAACAACTTCTTCCCCACAAGATGGAACTTTATTCAATATTGACGATGTTACTCGTCGTGGCTTTCAAATTACTGCACTTGCAAGCCGGGAAGACATTCATAAACGATTTCGTTCCTATTCCCACATGTAAGTAGTCTCAGTTCAATATTATGATGTAGGAGACAGCGACGTACCTAGATGTTGAAAAACAACCAAGGGGTGAAATCTAAGGCAGAGAGGGCACTCGATTTTTGTTTTATAGGTTCGTAACTCTAAAAATAATATAGGGTTCTATTTTAATTTTTGAAATATGCACCCTATTTAATTCATGGAATTACAAACCCTATTTAATTTTCGGAATTACGCACCTCCTACGGAATAACAATCCTTTCGGATGAATGACCTTTCGGATCCACGAACCTTCGGAATTTCTGTGACCTTTAGAAGAACGACATGTAACCAGAATCCTCACCCTGATATATCTAAAATACTTTGGTATGCATGTTTCTTTTAATCTAGTGCTCTTACTATCGATATAACTGAACCTGTGCATATAAAATTAAGTCCTGAATGTATTAAAGCCCCCATCCCCCTCTTCTCCAGAACAGAGCTCGGTGCCAATCACACCTTTAAACAGCCTTATCCATGCTCTTTGATTCGACATAGATTTGAAACGTGGCTTAAGAAATTTAAGAGTGTGCTTTAATGTCGATTTAAACCTTACAAATGTGTGTACAGTTATTTATTTGACATAGTTAGTTCATTGATTATCTTAGGTGCAATTCTACGTTGGAATATTCTGCGTATTTTGTTTCAAATTTGTTTTCAAAAATACTCTATGAATGTAGCCCACATTCAGAGAGATTGTGCAACAAAGTTTTACTGATTTTAAAAATCACGTTTTTGTAAGTTTGGTAGGCTTAAATTTGTTACAAATTCAGAACACTATTTTGCGAAAGACAAATTTTACCAATTTCTATGATGTAGTTCAGGTACGGCATTCCTTACATTAAACCTTCCAGATACAAGGATAAATCATTCTTTTTAAATATTGATATGGTAGTTTTTGTGTCACCAATACATCAGTCAGGTACATTTTTATATTAATCTTTGCCATGTCTTCAAAAAAATTGTCACGTACGATTTGATTGAGCAGATCGTGCAATTACACAGAAGAAAGTAAGATAAAATCGTGTTCGTTATATCATGTGTAGTGTTGTAACCGGGAAAATTTCATAAATAGCTGTCCTTACAAATATAATTATTGTAACATAAGCCATGATATGACCAGCAGAACTGTTCATCCATCACTGGCAGATTATAGAGATTGATGTATACTACAAACACCCATGGCAATATAAGCATGACATCTCGAATATGACAAACCCATTCTAAATTGTGAAGACTGAGACGAATTGGAACATTACTTCAGGACAGTATTCCTATTTAAATATTGACTTTTACTTCAGGCATGTTTAGATCACTTCGGATGATTGCTGAAATGCATCAATAAATAGTATAAAGTGCCTCGTTCCGCATACTTAACCCTTTCTGCACAGGAATTATTCAAGGGCTAAATTGATCAAATTTTGTTCTGCAAATTGGCAACAATAACATCGTCTGTTGAGAGCCAGAAGGGCGTTAACTCTGTTTTAAAATATAATAGGTAACGCCCTTCTGGTTCCAATCTTTTAATGCTAGAAGGTTATAATAAGGTGTAATGTCTTTAAAAACAATATACATGGTTCCAAAATTTGTCGAAAAGATGAAAAAATTGCCAATTTTTATCAAAAACAATGATTTTGTACCTCTCAATGTGTTGCCAATTTAAGGATTTAAAGCTTATTCTTGTTTTAAAAATTCCTCGCATCAAACACAGTAATAATCATGTTACAAAAATGGACACAGTGTGAGCAGAAATTTGTGCTCTTTCTACTCATGCATCTGGTATATTTTTTAGAGCTCCGAATCAAAAGTTATTGAGCCAAACCACAAACTGTGGTAAATTGTCTCGAAAGGGTTAAAAAATGGGAACCAAACGGCTCTCTCTTTCCTCTTTAATCATGATGTTGGATTTGATAAGTGGGATGAAAAGGAACAATTGCCTTTCGTAGCCTCTGGTATAACGTGGGATGTAGGTGATGTTTTCCAGTATTAACGGGGGTTTTCTCTTGTGAATAATGCATAAAAATGTGGATCAGGCGAATGGATTGGGTATCGTTTGTGTGACTCTAACCCAGTTCACACCCAAAATGTCAGAGCGTTCATTAAAAGAAAAAGAACCGTGAAAGAGTTCGTTGAAGATACCCTGTCGCTGGACTACGGAACAGCTAGAAATGCTTCTTTGGGATGCTCTAGTCGGGCGCCTCCTGGTACACGTGAAATGTACAGGTAAAATACTCGTGAGATACCACTGCCAATAATTCATCAGTATATGCATGTCGCTATATTTTAAAATTAAATTATAAATTTCTGATTTTAACTCAATAATTAACTATAAAAAATATGTAAATAAAATCCTTAATTTACTTTATATCAATTTATTAATATTTACCTGTAAAGATAATTCTAAATGCCAATAATATCCATATTTTAGTGTTTAATTTCTTATGTTAATATACAATCAACAATTTATTTTTTAATGTTATAATGGGTTATATGTCAGCCGATATCAGCTCCCGATTCCGATATCGGGGACAACGATGTTGGCACATAAAGTTCCGGTTCCAGTCTATAGCTATAGCGAGCATACACTGATATTTCCTTGCTTTTTTCGTGCGTGATTGTTCTGCTGAAAACACGTTTTGCATCGTCGGCTCAACATCCCACATTGGGTGGCTTCACAGAAGAATCCCATTTAAATATCAACTGTATAAAAACACGATTATTTGCTAGATTAGGAACAAAAGGGAGTTTTTGCTAGGCTGACCACGTCTTCTAACACATTGTCAATGACGCTCCGGCCGGACCCGGAAGCTCAGTTGCCAGCAATCACATGCCCCAAAATTAGAGCGCCGCATGCGTTCGGATTCGGAGAGCTATACGTGATACGGAGAATTGAGACCATGGTTTATGCAGATTTCGTGGTATAAATACGCTTGATTTAGCGCGTACACTTAAAAAGATCCAATAATGAAACCGCGCCGGTCGCGCGTGATTGGCAAAAGCGCTAAATTCACGCGTGTTGCCGTGGTTCAGACCATGGTTTATGTAAATTAATCTAAATAAACCATGGTCTGAATTTACATAAACCATGGTCTGAACCATGGCAACAAGCTTGAATTTAGCGCTTTTTGCCAACCACGCGCGATCGGCGCGCGTTCATTATTGGATCTTTTTAAGTGTACGCGCTACATCAAGCGTATTTATACCACGAAATCTGCATAAACCATGGTCTGAATTGAAACCACCTTTATGAATTCCGGCCATATAGTCTGTAAAGGGAATCGACCCATACGCTAGGTATCAAAAGTATTGTTTGCACAGTTCATTTTGCAATCACTTTTTAAACGATATCACTCTTTCATGACACGAGCAAAAGACCGTACAATGCACTGACGTCTGGAAATGACGCCTCTTGTGAGGAGGGGGGGGGGGGGGGGGGGGGGGGAGGTCACACATGATGTGCCATTTGTCTGAAGTAGGATAGCGTCTGTGAGTAAATTAGTCTTTGACGAGCCGTGAGAGAATGCCATACAGAAAGTAAATGCGTTGTATTATTCCCTTTAAAGGCGGTCAGGCGGCGGTCTCAATGGAGAAAAATCTGTGTTTGCTGATGCTGCAAAATAGTTCGTGCGCATATGAAACTAGGTCTAGTCGAAAGTATATTGGGGATCAGCGAAATGTCCTTCTCCTCGGCAAAATCCGCATTGATCGCTGTGATGTGTACGTAAGTTGATGTGTACAAATACGGAAATCTCCGAACTCTCCTTCGCCTGGACTGCATAGAAACACAAGGGCACCGCCGACTGACCGCCTTTAAGGTGCTTCATCCCTTTTGCAGCCCTATAAATTGTGTGAGTATGCGATAAATTTCAAAAGAATTATAATCGGAAAACTTGTGCGGATGTCAAAAGGATTATAATTTGGTTTTAAGTAAGTAATAACAACAATTCGGTACAGTATGGCACTTTATTTTTTCGACTCGAAAAAAAAAAAAAAATCGCGTAATTTTTAAAATTACTTTTTGACTGTTATTTGCGTTGATTTCGGATCAGCTCCCTCTGCGACAAAAACAAGATTTTCATTTCTCACAAAGGAGTTATACAACGTGTGACCTTGAAATTTCATAGGCAGTATCTACACTAAACCTGTGCAATTTTTTGCGGAATTTGTGTAAGTCTCTCAAAGGGATGAAACATCTTTAACGGACTTGAGCAGTGCATGCTTTGACGCGAGGGAAATGGCGTCGCTTGCACAACAGGTATGAAAAAGGGTACCCAGTTGTCGCATGTCATTTTGTTGTGTGTTTGCCGGCATGGCAAAGCACCATGCGCCACAATACTACCCACTGAAACCCATTTGGCCAAACTTCCTGCATAGAATGGCCCTATTCACACCCACAGAAAAAGCGCTCTTTAAATGGCACTCTTCTTTTTCTCGAATAAAAATGGGGTCATATATCATGTATATGCGGTAGGCTTTTGCCAAAAATCGTGTTCAGAATGAACGAATATTACCCATTGTATATTCTGACGTTGAGCTCGACCGACAAGCAGACGATGTGTGGGTGTATACCGATTACATTTGTGAAGGAATGATCCCGCCAATTTAATTTTTGATGACTGTTTGCCTATCGACGATATGCGTGGGTGAAGTGGTGTACATTTAGTTTCTCAGTCATAACATTGTACCCTATGGCCTTCCAAAATGTGTTGATCAGTTGATTGTATGCAAAGAGTTATTTAAAGGTATTCTTGAGTTTTGTAAATGGCTGAAACTGAATCCTTTTGGAAATAATAATTAAGAAAAAAAAACCCCAACAACTCTGGCTCGTATTCTGCTAAGATTAAAACCGACCCTGGGTCTATAGTCGATTTTGTTTTGCAAAGGAAGTTAAACTGAGGTCTATTAAAGTTTTCCTTTTGTTAACATTGGTTAAGCATCACTTTAGACTGAGCGTTGGTCTTACATGAATCGGTAGAATACCAAGCTGTGTGTTTAATATTTCAAATCAGTAATATCTTATATTAAGATCGACCGTGTTTGTACCTAACCACTGTTACAGGTAACCAATTATCTTAGGACATACTATGTTCGTATTGTACATCACCATTGTACAGGTTACCAACCAAGGCCCGAATTCACAAAGGAGGTTTAAACCATGAGTAAGGTTTAAACCTCCGTAAGCGTACTAAAATAAGCGTAAATAAGCGCACATTACCCATGTGCGCGCTCAAAGAAAATATATGATTGGATCGGATTCACTGCGCACGTACGCTTAAAAACCCCAGGAGGGGGTTTAAACCATGGTTTAAACCAAACCTCCTTTGTGAATTCGGGCCCAAGAGTTTTAGGATCAACCTGGTTCATATTATTCTTAAACACTATACAATTATAGGCCCTACCCAATGATCCTAGGATCGACCATGTTCATATTTTTAGCCATCTTATAGGTACCCAATGATCTTAAGATCAACTGTGTTCATATTATTTTGATCTCAATTTCAACTCAATTCATTTTTCAACTCTATTCATTTTCAACTCAATTTAATTATTTAATAAAATCCCATGGGTTTATACATCGAAATTTGTGTACGTTTTTAAAACCTGTAAAGCCGATATAGCCAGCGGTGAAGGAGAACATGAAATAAACTTGATCATTGTACAGGTACCCCTATCATCTTACGATCGACCGTGTTCATATTATGGTCAATCAATGCAAAAATAACCCAATGGATTTTTGATCGACCGTGCTCATATTATGCCAATCAGTGTGCACAGATAACCCAATGATCTTATTATCGACCGTGTTCATATTATAGTCAATCAATGCACGTATAACCCAATGATCTTAGGATCGACTATGTTCATGTTATGCTTAACCATTCTACAGGTAACCCAATGATCATAGGATCGACCGTGTTCCCATGTTATGAGCACATCCAAAAGGGCTGTCCTGAAATGCCTGTCAATGAATCCAACCCTGGAGCATGGATGAGGAGAAATTGCCTCGATCCTACACTACCAAGTAAGCCTACTGTAAATCATGATACTGCAAAAGAAATGTACAAGTCTCGGATATGCGCTGTAAGTCACTTTTCCCAGTTCATCGAAAAGCAATGAACGCTTCTTAATTGCAATGATAAAACATGGGAGGATGACAAATGGTATAATTTTGTATGGGCAAGTCCAAAGGCTTTTGTCCTTTACCGATCGTTAAGAAAGGGTTACCCAACTAATCATTATCAACAAATTAATGAAAAGAGTTTATGATGTCTACCGCCATTGGCAGTCATATTATATGAAACAGCAATTATTCCCCCAATGATACCTTGGTTTGGTCTCCAGGGGAGCGTTTCATGAAAGGAAGTTGTCGGATATTTCATCCGACAACTGTTATAAGCTACTGAAATCCTTGCATCTGATTGGCTGAGAGCAAATTTGTCGGATAAAATATCTGACAAGTCCTTTCATGAAACACCCCCCAGGATGACCCACCTCTGAAGACGATTGTCTTGAAAGTTTTGTTATAGTAATTCCGATATATTATTGATTGATTGATTGATTGATTGATTGATTGATTGATTGATTCTTTTTTTTGTTTCTTTCTTTCTTTTTGGCGGCTCGGCTATAACAGGGGTATAATGTCTAAGCACCATAAGCGTAACTGCGTGACGGATATGAGCACTAGATAAACATTGGGCGCAATGTTTAGAAAATTACTTTGTCAACTAACGTAGTCATGTTATCTAACTATAAATTAGTGGGTGAATTCCATCATAAATTGAGCTGACAAAGAATCTAACATTTTCCCCAGTATTTCATTATGAAGTGGCCAACTTTGCATAATTCAAGAAATGTTTAAGACGAACGATGAAAATTGCTTTTATGTATGACAATTTTAAATTATAGTTGTACTAATATTCAATATGTCTCATTTTCATTTTCAGCTGTAGTGACGCCGTTCTTCAACAGGTCCAATACAGTATTCAATCACACCCGTACTAAAGGAGATAACGTCGTCTTGAGATGTCATGTCAACAGGTTCAATGAAAATTTCATCTTGAAATGGACAAAATGGGACAAGGAAACTGAAACCCCAGGTAATTATCATCTTTTAAAGTGAATTAATAGCTTGTACACCTCAAACTAGTGAAAATTTATCTTATTTGAACGTAATACCCAATTTAACTATGAACCAAATGGAACTCTCGAATAAGTATCTAATTTCCTATGTGCCGTTTTAATTATTTCTTTGAATAAATCGTAAGAATGTCGGCCTATGTTTATTGATAATTGTAAATTTTGTGATGTACGGTTTAACTACCAGACCTGACACATGTCTATACTCATATATCTCACTTAGATAAGTTCTTTCCTGCTATTTGAGATTGGCAAAAGAACTATATAGTTCTTTTGCCAATCTCAAATATAATAATAATCTTGAATACTTATATTCAAGATTAACATACGTTTTATACTCATATGATTATCCTCCCGGCAAGACTTTCTATATTAAAATAGATTTGAAATAAAGGACTATAATGCCCTATATACGAATTGACTCTATCGAGTTCTTTTTTGAAGCCGGGACCTCCAAACTGCGAGACCACTGCTTTGCCACTTGGCTAAAGCGCCTCCTTGATAATATTATCATCAATTATGTTGTTGTTTTTTTGTGTTTTTTTTTTTATTACAGAACCAATATTTAGCAGCAATATGGAGACTTCAATAAACTCTCACCGGAATTTTTCCTTGGTGTACAGCTGGAATAACGAATCTCTTGAATCTGTTACTGCTGAACTGCAAATATTTCAGCTCGGACCAAATGATGCCGGGAAATATGAATGCGTCTTCCAACAAATTTCCGGTGTTGGCTCTCTTTCCGATGAACAGGTCTACATGGTCGCTGTTAGGTGTGAGTATAATTTCCTCTGAC
This sequence comes from Heliocidaris tuberculata, assembly GCA_025618425.1. Lineage (NCBI taxonomy): Eukaryota > Metazoa > Echinodermata > Echinoidea > Camarodonta > Echinometridae > Heliocidaris > Heliocidaris tuberculata. The sequence goes on from CM046833.1 coordinate 24,891,986, forward strand.
ACCGTAAGCCTTTGACAGGAAAAAAAAATTCTTAAGAGTTTTGTACAATTGGCTCGAATAGTACAATTTTTTTAGTGTACGTATCTGTGTCAGTACCTGACTAATCAATCATCATAATATGGTCAGGCTCACACGAGGCTTCACCATGTTATACGATCGACTGCCATCTGATTTAAGGAATATATGGCATTAGCGTTTCTTATGGGAATTTTAACAAATTAAATCTACCTGATTCAGGCTCTGAACAATAATATGGATAATAAACATAGGGTTTTGGTGCACTGTCAGCCTTATACCCGGAATAAGGGCCAAATCACTTTCAAATCGTAGACAATCGTAGGGCTGCTCTGACGTCACCACAACTCGGCGCCAATTTGCCTTTTCCTCCAACTAGAAAGTTCGAAGTATTTTCGATTTTCTTATCAATATGACTATTCAGAACCTCAGTCAAAAATATTTTATGTGTTTAAATGTTTATATGAAATGCTATTAAATTTTCTTCCAAAATCGGATCGCAAGCCTGCCGATCATTATGGTGTGCGAAGGGCTTTAAGGACTGCGTCTGTGACTGGTACCGTCTGTTGCGCGTCATGAAAGAGGGATATTGATTAAAAAGTGATTGCAAAATGAACAGTGAAACTATTACTCTTAATATAAAGTGGCGTAAGGGTTATTTGCCTTTACTGGCTCGCAGGGGCGGCGCCAGGGTATTTTGATAGGAGGGGCAAGACGACCTAAAGATGACGTCATATTTTTTCTCCATTAAATAACAGGGGTAATATAGAGTTATATGTTTAAGACCTCTCTTTTTAATACTCCTCTTTCTTCTTTCTTCCCTTTTCTTCCCTTTTCTTCCTCCTTTTCTTCTTTTTTGTTCTTTTTTGTTCTTTTTTCACTACTTGAAAAATCATAGGGGGGCGGTCGCCCCCTCTGCCCCCCCCCTGTAGCGCCGCCCCTGCTGGCTCGATTAGCGCAGTTACTGACGCAATCAAAATGATGGCTCATTATGAGACGGGCTTTAAGGTGATTTGCTCATACGCCAGTAATTCAAGTCAATATTTGAGCTGTCGATTTTACATTCTTTCATTCATTCATTCATTCATTCATTCATTCCCTTATTCATATCATTTTCATAAGAATACAATCAAAGCAAATAAACATATAATCATACACCAAAATAATGAAGTAATATAAAGTAAATAATATTATTGGCAATGTGTAAAGAATGTTTCACTATGCAATTTATATAAAATGAAAAAGGAGAACTTAAAAAAAAAACCTGTGATGGCTTTGTAAAGGCAAAGTTTCCACTAAGATATGTAATATGTATTATGGAGCATATTTTATACATAACAGAGGATAATCACAAGCACACCATAAGAGTAAGCTATACTTCAGAGTAGAGATATTCAGAAGATAAAAGGTTGGATGGATATTTCAGTGGTACTTTGAATACAGTTTCAGTATAAATTGTTTTTTGAATGTTACACTATTTTTGTATACACGTATGGCCTGTGGTATAGTGTTCCAAATGTTCGGTAAAGTATTCCTAACAGATTTCTTAGAGAATGAAGTTGTTAAAGGTTATCTTGAGTTCTGGGAAAGATAAAAAAATAATTTGTGAGCTTTCTCATTCTTTCCGAGTCAGTTAGGAAGAATATCATAATAAAAAGGTCCCCTAGATAGGATTGCTCTTCAAATGCCCTCATATTAGAAATATGACAAGAAATAGCTGAAAAGTTCGGGCCGAACATTCACGCCAGATTTGTATTTGGTCCCATATACTCGTTTCTGTGTGCAGTGCAAGAACCTTGTGGGGGAAAGTTAGTGAATTTCTGAATTCGATAATCCCCATATCTCACACCAGACACATGTGTTAATGTACAACTAATCTAACTTTCCCAATTGCTCTGGAACAGTTTCTTTCCCATTATAAATGCTTGACCAGAATTCAAGATTACCTTTAACTTCCATGAATGAATTACCTAGCCTCTTTGTGTGACTCTCACGTGACTGCAACAGTCACTGATGCAGCTCTACGTCAGGGCCCTGTTAAAAAAAGAAAAAAGTTGCAATAACTGTTATAAGCTACTGAAATCCTTGCATCTGATTGGCTGAAGAGCAAATTTGTCGGTAAAAATCATTGACAAGACACTTGATGAAACGCCCCCCTGAACCATCAGTAAATCTAACTCTATTATTATTGCAAGACGTTGTTCGTAGCATATCCATACATGGTGAATAAGAGTGGACGAGACGTATCTCGGCCGTATAGATATCCTGCAAATTGTCATACAAATGGGCTCTTCAAACGGAAAAGGAGGCATGAAGTTTAACTTCAAATTATTCCATTTAACCTCAATTACGCACTTGTATTCCTATACGTATAGTTCAATTTGGAGCTCGGGTTTGCAAAGGGGCTTTGAATCACTGGGGTATGAGACGATTTATCACCCCCGACATCTACCCTTTAACCCTTTCAGGACAGGAATTATTTAAGGGCTAAATTGATCACGTTTTTTTCTTCAAATTGGCAACAATAATATTTTTCTGTTAGTGCTACATGGTTCTAATAAAATGTAATGTTTTGAAAACATTATACTTGGTTAGAAACTTTGTCGAAAATTTGGAAAAATGGCCAATTTCAATAAAAAAAACAATGATTTTGAATCTCTCCATGTGTTGCCAATTTAAGGATTTTAAAGCTTAATCTCCTTTTTTAAATTCCTGGCATCGAACACAATATGGTCATGTAACAAAAATGGACACAGTGAGTGCAGAAATTTTTGCTCTTTCTACTCATGCATCTGGTAAAAATTTTAGAGGTCTTATTCAAAAGTTATTAAGCCAAACCGCAAAATGTGGTCAATTGTCTTGAAAGGGTTAAAATCAACCCAATTATCGCGCATACAACTACTTTCTATTTAACCTTGGAGTAGATGTCCGGATGAGCTTGTCTCACATATCCTAGGACCTGGGGTATAGTTTTGCAGCTGTGGTTGTCTGGGGGTGATTGTCTTGGCTTAATTATCTGGGGGGTAGTGCGTAGTAGTTCAGAGGGTATTGTCCTGGTGTCTTGAAAAATGATCACGTAATCGTGTTGCAGCAGAAGATACAGCCGTTCTGCAAAGAATCTTGTCACACATGGTACATCATGATGTATCATAGGTATCAACTTGGATGGGAGTACTCTAAATCATTAAAACACCATGGGAAAGAATTGCGTTGTCTTTACAGTACATGTTTAACCCACACTAGATCATTCGAGCAGGGAGATGGAAACTCCCATCTCCCTGTTTCGAGGTCTTAATTGGTGGAGTGAATGATTGTGAGTGAACAATATTCTAGGCCAGGGGTAGTTGTCTGGTGGTTTGTCATGTAAAAAGAAAGAAGCTTTCAACAGACCCGTGTAGTGTGGTCACGTGGTAACACCGTACACGGAATGAATAGTTCAAGCACTGTAATATCCCGGAGGAGACTCAATTAATGATGACTTATCTGAGAAATTAATCCTTCACCTCAAAGAAGAAAGGACGGATCGAGAGTCTGATCATGTAGAGCTTATCACCTGTAATGTAAAATGAATAAGATCACGTCATGCGTGGACACAACTCTAGACATGCCAATATCACCCGACTCGATCACCATTGCGCAAGGTCTTAGGTCTACTCACTGATTCCGAGTCATTAGGTATTCATTATAATTCCTCCATCGCGTGTAAAACCTGTCTACAGGTGTATCTTTCACAATTATCATTTCTTCGACCAAAATATTGGCTCCAAAATTTATGACCTCAAACTTAATTGTCGTTTCTTCCGATTAGAACAAGGTTCCGGCTCAAACTTCCTCTGTGGATTGTAATTACCTCTCGTCCTTCCGAATTCAACTACGCCTATAAAAAATAATTGAAGGGTAAATATTTCATATTTGAGGTTACCTGTGCTTATTAATTAAGACGCTATCGTGGAGTGCATCAAGATTTCTGAATCATAAATCGTCTTTGCACAAAGTACGCTTGACCTGACCTTGCGTCGAACAAAATGTCCCCATTATGGTTCCGCTCTGACTCGTGGAATTGTTTTAAAGATGCCATGATGCAGAATTGCTTGAAGGCATTCAGCAGGAGGATGTAGATTTATAGCTGTTGTGCTGTCTTATAGACTATCTTAGATGTATTATTATATATCAATACGTTTGCAAGGACCCACATTAGTTCATTTTTGTTTGAAAAGATCAGACAACTGAATACACACTATTCTAAGATTTTAGAATTTGTAGCGTTTGAGTAAAGAGCCTTTTTTGTTCATGGACTGAACCTCCACTTTTCAGTGAGAAAGTATAATGTCCAAACACCAAGAAATACAATATTTAGCAAATAATTTTCTGATTTTCCGGAAATTGTCTTTGTCATTCAACAAGGGGGGCATCGTCACAGGAAGTTTAAAAAGTAAAATTCATTTCATGCTTTAAAAATGAATGGGTCGAAAGCTATTGTAGAGTATTAAGACCACGCCACATCTCTCTCACAAAAAAAAAAAAAAAAAAAAAAAAAAAAAAAACAACAACAACTAAGAAAATAAGTCGGGGTATGCAAGGTGTGTGGATGTGTGGCAAAATGGTTTGGAGTAACTTCCTTAAAGAGGGGATTTAAAATGATGATCAGCTTCTAATTTTCCTTTTGTTATGAAATATTCACGAGACATGTCATCGACTGGGAATTAATTTGCCCTACAATATTCCTAGTCATTCCATGACCAGCACCGTTTCCATTGCTCTCTCTGTGTCGTGTCCATTACCTTTCCCTCCCAATCTCTACACCTCCACCTTTCCATCTTTCCCCAGAAACTCACAAGCATTTCAAAATCTCAAGCAAGTTCTGGTAGTGACAACAAGTTACATTTACATTGAATGTTAAAAGCTACAAATACATGTGTGTACTGCCATGGGCATCGATCCATTTTCAGGATTGGGGTTCGGTGTTTTGGTTTGGTATCAGTGTGGATTCGATTTGGTGGTGTAACTGAGGTTACACCCTCATTCTGTAACGAATCTTAATTACTACAAAATGAACTATTTATATTGTCTATATATAATGATTTCTTAAACTGAAAGTCCAGAGATATAGGATACTTTTACTAGGCAGGGCGGCAGTGGGAACACTCTACGACGAGAGGTTATTTACACCGGGAGGAAAATAGGTGTTTCGAACACGGGTCGTCAGTTAATTATTCAGTGGAAAATGTGTGGAGACACTATTCCATTCTGCAGAGTATAATTGCAGGTTAAACAAGGAACGTGGTTGTCGAACATTGCCACTACTCATCACACGCAATGGAGCATGATCATTCAAGCCAACTTGACATGCTATATTGGCACATCATTAACACTTACTCAGTTGAGAGAAACAGGTCATTACAGCAGATAATAGAAGAAAAATATTATCATTTTAAACTTACAAACGACAATAAATGGCTGGATTCACCCCTTTACTATGACCGCCCAGTACTTTTAGAAATTTAATCATGTTCATTCTGCTTGATTGCGTTTGTACTAGAAGGTAATTTTCGAATTTTCGCCACGTGCCTGTTTTGCTTCACTTTTGTTTTACCTTAAATGATCTTTAGATGTATTTCTCAACAATCTCGAGTAGGTAGCTTACAAACCCCCTAAATTGTATTTAATAATAGTCAGTCATGTTTAATATGAATAATAAACGTACTGATACTATTGGTTGAGAGTTATGCAGCAGTTTACTAGTCAAAATGTACGCATGTCCAAAGTCTCATTTACTATTGATTGACTTTAAGAAAACAAAAAATAGAAGGTTGTTTGTGATTGTTTTTCATTGATATCCTTTAAGACTTTCAAAGCTGTATATATATATATATATATATATATATATATATATATATATATATATAATATGACAATGTGCAGGGGCGGCGGAGCGTCTTTCAAAGTGGGGGGGGGGGGGCACCGGCCGAAAAGGGCACTTTTTTGGGAAAGGGGGGCACCTACAAGGGGTGAAAATAAAGCGAAAAAGGGACCTTTTTGTGACATTGGTATTACCCTACAGTCCAGTTAACATGATTAATACATTATCAAGCACCATCTTCTTCCTTTTTATTGTGGTTCTGGACACTGCTTCAGCTCCCCCAATTAGCAGTTGTGTGTGATGGTCTGTGAATGAATCATGTGCGAGCGAGCTGAGCGAGCGAGCAAAAATTTTCAGACTTTTTTCTAATGCTGAATTCCTTTGGTTGAAAATTATTTATAGCGACATAATGAAAATGACAACAGCAAATTAATTGGGGGAATGTCGAATCATCTTAATTCATACATTATCCCTGTCGTTTTTCTTTAGGATTACATCTATATCAACATACTTTATGATATCTGCTTGATTTCATAAGAGCTAGCGAGCAAAGCGAGCGAGTTTTGGGGAGATTTTCAGAAAATATTGCCCTTAATTGGTGTAAATTATGGGCATATTCGAGCGAGAGGAATAAGAAATCCTTTGCTGGGGGGGGGGGGGGGGGAATAGGCATTATGCCCCTCTTGCCTCCAGCTCCACTGCCTTACATTGTAGTAATATGTGTACCTGTTACTACATAAAGCCGCATCGATTCTTTGAAGTTAGATATGGCTCTTTTTGTAAGAAACAGTGGGAAATATAGGTAAAAGGGGGCATCTATCAGAAGAGGAAAGGGCGCTTATCAGAGATGGAATGGGGCACTTGTAAGAAGTGAAAAGGGGCACTCACGAGAAGAGGAAAATGGCACATATTAGATAGGAAAAGGGGAACTTATAAGATTTGAAAAGGGGCATTTATCAGAAGGGGGAAAGTTGGCGCTATTTAGAAGGGAAAAGGGGCACCTATCAGAAGTAAAAATGTACTTATCATCAGAAGAAAAAGGCACTTATCAGAGAGATAAGGAGCCAATTATCTGATTTTGAAAAGGGGCACTTATCAGGAGGGAAAAGGGCACTTATCAGAAGGGGAAAGGGCACTTATTAGAAATGAAATGGGGCACTTTTAGTAGTAAAAATGGCACTTATCAGAGAGAAAGGGGGCATTTTTTCAGATGTAAAAAGGGCACTTTTGGGGTACTTGAAAAAGTGTGGGGGGCATTGTGCCCCCGGCCCCCTCGGGCGCGCCGCCCCTGACAATGTGACAATGTTAGTCTTCTGACTGACACAGACATCAATTCGAACTGAGGAGTTAAGAGGGAATCCGTACATTAGTAATGCGGCCCCTTTTGATTATTTTAATCGCAACTTTGCCTGTAGTCATTCGCAACGCCTCTCTGTCTCTCTTTGTAGATCCAGCTCAGGTTCGGAGTATTGGTCCTCGTTTTGCGCCATTTTGGAGCTCGAATCAACCAGGGAGGATCTATGTCAACGAAACCGATAATATCACACTGACTTGTACAGCAGACGGGTTTCCTACGCCCACCATGTCATGGAGGCTAGCTCGCCACCCCGGAGTATCAAGAAAGATAAAAAGTAATGAATCGCAACCGAAAAACGAAATGTCGTACAATCTTAGACGGCGTCCACAAATCGTATTCGGAGACTTAAAAACTCAAGGAGTGTAACACGTAACATCCTGTATTGAGGCAGGATTTAGCCCTAAGACCGGGGCCCTGTTTCATAAAACTTGTCATCAATGATAAGTTGCAATAACTGTTATAAGCTACTGAATCCTTGCATCTGATTGGCTGAAAGCAAATTTGCCGGTAAAAATCACCGACAAGACACTTGATGAAACGCCCCCCGGAACTTTCATGAGACAATTCTTTGGAAAGATAGTTGATTATAATCATAAACGAAAGATGTCACCTTACCACAATTAATCTAATGCATCATTAGGCCTACATCAGTGTTATGGAAGATTGGGGGGGGGGGGGGGTATGGGGTATGTGCACAATGCACCTCGTAAGAATGACAAGAAATGTTCCCTTAAAAATTACTGAACTATTTCGTACGTGGTGGAAAATCTCAGTTGATTTGCCCCATGTTAGTGCTTAGAGACTTAATGAAAGCCATAATTATGTAAAAAATATTGAACATCAATCTAACAAAAAAAAAAAAAAAAAAAAGACGAAACATAATGCTCTATCGATCATGCACCCTGGTATAACAGATTTTATTTTTAGCTTTCAAGCAATTTTTCATATCTTGTACGTTGTAACAATATCATTTATCCTTTTGTCGCTTTACTCTCCTAGGTCTAACCACTCCGGACGGCTCTCTTTACCTTCCTCGGATAACTAGGAATTACTCCGGAACCTATATTTGCTCTGCAAGAAATGTTTTAAACAAAAAGAGATGGGCATCGAAGTCCGTGGAACTGGTCGTCCAGCGTGAGTATAATTGTCTTTTGTTGCCCTCTTCGCAAGGCTTATTGTTTTTCTGGTGTATAGAGCAAAGAGAACTTCACTAAATTTTGAGAGAATGTGTTCTCATATTATTTCACTTATGTTATTCGATGTAATTTGTCTGGTGCTGTTGAAGGACGGAGGGCACATGGACGACAGCGATTGACTTTCCTCTCTAGGCTAAGTGATGTCATTTGAACAAGCCCCTTGACCATGTTGACATCATACGCCGATACCAGCAAAGAGAAGAACACATTATTGTAGGCAATGTCAGATTCTGACAAGCCACTACAATGGATGGATGGAATGCGATTCGATTCAATTTAAATCAGTTCTTTTATTTAAAAAATATATTATATTAAAAACTATATTTTTAGGTTCTCATCCATGATTTCTGATGAAAACCCTAAATCGAAGTTATTGCTCAACGCTGTCTCTGCCAAATTCGCCCGAATGCAATCTCACATCTGGAGCCCGTAACACGAAGGTTTGCTATCAATTGTAAAATGGCAATGACCAATCAAGACCATCGGTGCTTTCACATATTGTTCAAAATGCTGACCATTAACCAATCAGAATCACTGTTTCAAAATGGCAATTGATCACAAACCCAATACGGGCCCTTGATTTGGTGCAGATTTATCTTTTTGCTAATTAATGTACTTATGAACCTGCAATACATGTAGTGGCATATAATGTAAATAATAGTGTTTAAAAAAAAAAACCTTTCTCTCTCTCTCCCGCTCTCTGTTTTTTTATTCACTGTCCTTTTCCCTGTGTGTGTGTGTGTGTTTGCGTGTGTGTCTGATTATATTTAATGTATTGTCTTGTTTCTGTGAAACTTAATGATAAAAATAAATGTTGTATGCTGATTGAAATAACATATCTCTCGCCATCTTGTTCTCTCTCTCTCTCTCTCTCGCTCTCTCTCTTTCCGTTTTCCTAATCTATAGATTCACCTCAATCTGAAAGAAGCCACGTGGATCGAAAAGTTGCTGCTTCTCGGTATGTCCTCTTGGAAAGCTCATTCACTGGTCTACCAAGCCCGACCTACCTCTGGTTGAAGAATGGAAAACCGCTATCACCTAAAAATAACTCGTACGAATTCTTCTTACCTATAACCTTATTTGTATTTTGTCAGTGTTAGAAGTAGGGGGGGGGGGCACTAATGTTTCTAAAGATTCCCATGAAATTGGGTTCATAATTTCGAAAATAAAATAACTAAGGTCCACATAATTTCTTCATAATTCCGAACATTTGTTGCATTAATCAGAAAGTTCAGTATTCCGAAGGTTCGTTTCTTAAAAAGGCTCATAATTCCGAAAATGAGACAGGGTTCGTAATTCCGAAATGAAATAAGGTTCATAATTGTGAAAATGATGTAGAGTTCACTTGCATTTTCAGAATAATGAACCAACGGAATTATTTTATTTTGGAAAGTACGAACCCTATTTCATTTTCGGAATTTCGAAGTTTCGGAATTACGAATATTCGGAGTCATGAACACTTGGAGTAACGAACCCTTGCAGAAACGAACCCTTGGAGAAACGAACCTTCGGAAAAACGAATCTTTGAGGAAAAACTAACCTTCAGAATTATGAACCTCCGGAAAAACGACATGTAACCACTGAAGTATATTTATGGTTGTACTTTCCATAGCAAGGAGAGAAACTTTCCGAGTAATTTTAGTAGCAGTAGTAGTACTCGTTGTTGATGTAGTATGTATGTATTTGGCGTCACCTGTGCCTGGAAAGAGAAAGGCGAACTTAATCACACTGACCCCGTGATCTCTCAAGACACCCCCCCCCCCTCTCCGCAAAAAAGGGTCAATAGAATTGGATAGTTAATAGTAAAGAATTTGAAGAAAGTGCACCTTAAATTCTTGATCACTCAGCTTGATATGTATCACGTCATTCCTGGATCTAATACAACCATTCCTCTTTAGCGTAGGTGTGATAAACGTGTATAGGCCAAATAAAAATAGATTAAACACACGAATGCCTGTGGTACACAACACTTTATTTTCATATATATATATATATATATATATATATATATATATATATATATATATATATATATATATATATATATATGTATATATATATATATATATATATATATGTATATATATATATATATATATATATATATATATATATATTGACAGTTTTGTGATATCCACGTGTTTTGCTCTTCACCAGAAAATGATTTATCTACTCTTGAAGTCTAGCTCCAATGTTGGACAGTACCATGATCCCACAGTGCAAAAACACGGTGTTAATTCAACACCATCTTGGTAGTTTCAAATCAAACTGGAGTTGATTTAACACTAATTGGTGTTGTTTTAACACTTGTCTGGTGTAGCCCAATATCAGACTGGTGTTGCTTTAACACTTTTCTGGTGTAGCCCAATATTGATACCAAGATGGTGTTGACTTAACACCGTGGTTTTTGCAGTGCACATTTAATGGGAAATTCGATCATTTAATAGTAATCTTTTTTATTTCAGATCGGAGGCCGTATCGGGTAATGGACTCGTCATTATAGTGCTGGATCCGGACAAGCATTATGCTAACTACACATGTGTCGGAACAAACCTGTTAGGGTCAGCGAATACAACGTTTGATGTGAACGGTTAGTCAAAAACTTACAAGCCTACTTAAGTAGAATGTAATATATAGTACTAGATAACGAAGGGTAATAATTTAAAGAATTTAAATATTTATAAGCAAACGATGGGCGGGTATGGTTGGTTTATAGTTGTGCTTGATCAGGCTTATTTGCTGACTGAGATATTGATTTAGGTATTGGAAGTCAAGCGTCATTATATATTAAGAATCTCACGACACTGTTATTCTTCCATTGTATTTGATGCGTTTTTTAAATTATTCAACCATAATGGCGATTTTCGAATATCTGATTTCATAGGCTTATATTTTTGAATAGATCTGTTTCCATCTAGAAACATTATTCTCTCTATATTGGTGTTTACGGAAGGACACATGTCTTACAAATATTCATTTCATAAGAAAAAATAAATCTCCGACTTCTGCTATGCTAATAAATGGATAAATCATTGCTTTGTCCCAAATCATTGCTTTGCCCTAAATCAGTGCACTTATAGGGTTAAAAGTGGTAGAGTTTCCTAAATGAGTATGACATAAGTTTTACTTTAATTTCCTCTTTATTGACTGGAAACATGTCCTCCATCAAACAGGACGTCCACATCCACCTCAAATTTTGAACACTAAACGACTGGGAAGAAGACGTCGTTCATTTGAACTCTACTGGTCCCCTGGTCTTAATGATGTTCATGGCATCCCAGTTACGAAATACAACGTACTCTACAGACGGATAGAGATTAAGGTGAGATTATTTCTAATATTCCGTGGGAAGAAATGATTGCAAACCCAGATTTTGGGGATAGAAAAAAAAAACACAAAAAACCCCGACCAGAATACCCCTCCAGTTGACCGTATAGGTCCTCGAGAACGAAGGCTCTTGAGATCAAAATATTCAACATCGTAGCCATAAATAATTTAGGAATTGGCAAACCGAAGTATTTCATTGTAACCTGTTTTTATAAATGCCAAGTATTGTTTTAATCATTGCTAGCGAGTATTTAGTTTAAGGCAGTTTCATTTTGAAATATATGAAATCAGTTTGTATAGAGTGTGTGATTGTCATGTACACTGTCACGTTTGTATTTTACGACAAAGGCACCTCACCCTAAAAGTAGTACTCAAAACGTAGTCGTGTTTTGTTACAAAAGAATTTGTTTCATCTATTGAATATTACTTCGATCCATGTACAGATATAGTCATGAACACTTGATAGCGGAGTTCGTTTCCTAATCTTTGAGAAATATACCTCATTTTATTCATTTGTTTGTATTTCTTTACTGATATGCAGAGAGTAGGAAACGTAATGAAAGTGAACTACTATCCCAACGATGCTCCCAATTCAGTCATCGTACCCGGAGACATTAATAGATACTATCTCACCGAGCTCAAGGAGAATAGTACTTACGAGACCGCAGTTTGTCCTTCGAATGCTTATGGAAAAGGAAAGTGCGCAAACTTTACGTTCTATACTCCAAATGGTGCGTAGCTTCTTTTTGCATTTTGTTGTTATGGGTGAGCTAAAAGGGAAATCAAACTTTAATTGCAAGCTGCTCTCAAGGAAAGGAGAAAAGCACATCTGTGAATGTTTGAAGGAAAACGGACGAATACCGAGAAAGATTAGAATTTTTGAAAGTCGTAATCACTATACGTATGGTAATTTCAAATTGGCAAATCGGTCATGTCGCTCTGATGTAGTGTCAGATAACTCTCCCATTCATTCCAACACAGTTATGCCGAAAAGATAATCCCCCCCCAAAAAAAAAACAAAACAAAATGACTAGTTAGTGGCTTTTAAGGACCAGTATTGAGTTACTGAGTTATCCTCAATTACGTCAAAGTTGAATGACTAATTTGTCAGTCTGAGATTCTGACTTGTCAGTGTAGTAAAATCACGCGAAAGCGTTATAACGGTTTAGCGTTATATTTGCTGATTGTTACGTAAGCCCCGCGCAGCAAGGTCGTACGGTCCAGTGATTTTCCTAGTCTCTTATTAGTCGTTCGCCCGTAGTTGACGCATGTGTTGTGCATACTGAAAAGGAAGACAGAGAGAAGACAAACAAAGAAATACGTAAGGAAAAAAGGAAGACAGAGAGAAGAAAAACAAAGAAATACATAAGGAAAAGGAAGACAGAGAGAAGAAAAACAAAGAAATGCATAAAGAAATAAAAAGAAGATTTAAAGAATAAAAACAAAGAAATACATAAGGAAAAAGGAAGACAGAGAGAAGAAAAACAAAGGAATAAATAAGGAAAAAAAGAAGAGCGAAGAAAAACAAAGAAATACATAAGGAAAAAGGAAGACAGAGAGAAGAAAAACAAAGAAATACATAAGGAAAAAAAGAAGAAAGAGAGAAGAAAAACAAAGAAATACATAAGGAAAACAGGAAGACAGAGAAAAGAAAAACAAAGAAATACATGAGGAAAGGAAGACGGAGAGAAGAAAAACAAAGAAATACATAAGGAAAAAGGAAGACAGAGAGAAGAAAAACAAAGAAATACATAAGGGAAAAAGAAGAGAGAAGAAAAACAAATACATAAGGAAAAAAAGAAGACAGAGACAGGAAAAACAAAGAAATACATAAGGAAAAAGGAAGACAGAGAGAAGAAAAACAAAGAAATACATAAGGAAAAAGAAGAAAGAAGAAAAACAAAGAAATACATAAGGAAAAAAGAAGAGAGAGAAGAAAAACAAAGGAATACATAAGGAAAAAAGAAGAGCGAAGAAATACATAAGGAAAAAAGGAAGACAAAGAGAAGAAAAACAAAGAAGCACATAAAGAAATAAACAGAAGATATGGAGAATAAAAACAAAGTAATACATAAGGAAAAAAGAAGATAGAAGAAAAACAAAGAAATACATAAGGAAAAGGCGAAGACAAAGAGAAGAAAAACAAAGAAATACATAAGGAAAAAGGAAGACAGAGAGAAGAAAAACAAAGAAATACATAAGGGAAAAAGAAGAGAGAAGAAAAACAAAGAAATACATAAGGAAAAAAAGAAGACAGAGAGAAGAAAAACAAAGAAATACATAAGGAAAAAAAGAAGATAGAAGAAAAACAAAGAAATACATAAGGAAAAAAGGAAGAGAGAGAAAGAAGAAAAACAAAGGAACACATAAGGAAAAAAGAAGAGAGAAGAGAAACAAAGAAATACATAAATAAATTAAAAGAAGATAGAGAGAAGAAAAACAAAGAAATACATTAAGAAAAAAGACAGAGAGAAGAAAAACAAAGAAATACATAATAAAGAAGACAGATAGAGGAAAAACAAAGGAATACATAAGAAAAAGAAGACAAGAGAGAAGAAAAACAAAGAAATTCATCAGAAAAGAATGAAGATAGAGAGAAGAAAAAACAAAGAAATACTATAGTACTGCTGCCACGCCAACCGTGTTTAGTCTGCAAGCACAGACCCTAATTTGACACTTTATCAGAAAATCATTGTGTCTTGAGAGGAGCCTAATCCAGCTACCTACTGGTTTGACACTTTATCAGAAAATCATTGTGTCTTGAGAGGAGCCTAATCCAGCTACCTACTGGTCGTGTCAGGAGCAGCTACAGTACATGGCCTATGGTAGTCTTACAGCGCAGACTCTCTTGTACGACTGACCAGGGTTTGTGCCTGCAAACTAAACCGTGTTGGGCATCATACACACGTGTATATTGGACAAACAACGACTGTCATTACATCTATCAGTCGTTCTTTTCAGCTGCTTGCAAAAGATGAATTATGATTTTGATTGATTTATAGCAAAACGCCACGGGGAAAAAAAATTCGGCGCGGATAGATTGATCAGGTATAAATTTTTCTTTAAAAGTATCGTATTTTGCTTTTTGAGCCGTCCCTGTGAATTTAAAGATTGAGAACGCATCTTGGAATCGTTCATGCCTTCTCCATTCACATAGGGTTTGCGTGCAAATTCTCTTGCACAGTGGAGCGCGGAGAGTGATATCCTGGTAATCGATTAACTATTTTGACGTCAAATTATTACGGGTTTGCGTTATAACGGTTTTGCGTGATTTTACTACACTGCTTGTGTAGTGATTACAACTTTAAAAAATACTTAACTTTTCACTGGTTCGATTTCATTTGATTTTTCACCTACCTGGGGCCCATTGCACAAAACTTGCGTTTAAACGCAAATCAGGAAAATCAAACGCAACTTTATTTTCAGCCAATCAGAAGTGCGCATTTAGGACTTTCGTTTGATTTTTGGGAGTTGCGATTAAACGCAAGTTTTGTGCAAGGGCCCCTGTTCTTTCTTTTGCTATAAGGGTTGGAATTCCATTTAATATATGTTTAACATAGAATATTATTATTCCAACGCTCTGCAGTTGTGTTCCAGGCTCGTATTTCATCAGTTCAGTTACTTAGGTTATCTAAAGAGAAGGTTGAGTTCTGGGAATGGTGACAAATAATTTGTGAGCTTTCTCATTCCTTTTATGTCAGTTTGGAAGAAAATCATGACAGAAATGTCCCCTGAAAAGGATTACCGTTCAAATGCCCTCATATTCGAATTATGACAAGAAATAGTTGAAGTGTTCGGGCCGATTATTCGTGCCACATGTGTGTGCAGTCCCATACACCTATTTCCGTGTGCTGTGCACGTGCTCTTCAGCGAGATTGGGTCAATTTCCTATCATTTTGATGATTTCCTAAACCTCATAGAATACACCAATAATTCTTATGTAGACGTGATCAACTTTTCACAATTACTTCCAACCAGTTTCTTTCAAAATGTAATTGCATGACCAGAACTCAACTTTATCTGAAGAGCAGGACCTTACTCGATATGGTAGCTTGATTTGATAAAAAATAAAGTCCATATTAATCTATCCATATCTTGTTCCAATACCAATTCCACCTGCCTGTGTTAACCCTTGGGAAAACTCTAGGCTGTAATCAGGTATTTCGTATGTAACATTCCATTTCACAGCTTTAGTGTAGCCTCGGGTGAGCTATATGTTTAGGATGGGGGGGGGGGGGCACCCGTCATATACCCCCGTTAATGTAAAGAAATGTCGTATCTAACTGAGAAAAAAAATAAATGAGATAATTTCATCTCTTTTTACTTCGGCGACACTGTGACATTTGCTTCACTGACCCTACCTTCCTATAGAAGGCTTGTGACGACCTGCACAGAAGGCTTGTGGCGCCATTGCTGGAGACATCGTGTATGTACAGAAATGCTTTATATGACAATAATCATAGATAAATAACACAGTTTATTTTTTTTTCTTGCAGAGGACATAATAATTGCTCCCACGGTTATTGAAGAAACAGGTAAGTTTGTTGCTCTGTTCAATATTCGGCATTTTTTGTCATACATTTCTTAATTAGAAGACATAACGGGTTTTGATTGGCTGCCTGACACTAACGGGAAATTAGGTTTATTGCCAGTCGGTTTCAGGCAGCCAGTTAAAAACTCGTTTTATTTCGCGCCCCTTGTTCCTGAAATTAGAAAAGGTAGTTCCAAATTGATGGTATGGTAAAATAAAGTCACAAGATCGCTGACTCTGATCCTGAACATCGGGTCACAGTATTACAGTCAAGAAAATAATTCAGTACCTAACGAGAGCCAGGGGAGCGTTTCATGAAAGGAAGCTGTCGGATATTTTATCCGACAACTGTTATAAGCTACTGAAATCCTTGCATCTGATTGGCTGAGAGTAAATTTGTCGGATAAAATATCTGACAAGTCCTTTCATGAAACGCTCCCCAGGAGACGCACAAATAAATCTTAATGATAATTATTCACGAGCTAAAGGTTGTGTGTCAACTACGTCAACAGACTATGTTCCATACAGCTGCCTAATACTGTAGACTCATATAAGATATATTTTCACTTTAGTTAAAATTGACTGATTGCCATATAACACTAATCAACAAACAAACAACAAACATTTAGTTCTAGTTTAGATTTACTTCAGAAACATTTATCAGATTAATCTAACAGACGTCCGAGTTCTAAAAAGTCTTTACTATTCTTTTATAAATTTCTTTCGTCAGAAAACCAGGCAGAGCTTAGTCCTGCTCCGACGCCGTTACCTGTATCCACCGGTGGAGGTTCACGCAGGGTCACGCCCTCTCTCGGTTGCCTGTCGTCTATGGTCTCGCTAGTTCTCTTCTGCCTATCAAATATGGGGATTTCGCAGAGCAACGAGAAGACATAGGATATCGAGCAGTGTGCGCACCAAAAACACACAGAAAACTGATATCTCATTGTAATATGAACATATTTTCTATGAAATCTTGTGTTGTAAATAAGGAGTGCTATCATGTATATGAGACAATTATCAGCTAGTCGTCGGCCCCCAAGGACCCCAAAGAAGAACAGTAATGTTCTATAAACATTGCTGAATTGGGCTTTCCTCTGATTTGAATTGTTATCTATGTGCATGTTTTTCTATCATTGTATATATATATATATTTGGGGGTGTATTTTTATCTGATTTCGGAAATAAAAACAAACAAACGACATGCTTCACTATACAGTATAGTCCACCTTCACCCAATATTGGAATAAATTAAGAAAGTGTCGCCTTGTAGAAGCGTTCTGATGGACTGATTGAGATTTTGTTGAATTTAAATGGTTGACAATTCGTATAGGCCCTGTCTGGATGGCTGGGCATATTTTAGTGGATCAAACCTCATCAACCTCATTTTCAAAGTTCTTTACAAATGAGAAAACAAAATGGGTTCACTTCGTCTTCTTAAGCAACCATGTTAATGTGTTGTAATGCCTTTTGAACATGATGCGTCATTTCGATTGCGTTAGCTCCTTCGTTAATCGAGTCTGTGAAGGGAATTGGCCCATATACACTGGTAATTGCAAGCAATATTAATTTTATTTATTTCAAACTGTTCATTTTACATTCACAAATGTAGGATATCACTGTCACATTGCGCGTCACCGGCCATGCAAGTCGTTGACACAGCCCTACGTCAGCTAAATGACGCCTAGTGTTCAAAGGGCAACCATCTTCCACCAGCCGTGTGATCACACAGAGGCTGTGGTTTTAAAAGATTGTCAACAGAGGGCTATTCATTCAGACTTCAAGCCTAATGATTACGGTTTCGATACTGATATTCGAGTTTGATTTACTTGTTGTGAAACTCAGATTTAGCATACATGTAAGCGTGTAAAGAAGTAGCAAGGGTGCCTCTTGTTTAAGTTCTATCCGTGGGACTGTGTCACAGTGGTTTGATGTCTTTTACACTTTAAAATATGTTTGGTAAACAAATTGTCCTACATGAGGGTCATCATGTGTCCTGAGCAATAATAATATGTCCAACTAGAGTAAGTTGTGCTCAATTTCTACTAAAAGGTGATTGTAATTAGCCAAACCATTATCCAAATTGGGCATATATTTGCCCTTAAAGGGAAAGTTCACCCTGAAGATTACTTGAGTTTAAAAAATGCAGAAAAAATAAAGAAAAATATTGGCGAAGGTTTGATGAAAATCGGTCAAATAATAAAAGAGTTATGAGTATTTAAAGTTTTGGATTCGTGACGTCACATGCGAGCAGCTGCCCATTGGTCATGTAATAAATATTCCATATATTCGCATTTTTTTAACGTTCCACGATAAATTAAAATTGTTTCTTTTCAGAATCTAGTATTGAATAACATTTCTGACAATATATCAAATGCACAGACGAAAATATTCTAAATTTTCTGAGAAAACTGTATTTTATGGAATATTTATCACATTACATAACGGAGGAGCTGCTCGCATGTGACGTCACAAAATCAAAATTTCAAAAGTCCATAACTCCGTTATTCTTTAACGGATTTTGTCCAAACTTTCACCAATATTTTTCTTTATTTTTTCTGCATTTTTTAAACTCAAGTAATCTTCAGGGTGAACTTTCCCTTTAAGTTTATGCGACATATTATTACCATCAGGTTTGACAACTTTTACCCAACATTTTTTACAGGTACATTGTTACGATACCAACTAATTTGTAATACAAGGCCAGTTTGGAGAATGTTTTGTCTCGATGGCAGATTAGATAAATCATTTATTTTTACGCTGGAATTTGATTTTCTTATTCAATTTTGGAATATTAACAACTTGTCCCTAATAAATTAGGCATCATCAGATCTTACTGACAATTTATCTTATTTTCAATACTATTTTTTAATACTACGTCTTAAAATATAGGCCTTACTTGCTTACAGACGTTTTGAAAAGTCGATGTCAATTTTTTTTTTGTATGTGCCGATTTGCATGTCATATTCGGTTTTTAAAGGATGGTGGCGTCATTTTCAGTGAGGCAACTACCATCTGTTATAATGATAAATTTTATGCAGGACATGACTTTACTGATTCATCTGTAGAATTACTGGTTCATATTATGCAAGCTAAGATTGCACGTAATTTGGGTTTACTTTTTTACGACCTGCATCTACCAGTAATTTGGTTTTGACCTGGCCTATATTAGTGGCGTACCCAGAGTTTCATTGGTATGTCCAAAATATTTTGTCCCATTCGTTACCCACTACATCAGAGATGTTTCTATACCCGGGCCCAGTAACAGAAGGTTTGCAGTGAATTGTAAATTTGAAACAAAATTTCTGATTGGTCCAGGTTCAGTTTTTTGAAGGAGATGGGCATGAAACAACGATCTTGATTGGCTATTGCAACTTAGCGATTTATTGCAAATCTTTGTGTTACGATAGTATGTGTCAAGTTGACAGCCCTACAACAGCTTGGATCAGACATAATAACAAGGAAAATTACATTTGCGATGTTAAAGTATTTGATTATTATTTTATGTATTCTTGGTAAAGTATTGGATACCAAATGACCAAAAAAGGTACCATTGGACTTCCCCTTATCATCAACAAACTTGGTAAACATCATCTTGCATGCACGTTCACATTTGTTAAATAGTAGTATACCATAATCTTATATTGAAAAAGGAATTTTAGCAATATCTATTTGTAATAAAAGTAAATTAATTTTCAGAGTATTCAATAGATCCATGCATATATGTTATTTTATTGTTAAAGGAATTTATACTTATTTTCTGTACCTGTTTTACCTATTACATTGTTGTCACAGCTAAATGGGAATTCCACCCTGGTATTAAGTTGATTTGAATAAAAGAAGAATTGTGAGAGAAACAGATTAGTAAAAGAAATAAGAAAGTCGTGAATTTTTAAAGTTGTAATCAATTAAACACAAATTGGCAACTCCGTGACGAATCTTGCGAGCTCCTCTCCAATTTGCTCAGTACAGAAAATTTTATAAATTTTCATTTTCTTAGTTTTTGAAGAAGGAATAGATTTATTTCATGCAGGTTTTGTGTAAAAAAAATATATGATCAATGACTATATCTAAAATTAAAGGTGCATGCATGATTAATGGAAATGAATGATTTGGGGGGTACAGTCACTGAGATGCCAATTTGTGTCTGATTGATTACAACTTTAATTGACAACTTTCTTATTTCTTATTGTATTTTGCTCATACCTTCACTGATCTGTTTCTTGAATTTGTCTGCTTCTTTTAAAACCAACTTGTAATCCGGGCGAATTTCCTCTTTAGATATAATTCAACCTGAAATGTTTATTCATGCAATATTAACACTACATTTTTATTAAACATTATAAAGAAATGTATGAAAATGGCGTCAGATTCTTGTGTACTATACAGATGGTATGGTCCTTTGGTTGTCTTTTTATTGCTAATTTAAATCTCTATCCAATACTTTGAAAAAGTTCTACGTTTTTAAATACTGAATTGATATAAAATAAAAATCTGCATCTTCTCATCTTACAGTTATACTAAATGACACACAGAGAATGATAATAAAAACAAAGAAGTTTTTGTGCAATATTCTTGATATGATTTTTTCAAAGGGGGAGCATGTGCTGGACGTGTTAGAGGGTCTGTGAGGAATATAATCATGAAACAATATCTCAACATTTCATATAAACATAACTTAAAGATGAACATGATGAACATGATGAATATTCTAAGTGTCACCATCGTGGGAAAATGCCTGTTAACAGTAAATGAGTGACTGAACTAAATCAACTTTAGGGAGATTTCGTACAAGGTTTCCCTTACGACAGATGTGACAAGGCACCCCCAAACCACCAAAAAGTCGCACTGTGTGATTTTCAGTTGGTTAGAGCTCAGTAAAGTTGATTTTGGTTAGTATAGTCAAATTTTAGCTACATGTATTTGGGTATAACTTGAAAGGGTATACTTTTTTCTAAGTAATTAAAAAAAGATTAGAGGCACCAAACAATCTAAAAGTGATTTTTGACAGTTTTTAGCAGACCTTTGTTTCTCTTCTCTGCATTGTGTTGTATTAGTTTTATTTTTACGACCCTTAATATTTGTCTCATTTTGACCTGCCATAAGCTCTTGTATTGTTGCTTGTCCAATGTAATGAACAGGATGTGTTTAATTAGTATGCAAAGTTTTAAGATAATTTGATAATCCCTTCATATAATTTTTTTTTTTTTTTTTTTTTTAGTTCTAATCCTCCTTTTTCACCTTTGCACAATAAATCACAAGTCAGAGTGCTTCAATAGACTGCAAACTTTAAACCCTTCTCAAAAGTGATATTCTGTGGGACTTGACATTTAACTCTTTGTACAGTGGGTTAAGACATCCAATGCTAATGAGTTATATATCAGTTTTAAAACTGAGAATCCCCTCTTTTAGAATCAGACCTTGCCTAAAAAGTTAAAGCGGGCAATATTTTGGCGGTTTTGTGTTGCCTGGTCACAGATGACTTTTATCCATTTATTCGATCTAAAAGCATGAAAAAATGAAAATCGCTCAATAACCATTGACTATTGGTTCTTCACGGTATCACTACAATTAGTCAGTGCTTCTATATATCGAGAGACTTTACCACATTTTTTGATGAAATAGGTGGATAAAAGACATATATCTTACGGGACACATTGCACTTAATCGCCCTTTAGCATTTTCACGTTCTAGGTTGCTTGGGAGAAAATTGATGAGGAAAAAAAAAGACGAAATTCCATCAAATGACAAAATGTGAAAATGAATGTGAAACCTGTATTTTTCAAGAAGTTCTCGTAGAAGGGAAATAAAGACGCAATAATCTAAACCTTGTCATATCAAATTATCATGTATGATTTTAATGTACCAAGAAAATAACAAAAGACAATGCTTTTCACATAGTATCACGAATTAAAAACACAGTCCAATTTTTATTATATTAGAATGAAAAGACATACCATTGTCTAAATTGTGATATATATTGTAGGCATGGTCAGGAAGGGGAATGTTTCAACACGTTTTGTCTAAGGAGTAGAACTTCTCAGCCCAAATGACAGTAGAGAAAATGGATGGCTGTAATTGTGCAATACATCTATAATAATACTTAACTATGTTAACTTGAACTATGTTCAATTGCTACTATTCTGCCAGTTTATATGTGTTCCAAATTTCTTCAGCTTATTATCATTTTCATTAGATAAGTGGTAAAACAAGTAATAAAACGTTTAAAATATGACTATATGGATTAAAAAAAAATCTTTCTTGCTAGGCCGGCAAAAACTACATAGCAAGAGATGCTTACTGATATTATCATGTTTATGACAATACAATAAATTATCTTTAAAGGTTATACATGTATATTAACATGGCTACCGCCATTCTACATTTGCACCGTGTTTCATTTTGTCAAAAATATATGGTTAGGGCTTAGCTTACACTCTAAAAAACGTGTAGTCATTTTTTACCAGATCCCCTGGTCAAATTTCTGAGATTTTAGTCATTCTGACTAGGATTCTGTTCACTTTGAATGGGAATCTGTTCATTTTGACTAGGATTCTGTTCACTTCATACCCAAAGCTGGTAGTTTTGACTAGAATAGTGCAGGTGCCCGTGGGAATATTTGACTAGATTGTCTTTAGAGTGTTCGTTTGTGTTAAGTTTGGGGTTATTTTAAACATATGCTTATGAAAATAATGCATTAAAATATGATCCTTTCATAACTAAACAGAAGCCCTCTTTTTAAAGAATTTTTCTCAACCTGTTTAGTGATATAGTAAATATATGATGAGGAAACAAAATTATATTACTCATGTATTAATAATTATTCAGATAATTTCAATCAAACACTACACCTAATAACTAGATAATGATATGTTTATTGTTTAGCGTAAAAACTCAAGCAACTACAGCTTAAATGAACGTCGAATTGCTTGCTATTGTAAATTGAATTCATCGAATTTAATATCTGTTCTTTTAAAGTGAGTATACAAAATAGTGTGATGAGCAAAAACATTACATCCCACAAAAATATTCTGTAAAAATTCTCGACCACTTCTGTGCCATTAAATAAGATTCGAATTTCAAGTCTTACTGATGAAATAGGCATCAAATATCAACCATATAGACATAAAATTCACAACGCTACTTTTGTTTATTTTCCCCGAAGAAAAAAAATAAGCAGATTTTCTTTTTCTGAATATTACTCTTGGTAAGCCTACTTTAGCGGGATTTGTTGTCGCTGAATCGATTAAATGGCCAGTGAGTGTGCACATTTTCTTCCAGCAAATGCACTTTTAAAAATGTCAACACTATTTCATTTATTCAGCAGATAATTACATATTGGTTATAGGCTATATTCTTTGGAACAATAATAATAGACGATGCATTATTCTACCCTTGCACGAAGCATTTTACTAAACATCATAATAATGTTATATATTTTTTAATACAAAAAACGTAAGAAATATTCGTGTAACAGAGTGCACCTGACCGTGTAGGCTAACTATTTTGATTGCAAATATTTACACGTCTTAATTAGTTGCAAACTACAATATTGTGCAGGTCTGTATTTAAACAGTATATACAAATTTTCATTAAATTTCGCAGGAAATTACTTTCCTGCAAAAAATGTTCATTTTGGTAGAAAACAAAGCAAGCGATGTTATATGTACAATAAAAGTGTCATTCAGATATAAATCATGCAATCAACTATGTTGATGCGCCTTAGTGACATGTTTTTCTGTGTTATTCATTATCCCTAATTTTTTCTGACATCCTATTATGCTATTGGAGACAAACCAACTAGCTCGTGCAGATTTTTTCATTGGCACAAAAAGGTTACTTTAAATACAATATTATACACATGCACAAGCACCCACACACACACGCATCTGGCAAACAGCTTCTTCTTTTCTTATTACTTCAAATTTCTGAAGAAAACCGTATTTGGACATTGTTCCACATGAGACATGCCTTAAGCAAGCTGGACATGTTTTTATTTTTCTTTCAGGATGATAAGAAGAAGCGTGAAGGTATAACTGCTAGTAAATATTTATCTTAAATCCCTCCATTGGCTCCCCACAAAAGAAAGGGTTCTCTTCAAGATACTGTTTGTTTTTATATTTTTTCCATTTTTCCATGACAAAATGCCAATATATATTAAAGATAATTATCTTAAATCCCTCCATTGGCTCCCCACAAAAGAAAGGGTTCTCTTCAAGATACTGTTTGTTTTTATATTTCTTCCATTTTTCCATGACAAAATGCCAATATATATTAAAGATAATTATCTTAAATCCCTCAATTGCCTCCCCATAAAAGAAAGGGTTCTCTTCAAGACACTGTTTTTTTTTTCTGTTTTTTTTTCATTTCTTCCATGACGAAATGCCAATATATATTAAAGATAATTATCTTAAATCCCTCAATTGGCACCCCATAAAAGAAAGGGTTCTCTTCAAGATACTGTTTGTTTTTTATATTTCCCCCCTTTTCCTCCATGACGAAATGCCAATATATATTAAAGATTGCAATAACATTTCACAACCTATCCCGTCCTAATCTTAGCTCTTCTAGGAACCCATTTCTTCTCACCATCCCCCAAACCCGAAGCTAAGCTGGCGATCGTATATTTACTGTGACCATGGTGACTGCATCCAAAGAATGGAACAATATCCCCTCTTTCCTCAAATCAGCTAATTCCACAGACCAATTTTTGAAAACATATATCTCTTCCAGGGATAAAACCCTCCCATTTCTTTCAAACTTTATGCTTAAAGGGAACGTTGAGTTCTGGGAAAGGTAAAAATGAATTTGTGGGCTTCTCTCATTATTATTATTATGTTAGTTTGGAAGATTATCATAGTAGATATGTCCCCTGAAAAGGATTGCTTTTCATATGCCCTCACATTCAAAATATGACAACAGCTGAAATGTTCGGGCTAAACATTTGAGTGTAGTCCCATAAACACTTTTCTGTGTGCAGTGACTCTCAGCAGGATTGAGTCGATTTCTTATCATTTTGGTGATTCAAAAACCTTACAGCATAAACCAGTTCTTATGTGCTATATAATCAACCTTTCCCAATTGTTTTGAGACAGTTTCTTTCATTATTCAATCTCATGACAAGAACTCAACTTTATTTTTAATAAGTTAATTTTTATTCTATGTTATGTGTAATCAATTTTTTATTAATGCTCTGTTATGTATTATTAATTGTATTAATGTTAAATATCATTAAATTTGTTAACGCTGTGATATAGATGTACTATGGAGAGCGTACTAAATACTAGTTATTATTATCATTATATTATTATTATTATTATTATTATTATTATTATTATTATTATTATTATTATTAATTATTATTATTATTATTAATTATCCAGTGCATGGTATTAAAATAGACTATTTTACGACTCTTCTCTTCTTAAATTGTTGTGCCAAGATGCATTATCAAGATGTAAAATAATGTCATTATGTCTGACAAAGTACTTCAAATCTGGTTGTTATTACTCATGTTACTTGTGTAAGTATT
Organism: Heliocidaris tuberculata; assembly: GCA_025618425.1. Taxonomy (NCBI): domain Eukaryota; kingdom Metazoa; phylum Echinodermata; class Echinoidea; order Camarodonta; family Echinometridae; genus Heliocidaris; species Heliocidaris tuberculata. The sequence continues at coordinate 24,917,801 of CM046833.1, forward strand.
AATGGGCACATACGTTCCCCTAAGGCAGCATCAACAACAATAACGACAACAGCAAAAGTTCATCCAAAAATACAAAGGCGTAGACAATTCGTCTGTTTGGAGCCAAACCGGCGTTAACTCATATACTTTAACACAGAGTTAACGCTCTCCTGGCTTTGAACAGAAGAAGTATTCTTGTAAGCTTCCACAAGTACTTGTAAAGCATCACTTTTTGTAATTAGGAACAAATTTTGTAACATACCCAAACATAATCTCCCTCTCAATCTCAATCTCTTTGGCAATTATCGTGCAGGAAAACCTCTTGCAGCCTATATTCTTTGCACTTCCATCAAAATAAAGCTTTTTCTTTCGCACTTTTCTTTTTTGAAATACCACAATTAAAAAAAGTCTCAAAACTTCGGATGAGAGCAGTTCCTCCCATTGCTGTCGTCTAAGCCATTGGCTCTCCGAGAATTGAGGGAGAATGGACATCTTTCTAATGGTAGCACAGACTGGATGTCAAGAAGGAAGCGCTTAGAGCAAACACCAATGAGGGCGCTAGTACATGTGCTCTTGATTTCCATTGGTCAGCTTTGGCCGTCCAGAGTCCGGCTTTGCCATCTACGACAGGAAAGCAGTGGATGAAAAGGGTTAAAGATGTTTTTTTTCCTTTCATTTTCCATGTTACAAATTTAGCATGAAATGTTTTCTTTTTAGAAAAAATCTCACTTCTACATACACGCATAGGCCCATACAATTCAAATCTAGTAATATTCAAAATCAAAATTGCTTATGATTTTCTTTCATTTTGTTTCACTGTACTGTTTAACTTTTTATTTTTTCATCAGGACACTGATATAAATTTCGGTTCTACTCATACTATTGTTCATAAGACAATTCCGGACCTCGTTCACATACAGTATACACTGAAGAAAAAAAAAATGATAGAAAATTATTGCAATTTCTTATAAAATCTAGTCGTAGTTATAAAGTCGCAGTGTCCAGTAGTCACGTGTTTGAGATTTTTAGGCCAATAGTGGGTAAGTAGACCTTTAAAGGGTCACTGTCGTTCCTCACCTGAGTCGGGTACCGTTTGTCTTGCTTCTGGTGGGATGGTGGTTACAATATCTTCTGCACAGACAAATAAAAAAAAGGAAGATAATAGGTAATGAATAATTTAACCTTACCATACTTTGGGTCAAAATGATCCCCGTACATCCCCTCTATTAGAAATAACCTCGAGAGGTACATCTCTTAAAGGGAATGTCCACCCTGATATTAAGTTGATTTGAATAAAGGAGGAAATATGAAACAGATTAGTGAAAGTTTGAGCAAAATCCGATAAGAAATAAGAAAGTTATTATTTTTTGAAGCTGTAATCAGTCAAACACAAATTGGCAACTCCGTGACCTATATTGCGAGCTCCTCTCCCATTTGCTCACTTCAGAAAATCTCATAAATTGTCATTTTCTAAGTTTTTTGATGAAGGAATAGATTTGTTCCTTACCATGCTTAAGGTTGTGTGTAAAAAACATGAGCAATGATTATATCTAAGGTTCATGTATGATTGAATATTTTCTTTACAGAAAATGGAAATTAATCATTTTTGGGGTACAGGGCAAAAGGGAGCGGAGCTCACAAAATACGTCTCGGAGTTGCCAATTTGGGTTTGATTGATTACAACTTCAATATTCATAACTTTCTTATTTCTTATCGTATTTTGCTCAAACTTTCACTGATCTGTTTCTTTAATTATTCTGCTTCTTTTAAAACCAACTTGAAATTAGGGGGGACTTTTCCTTTAAAGGTTGCAAAACGTGACCTGCTGCTTTTTTTTACAGACTTATCTACAAGAATTTGTAATCGATTTTTTGTAACTCGGGACATATATGTTTTTATTCACTCGTCGAACCATACAGAATCAGTACGTAGCAGAAGTCTTTGTATCAATCATACATGAAATATGCAATTGGAAGAGTTATTCTTAAAACATTCTAAGGATTTTTAATTGTATTACATATCTTTTTATATTAAAAAAAAAAATAACCAAAAAGGTTAAACAAAGAATACAGCTCAAACGAACTAAATATAAATACAATATTCTGGATGTAAATAATTAGCAGCCAGTTTTAAAGTGATACCCTTTCCTCACAAACATTGAATATGCTTCTTGGAAACTGTCTGGAAAATGAAATTTGTATCATAATGTAGATTGCATCGCATGGTTCGTAACATGAATATGACATGAAAAATAACTTTGTGAACATTACATTATCTGAAACTATTGTAAAATACTAACATTAAAGAAAATGTTTCATTAATGAAATGAAAGATTGAGACTTTAATTAGATTATGTCACTACGGGGTAACCTCGCTAGTCATAAGGACCGCTATTCATAAGGACCACTTATTCATAAGGACCGCTATCCATAACACGTGACTATAAAATGAATAGCGGTTTTGTACAAATAGCGGTCCTTCTGAATAGCGAGCAAACCATATACAAATTTCCTCGCTATCCATAAGGACATCCATTCATAAGGACCACTATTCATAACTAATCATAAGGACCGCTATTTATAGCTCGTGTTAAATGAATAGCGGTTTTCTATGAATATCGGTTCTTATGAATAGCGAGCCGACCCGGTCACTACATGCAGTACGCCTTACCAAGTCTTGTTCTGAACTGGAAGTCCGCGCAGTCCCCTGCGCCGTACATGTTCCGAGGACAAATCTGGCCTTCATAGGTGCTATTGTCTGAGAGGTCACGGAGGACGAAAGATTGCTGGGCCGACCAGGCATCAGGCCGAGGATAGACAGTGTCGGCTAAGGGTTGCTCAGGATAGAATCTTACTCGGCTTTTTCCTTCGACGGTCTTAAAAGAAGAAGGGGGAAGAAAATACTCAAAGATGATATCTTTATTATAATTTTCCCAACATGGATCCCCAAACATACGGAGCGAACTATATAAGTGATTGGACCCATAAAGTTGAGTACCGATTGGCAATTCAATCGCATTGGACGAGAAAATACTGCCTAAAAATTATGGTGAGTGGTTTCGTTACGCTCTCAATTAGAACAATCGTGTATTAAAATGTGTTTGAATTATTAAGACTGCAACGAATTTGCTACATCTTAGAGGAAAACTATGGATAAGTGGGACTACACAAACAAATGACTTTGGTCGTAAACTATTTCTAGTCAAACCTAAAATACAACAGCACTTCAAGAGCAATCCAAGCAACCATTTTCACGAGATATTTGTAAACTGATTTTTTCTACATGGGAATGGTAATAATGAGAAAGCTCGCAACTTATTTTTCGCCCTTACCTGAACTCAACTTTCTCTTTAACCCTTTCAGCGCAAAAGGAGTTTTATTTGATATTTTATCAAAGAAGTTGGGGGCAAAAAAAAAAAGAAAAAAAAATCATCTCTGTTATCTAAATGTCCAAGTAGCAGGCGAATTTGGAAAGTTATAATTATGATGAAACGATTTGTTTTGAGCACGAAAAACTTAAAAAGCATTATGATTATGAATTTGATTTAAGATAATTGTGTCTGAGACACAATTTTGTAAAGTTGGTGATTCTGTAAGGGTTAAAGTGTTACCTCTATCCATGTCTTTCTGTAGTATATATCATAAGCCTCAATCTCGATGGTATCCTGAAGTGCCTCCTGAAGATTGGCTCCAGGGGTCCATCGCAGTGTGTAGATATGACGACGAGTACCAAAGAAACTGCTTGTGACTTGTGGGGTCAGAGGGCGTCCTTCAGATAAGACAGGATACAAATTCAAGGACAAATGCAGTAATTCAAATATTCTAATACAACGGGAAATAACTGTTTTGTAGCCATGACAAATACCTCATTCAAATTTTACCACAGGACAGTTAGACAGCTAGCATTGAGGCAAATTGTCACCAATATTGTTCACTTGTACTTACGATGAAATTAAATAGATCTAAATGAGGATTCAAGAATTCTTCTTTTCAAAGAATCAAACATCGAACTACTAGTATCTTTGTTGGTAGTGCTAAGTGTTGTAAAAGCTTGTCTATCTTGGATCTGCCTGCTGTATTCCGGTAGATACCATGTGGTAGCTAGCCTCTGTGAAAAAGTTCTTTTCAGAACTACACTCTCCACTCCAAACTTCTGTGACCTGCTAACAACTTTCCTAATCTCGAATACTCTTTCTTTTCCATTTCCTCTTTCCATTTTAATTCATTTGTGGCGTAGAAACATCAAAAATTAAAGTAAAACATAGTCTCGTACTAGTGCTTAATTTATCTTCATTGCATGCCTTATCATCTCTTCCTTTTTTTCCTTTCCTGTTACTTTTCCTAAATTCCTCGAAACCGCCTTATCAGTGGGTTCTTTTGACTAAAGATTATATCAACAGCCTTAACAGAGGCTACCAGATTGTGTCACCGAAAGGCTTCGATTGTGAAAGGTAGGAGACATGCTCTTAAAATTTCCCTTTTTCTTAGATAAATGTATATTTCGATGGGGAACAACAATATTGAATTGTTTGAAATCACATAAATAGTTGGTACTCAAAGTTTTGTCAAAATAAGTAGCAGAGCAGAAAAGATGTTTCTTTAGTCATGTCAGGGTAATAAGTCATAATATTAACAGATTAATGTTGTTAAGAAAAAATAGACTCGGTATTTAAATCTTACTTCCCATTGTGTTTGGTCTCAAAGTTTAGCGCTATAATTAGGGTGAGAATCAAGGTTAAATCAGGTTTCATCAGAGCTTGTGACAGACATAGCACCAATAAAGTAGAGGGTTAATCCTGAGAAAACGGACACCATTTCCTCAGATGACTCACTCATTGTCCCTTTTTTTTTTTAGTTATGACATATTTCATTTTCTGTATACATTTTACTATAGCTAAAAAAACACTTCAAAGTCCAAAGATGATTCCTGAAATCTGCATATAATGATATTCATTTATTCATTTCGTATGATACATAGTCATAGACACTCTTATATACTGAGTGAGTTATACTAATGATAGCGACTGAGATTGAAATTATTTAATTCTGCCCCCTTCAGCTGTTTTGGCTGGTTAATCAAGTTTTGATTTTAATTGTTCATTGTTTATGATTTTGTATGTTTTGCTTGTAGGTTATGGTTGCAAAAAAAAAAATGAAAAGACGTGGCACCAATAAAACTTCGGACTACAGCGGATTAACCAGCGTAACTCACCACTGACTTGAATAGTTGTATTGGATGAACCAAGTCGGTTGTATGCCACACAGGTATAGTTTCCGTAGTCACGTCTCGGATCCAGTGATATAATGACAAGTCTGTGGGAAAGAGTGCTATGTGATCGTTCTTTCGCACTTATCAATACTATAAACATGCATGTGAAATGACCGTGGATTGGTTAATGTTACCAAAATGATACTGTACACAGACAATCATCCAAGAGACAAGGTATTGGTTTGTTAGTACATGATAACATTGAAAGCAAAAGACATGCAAAAAACGGGTACACCAATAAGACAGACAATAGAAATAGAGGATATGGCTTTATATATTAGACTGCTTTCTCTTTACTATTTTACTAATTCTATTTAGTATTACTGGTTAACCCGATGATGTTCTCGACTTAATAGTTTGACATAAGATTGTGGAAATCGACAGTATCAAAAGCAAATTAACCATTCTGTTTCAAGATTTTGGAAAATAATTTGATTTTTTTATTCCGTCTGAGCTACATTAATCATCATACATTATCTTAATCTTTGCTTCAGATTTCAAAATTAAGTTTTATTATACAAAATATTCATTAAAAGGCCTAACAATTGAATGATATATGAGTTAAAGTGTGCACGACAGAAATTGTAAAGCGAAAAGACAAAGTTACGATAAGAACAAATTGTAGCAATCAATGAGAAATGAAATCGAGCATATTAATGATAAATAATTTCCATTTGTCATTTCGATGCATTGTTAGAACATGGATTGTGGCAGCTGTTATTATCGTTGGTAATTCGTTTCCCTTTCTTATAAAAGGAAAAATATATCATACAAAACTAACAAAAAATCTGAAGATGACACAAATGAAATAAAGGGGCATGGGACACATTTATCTAAGTCATGCGCTGGTCCACCATGCAAGCTGTTGTTTACAAAAATAAATTAAGAATAGGCCTATAAATACAGGAGTAAGGGAATGATAACATTTTCCTCCTGTTACTTGCCTAGTAAAGTTCTCATAACAAAGCAAAGGTATCCTGCTCGATTGTGTTAGTGGAAACGGGGGCAGCGGTAGAAACGAGACGAAGGTGTTGGAGAAAGGGGTTAGTTACAATGAAACAGCAATAGAATGTGTTAGTATAAAGACGATGTTAAGGTACAAACAACGTGTTAGTACATCAAACCATGCACAAAAATGACACATCGAATTGAAGTGGCGTTTGTGAGGGAAATTAGGAACATGAATATTGGTCGCAGAATAGAATTTAGGTTGCATCAAATCGACCAGAAATAGTCCAGTGTTAAGAGAATAAAAAAGAATGTGCATATTTTCCAGAGCTGCCAATAGATTGAAAAGCGAAAAACATGTTGTGGCTAATAAAGAGCGGTGATAAATACACATACCCTTTGTGTGTAACACGGAGATCATCCTTTTTCTCGAGGCTTTTAAATTTGATCCTTAAAAATTGAATGAAATATCTTTACCTCACGATAATACTTCTACACTCACTCAACATAAGGGGTACAGTGAAAAGATAATGTACACTTGAGACATACTCTGCTTATAGAATAGGAGAATGACAAAAACAAATACAAAGAAACAGATTAAGGGAAGTCCAATGCTATTTTTTCTATACGCATGAATTGTTACTTGCATGCTTAATCATCATAGATCTTCAAAACATTTTAAAATAATACATCCCTTTCATTTGTATTATTTTTTTTTCGGTATAGGCTTAATTGTTGGTCCAAGAAGATAGCACCTAGTAAATAACTGTTTTTGCTTTAATATAGCGCCTTAATAATACAAGTTATTGATTAGAGCTGTTGCCAATGTATTATTGTTATTATTATTGGGTTGAACGTGTTTCGGTCCCAAACGAAGAAAAATCTTGATTGAATAATTATTTCAAACAAAAGCCCAAATGCACAAAAAGGCATAAATGGTCTTATCATTTTAACAACATAATGGTAAGCGCGAATCCCATTGGCTTAACTGTGATCACGTGATGTTAAATATTTTTTATAGTGCATGATCGCGCAATGATCTCACGTTACGACACTGCAGTGCGATTAATGAAACGACAGTGGATTATGCAATGTGATTAATGAAACGCTGTTGACCAAAACGAGATTTCATTTTCAAAAAATTGTATGGACTAAAAAAACTGGACACAGCCCAAATCTACCTGTTATCTGAACTCTGAGACGTTAGGGTCAGGTTTCGATTATCCTTCATCCAGTAAAACCTGGCTTTAGGTACTGCATTCACATTACATTGCAGCAATAGATACTTCCCTTCTCCTACACGTATGTCGGGTGAACGCGTCCTCACTTCTGGAGCATCTGTAGGCAAAGAATTTAGATCTTTTTGTTAGCATAATATTTCAAAATGCATTTTAGAGCTTACATCGCTCAAAGGCCTTTCATCAGAGACACAATTTGTGACATACACACTGTAAAAAAATGTTGCCATTTTTTCACGGGAATTTCCTGACAGTCAGGATGACTGTTTTTCCACAGTTTTTTTTTTTTTTTTTTTTTAAACCGGAAATTAACATATATTTACAATAAAATTATGTGAATATATGCTGATTTCCGGTAAACCAACAAACTTGCTGTTGTTTTTCAGGAAAAGACTGTAAAATTGAAATAACGGCAATAACTTGTAATTTCAAGGGCTTAAAAACCTGTAGTTTTGCAGTTATTTTTTACAGTGCAGGTATTTACACGGGAATATACAAAATAGAATAGCATCCTACAAATAAAGAGATACACCTTTTCTCCGTCTTTCTAGCTCATCACTCACGAAGTGACATATGTATGCAAAATCTTTAAAAGATTATTCTGAAGATAAAAAGCAGCCATTAGTTAGTTCTACCTTTAGTATCAATTCTTTCGAGCTTGTACTATTTGAAATTTTGAAAAGGGGGTGGCACAATATTTCTATAACGATTTCTGACATATCACAACCTATAACAACCGGAAAGACGTACACTGAACAATGACTTCTACGACCCTGCTGTCGGGTGGGTCACGACCTGTGACCCCGTTTTCCGAATCACAAACGTATTGCCCGCTCTGCTCCCTGGAAATATTCAACAGTGTTATATTGTCACCTGCAAAAGAAAAGATAATAAGAGAATGATGAGATTATTATTTGCCTAATGAAAATATAAGCAAGATAAGTGTACTTAACTGATAATCAGTAATGTAGATATAAGGGGCATGGGGCATTATTATGCTCCCTATCAATACAGTGCGTCCCAGAAAAAAATGAAACCCTAAAACAAAGGGTTATTGTGACCACACAATGTGATCTATGACAATAATTATATATTTTCCATAAACTAGAAGTATTATACTTTTAAATGATACCTTGATGGCATCCATCCGTACATGCTTTACAGATCAGCTTCATTTAAAAAATGACATGTAGAAACTCAGTTGTGTCAGATTTGGTTAAAACCGTTAAAACGTTAGGATCACATGCGAGCATGACCCAAATGAAACATGACTTTTAAAACCCTATGTGAGGACTGTTTTCATCTGTTTCTTTCAATAATGAGTGTGAGGATAATGCCCTCATCATAAAATAAAGAATAGTCAATGTTTTGTCGAAGGTAAGGGTAAAGAAAAGGCATGTTTTGTATTGGAATAGTACCTGCAAACGAAAGGAAACACTTTTTTTGTTGTTGCATTTTTCAGAACTGCAAATTTCTTTTAAGAACAAAGCGGACAGAAAGGTGATATTTTTCATAGTAAAGGAAGTGGCACTTTCCATTGTCATCGAATGGAAATACAAGGTAGAAAGGACCCATAACGTAGAAAATATCAGGATTTTGGCAATTTCCCACTTTCGAGACCACCTTTTTCATCACAGGAGGGGTACTCTTTCAAGAAGGGGGAGGAGAAACTAGGAATTAATTTTACTTGACCTAATGGCGTAAGAAGAAGAAAATTAGAAAAGAAGGAGAGGGGAAAAAAGGAAGATTAAAGAGGATGGCACGAATACCACGCTCTCCCCATAATCAAAGGCCAGTTGATGCCAGTTTCCCTTTAGTGCCTGGACACACACTACATCACTAGCCATGCTAGCGGTAATTATGGACAAATCATGGGAGAATAATACAAAAAGAAACGACTTTTTGAGACCTTGTATTAAAGTTGTGGGAATAAAAGTTCCCCTAGAACTCAAAGGGAAATAAACCATGGCAATATGCACATAATACATATTTCATCACGTTTATAGACTACAGATGCACCTTTCACAACGATTCGAATCTAATTCAACTTGGCATCAAATTATGTTAAACAAAAAAAAACAAACAAAAAATTTCTCTCAAAATTAGGAATGGCAAGACTACAATTACCTCTTTACATTTACCCATTCATCACTTAAGTACACAGGTGGATCACTCAAAACTCTCCAAACCACGACTATTAGTCAATCATGATTCATCTTAATTCATCAAAATTGGGTATAAGGCTTTAACAGTGGTGCGTTAAAAGACAAAAAAATATACAACAATATTTATACAACTAAATCTTGAATGGGGCTCTCCATGAGTCTATTATGGGAACGATCTTACTCTATTCATTGTAGGATATTTCTTCTAATGATATACATTGTACAATGCTACAATTAAGTATTTTTTGTTGATTATAAAAATATTTTTCTTTTCTGACAGAAACATGCGTATAATTCATTTTTAATCTCAAATTTAAAATCTTCACCACTAAAAATTAGCATAATCGCGTATTTGTAATTTGAGTGTGTCATTCATAACCATTTACTTCCCTCAATCATAAAACCTAATCTGCTGATGCAATTCATTTGTTAATATGTGTACATGACTTGCCACTCTCTCATGGTAATTTTCCATATGGCCTTCAAAATGTCGGTCAGGCTTACATGTACCCGTGTAGATCAGACGTGACTAAAATACATTTGAAACATGGACCTTAGCAAGCAACGAAAATGTAAACTATGCCGGAATAGATCACAAACCCTTTAAGGTTCGGTCGCATGTCACCGATAATGATAACGATAACTATGACTTTAAAAATATAGGAAATATTTTTTATCCGAGAAAATCAGTGCCGAAGGCTGCTTATCATAAATCTATGGGCAACATCGATATTCCAAATCTTTACATCATTGATAACAATTATGTTTATAAAAATCGGCCTCCCTAAATTTATGTGGAAAACTGACTGGATATTGGTGTTGCTCATCGATTTATGCTAATGAATTTCAGCACCCCCTTTTTTAAACATGGTATTTTATGTTACCTCATTTCAAAGGTGCTACGTTCAATTAACAGTTTATAGTTTGATCAATCAGTATATATACATATATATATATATATATATATATATATATATATATGATCATTCAATAATTACACCATAATAAAGTCGATATTTGTTTATCATAACTTAACATTATTTTGCCCATCTTGAATTAGTTTGTAAATTTTTGTAAGATTTTTTAAAAACCTGTGAATAGTCTACTTCTTCTTTTTTTCAATCTTGCATCCATAAATGAGGAACTTTCAGTTATGTGAATATAAATAAATAAATAAATATATATATATATATCTATATATATATACATATATATTTTGTACAATATTTTAGAGCCATGTTTTTAAGTTAATTGTAATATTTAAGGCATATCACCATATTATGCTTATATAAATATGTAATTGTACGTATTTGTTAAATATACAAAATTATACGAGTGTGTATGCTATGTTTGCATTGTATTGTCTTCAGATCCTGAAGAAGGCCGGGAAGGCCGAAAGCTTGAATAAAGTTGAAGTACAGCTACGTCCCACGTCTCTGTCTCCTCTCTCATCCTCACACTTATATATATATATATATATATATATATATATATATATATATATATATATATATATATATATAAGAAACAAACAAACTACAGGAGACCGAATAAAGTTATTGTTATCGTTTTCTGTGATGTATGACCGGACCCTTAAGGTCGCCAATTTTATATTGTCTCACTGATAAACTGCTTTCCGCTGCTGTGAGCATGACGTCGCGACAATACCCTTTATAACGCTCATGGGGAGTCCACATCGCCGTTATGGTGTCAACCAAAACCATCATTTATTCATAGTTTTTAGAGAGGCGCTTTGCCTCCGGTCCGTTCACACTGCCCAATAATGGCATCAAATCACTGCGTTTATCAAGAATTGTAGTGCGCATCGTTGTAGTGACGTGGCGCCAATACGCTAATTACCCGAACAATGTTAAAGAGTATGTGGGTAGTAATTTGTGAGCCTAGTCATTCTTTTTGTTATTTTGTGTATATAATCAATGTCACATGGAAAATATTGTTGATTTTCTTGAAATGCCCTCATTATTAAGAAAGGCCAGAAATAGCTCAGAACTTTCGAATTTCAAATTTCGATGCCAAATGTGTGGGTAGTCCCATATACCCATATCTCTATGTGGTGTCCTTTTTGTCTTGCATAAGAATCATGACGATTGAGTGAATATATCATCATTCTAATAAATCCCAAACGAAGTTACAATACACAATCGTTCTTGTTTACTACATAGCAAACTTGTCCCAATATTTTATATCATTTTTTTCCCCCAATGCATAGTGTAAGAATATTATCCAACTATAATTTTACGCGATCGTTCAGCCACGCGATAAAGTCAAGTTACAGGTGGTATGCTTTACAAATTGCCTAGATGTTCCATGAATCCCCTTCAGTGGGAACAGCCCTCTTAGTCAAGGCTTTATAGTCAATTTATATTCAGAATCAGGTGTGCAGAGGATACAGCTGTGTTTATGATGTGAAGAATGGGAGATATAAAATAATCCAATAGTATTCTCGCGCGTGTTGCTTATGAGTTCAGACTTCATCACATTAACAACTGCTATCAAGATCATGAGTGAACACCATATTTCTACCTATCCATCTTAGTTTAAACGCGTTGCATGCGTGCTAACATTGTGGGGTATTATTATAATGGGCTTAAAACACCTTATATCTTAATCTTGAGCATCGTCTTATTCTTCTATCTCCTTTGCCTGAGATTCAACGTGTTATAATTTAAAGCCATGATAATCGTGTACATAATACCACAAGATACAAATAACAACTAGTTAATCCTATCATCAATTGTCCATTTATTGCAACCATAGGTTGGATTTAACTTTTCCTCAAACTACGTATGGGTGCACAATTTATAAGCATATTCAGTTTATTTCATTCAATAGTAAAATATACTATATGTTATTAATTTCGATCTTACCTTTAACCATTCTGTGCTAAGAAATATTGTTTTATCAATGGTTATCCATAGAACGTCACTATACAATGATTGACTTTTATTGTATTCCTTGAACATTTAAAGATACATATATATATATATATATATATATATATATATATATATATATATATCCAGTGCAGCCAATCTTTTCTAATTTATATATATATATATATATATATATATATATATATATATATATATATATATATAAAGATTGCGTTTGATTTGTCATGTCTCGTATAAGTTCTGTCGTGTAAGATTGTGATCCTTTTAATCATTTGCCTGCCTTGGCACTGCGTCAGCTACTGGCGCGGTCTTTGACGCCTTGCTTTATTTTATGTCGTCTTACATTCTTTTTATTATGTTCATCATACTATATACGTGTCGTAACTAGTTTTCAAATTACGGATTTATAATTGTATTATCATTCTGTCACTTATTGGTAATCTATGAATATATTTACATGTTACAAAAATTACGTTTGTCATTATTTCGAGGGATCCACATTCTACAAGCTCACCTTTTCAGTGGATCCCTTCATTTCCACAGGTTTAACTTTAAAAAAAAAAAAAAAAATACTATTATACTGGATGTTTATGTATACTTTCTATTTTATAACTTTAAACCATTTGAAACTTATTTTGTTATTGAATATTGAATTGTATATTTGATTTCTTGTCAAAATCACTGTTCTGTTGGAAATGAAAATAAAACTGAAACTGAAACTGAAACTAAACCATGTGAGGGAGCAAAGGGAATGCACAATGAACAGTGCAGACATTATTCATGATAATAATAGTATGTTACAATTATCTAGCGCATTCCCTGAATACTTAATGCGCTTTACAATGTTATTCATTATTACCCCTGGTCACTGGACCATCTCCACTCGTTAGGGTGCATTCCTACCATTAATTTTTCCACAGTTCACTTACATGCATGTAGGGCAATGGCAAAAACAGTCATATTGACTTTCGGTAATCCTTACAGGTACCCATTATCTGCTGGATAAGAGCGGCAATGTAGATTAATGTTGGACGTTGGTGCCGCGGAGGGACTTGAACCGCGAACCATGTGATCAACAGTCCGGTGACGTATCCACTAGACCACGACAGTGAGTGGAATCACTAGGGCATGGACTAATTGCTTTCGTAGGCTTCATTGGCGTAGGTAATAACGCAATCTAAATGGCGCCTCATGTGCAGCGGGCATAGGCAGATTTGCCGCATGCATTATGGATAACCTTTAACCCCTTCAGGACAGGAATTATTTCAGGGCTAAATTGATCACATCTTGTTCTTCAAATTGGCAACAACGATATTTTTATTTTAGTTCTACATGGTTCTAATAAGGTGTAATGTCTTTGAAAACAATATACATGGGTAGATATTTTGTCGAATAGTTGAAAAAATGGCCAATTTTGATGAAAAACAATAATTTTGAACCCCTCAATGTGTTGCTAATTTAAGGATTTTAAAGCTTATTCTTGTTTTTCAAAATTCCTTGCATGAAACGCAATATGATCATGCAACAAAAATGGGCATAGTATGTGCAGAAATTTTGCTCTTTCTCCTCATGCATCTGGTATATTATTTAGAGCTCTGAATTACAAGTTATTGTGCCAAACCATAAAATGTGGTCAACTCTCTCGAAAGGGTTAACACCTATGTAGATCCGAAATCTTATAATAAGCCACATGAATCTAGTCTAGTAATAACTATGGGTGCATCGGTAATCACGAAGCAAACGAATTTCAAAAAAGAGGAAAAGCAGTCTGACTAAAAAAACATTAATTCTACAGGATCGTAGAATGCATTTTAGATTCTACCAGGTTTATTAAAAATTATATTGATTTCCTCCTGTTCTCTGTTCTCTACTCCTACCTCCCTCTCTACATTAAGGAAATTATAAAAGTGCAAGGTTGTCATCAAGGCTTTTAATTTTCGCAGGGTGAATTTAATTCCCAGCCTTTAACCATCTATTAGGCAAGTGAAGAGGATTTTTTTTTTTAAAGAGAAGGACCAAAAAGTGTTTGCTAAAAAATACCAGCTTTCATGAAATATTCATCAGTTTCCGGTAAAGGTTTACGGTCAAGAGAGTGGTTTTAATCCTATTTTATTTTACCATGGACACATCGTGATTCTAAGTAAATAAGATTTGGCATGAAATTAGATAGGTTTGTTAGCACCTACGCTTTGAAGATATCACATCGATAACAACACATCTATGAAACCACGAAACGTTTTCCCCACGCACGTTCTATGTCACTGGCTGGGTGGGGATTGGGGGAGGGGGGGGGGGGGTGGAGGAGGGTTACAGAATTGAAATTTAAAAATCCAAACTATGTGCCTAAAAACAACTTATCTAATCTCTTAGAGTAATAAATGTCTTTAAAAATCTTTTCCCCCCAAAAATCTGACAAAATGGAAATGCAATAACAATATCAATAAATAATGATAAAGATTTTCACTGCAACAGGGGGCATTTTGTTTAAAGGTCCCCCGCCCCCCCCCCCCCTTGGTCCACAACTCGATCAAAAGTTCAGAAGGCATGCATGATACATCATGATTTATCAAGCATTACATAAAAATAAATTACAAAGAACAGGTGCCAATATACCTAATTTTCAAAACAAATGCTCATCATTTACCATGGACAATGTGACAGGAAACCCTATAGCTGGTATCCAAAAGCCATTGCTGGAATTAACCTCAGTCTAACCTCCGGGGGAGCGTTTCATCAAGTGTTTTGTCAGTAATTTTTACCGACAACTGTTATAAGCTACTGAAGTCCTTGCATCTGATTGGCTGAGAGCAAATTTATCGGTAAAAATCACTGACAAAACACTTGAGGAAACGCTCCCCGGGATGTCACTTTGTAGTCAACATGTGTAATACATGCTCATTCCAAAATTATCAAATACACCATATATGGTGGAAATACGGGAAACCTTTAAGGGAAAATCCCCTGCCCCATCCTAAAAACAACCCCTTTTGGAAATCGGCAAAGAGACTTCTTGAGGTAATGAATTAAGAATCTATATCTATATTTTGTACACATTTCTTTACTGTATTCTTCGATTTGTATATTTGTTTATGCCAGTCTGTGGTCAATGAATTCATTCCTAAAATTGCAATATGGAATATCCTATACACAAAGGTACATCTAATTGTTGATTTCTTTTAACAAGTAATCAAAGTTACCGGCAGCTAACCAGAAAAAAATCAAAACCGTGAGCGCGACACCTCTAACAACTTGGATCATTTTTCTTTAGCATGGTCAGTCGTCTATTTCCCACACATCCTCTGAATCTAAATATGGATTGGTTGCTGACACAAACACGTGATCGATCGTACGCCTCCTTAATGACAATCATAATAATTTAGTTAAAACAAAGGCATCGGTTGAATATCAATTGCTACAGGAGTAAGGCAAAGATGTGATTGATGCCAATTCTAATGCATAATCACATGTTTTCTACACAGCCAGTTTTGCTAACTTACTTCTGCAAGAGGCACAGTCCTATAACAATTATTTTTGTTGAAAGAGTAATGCATCCCATGCAAAATAAAGTATGGAATTAATAATATTTTAATGGAGTGCTTAGCGAATATGTGTCGATTGGGTGTTTATAAAATTTATGGATAGCATTCTTCTTCAAGCAATTTGGGGTTCCGAGTTCTAATCAAGGTAAAATGAAAATATTTCAATTTTTCCGCTAGTCTGCTTTAAAGTCAGCGATTGATCTTCAAAGAAAACCAACAAATGTGTTCAAGGCAGATCAAATTTTATGCGTCTGGAACTCGATGTGAACTTCAATTGTATCAATAATTCAGTACAAAACCATTGGCCCATTTTTCTTCTCTAAATCTATGTTCACACATAAATCTCCACCTACATAATCATACTATATTAATCATTTTCCTAGAATGTTCGCCCGCCACTACTTGATTTCATAAACACTCGAACCATGGTCCATGGGCCCGTATTCTGAACTCCGGTTTAACTTAAACTCTAAGTTAAACCAGAGCTTTAACTAAAACTGACTTAAACTGTAAGTCCTGTCTAAATTTCTGTACAAAGTTAAGCCATACTAGACTGGAGTTTAAGTTAAACCGGATTTCAGAACATGATTTTCTAAAACTCTCGTTCAAAGGACAGTTTTAGACTGGGTTTAAACCACACATAGACCGTGGTTTAAGTTAAACCGGAGTTCAGAATACGGGCCATGGTCTAAACCTAAAATCAAATCAACACACACGCGCACGCTCGCGCGCACACACACATCACGCACTTCAAAGCAAGAATTCGGTTGCAAAAAGGCCTATGATATCTTGGCGACTGGTCTACTAATCTAATAATTCATTCATATTTTATAAGGAGAAAAAAAAATATATGTTTTCTGTTACGCTACGCTGGAATTTTTGCTGAAATCCCACGGGCTCAGCCTAGCTTACGAAAAAATAGGTCTTGGAGAGCTGGGAAATATCCAAACACATTAAAGGAATTGTGCAATTTTTCGTTCAAAAATAAAAGTAATTAATAATAAATAAAAAGTAATTAAATGGTAAACATATATATTGCAAAGTCACATTACAGTTTTATAATAGTTCCCACTTCTACAGCAACAAAAACAACAACAACTACTACTACCATTACTTTACTACTACTACTACTACTACTACTACTACTACTAATACTACTCTCACTACAATCGCAACTACTACTACTACTATACTAATACTACAAATTCTAATACTAATATTAATAGTACTATACTACAAATACTACTACTTCTACATCTATTACTTCTTCTTCTACTAATACTACTACTACTACTACTATTACTACTACTACTACTACTACTACTAATACTACTACAACTAGTACTACATGTACTACTAGTACTAGTACTACTACTACTACTACTACTACTACTACTACTACTACTACTACTACTACTACTACTACTACTCCTCCTCCTCCTACTACTACTACTACTACTACCATGACTACGACCTCTGCTCCTATTATTTACAATAATATTTTGTCGCTTTCCATATTATTCCTTACTCTAACTTTAATTTCTTTCCTTGAACTTGCTTACTTCATCTTGCTGCAATATGCAAGACTGTCATCCACACCCCTCATCAGTTAAGCCACAGAATCTATTATTCAACCCACTGCTGAAAGACCATCTATTATCAGGGATTGTGCTCAATCTTACGGCAACGCCATCCTAATCATCAGATAGTGATACCACCCACTTATCACGCGGGCAAAGCCGCCACATACACAAAGCACTATCTATTAGCCGAGGGCGGATTCAGGGTTTCGTTTTTAATAAAAGGAAGAGGGCACAATATTCCGAAAAATATTTCATAAACAAAAAAGAGTTTGGCACATTTTGGGTGATAGTTTACCCACAAATTCTCTAACAAACGAAAATACAATAGCAGCTACAGAGCATTGCCTAATACGTCAAACAGGATGGCTCTCAAAATATGCAGAACTTGGAAACGTTACTGCCATAAAATATATGAAAGAAAATAATAATAATAATAAGATGTGCACAATATTCAGAAGTTGCATGTCTTTATATGGTATGCTGCTTTATGATTACGTAATTCTTGAACTGATGGATTATTTTACGGTATGGGTACCCCTTTTATTGTGATAAAGAAAACGAAGTAAAGTTTAAAATCAATTTATGGCACATGATATTTTCTTTACATTTATTCATGCTCTAACTAGGTGACAAGGCACATTGACCATTATCATAACTTGTTTTTATATCCCATCATAACTGCCATTTTATCTCCATGTACTAGCATTTCAAGAGAAAATAATGGTACCCCGAGGAAGCCCATAAAAACATGATCACTTTGGAAGGAGCCATTAATCTTTTCCAGACAAGATAATACTGCACTGTTACGGCAATGATCTACTTCATGTTGAGATCATTTTCAAAATGGCCGAGAAAGATCTTCCTCCATCTTAAGCTAACGGAAACCACATAATGCTTCCGACAACACATCTGATGATGAAGGCATAAAACAATGAAATGATTTTCTTGCCTGACCGGAATACTCATACTTTTCTGTTACACTACAGTACACACTGATATGAGGAAAAGCAAGCATACAGCTTAACAAATTCTGATGTGTTTCTCCTCATGCTTATTTCAATGGTATTATTTAAAGATTTATTTGCATCGTTTGTTTCCTGACATTTTAATCAACAGCAACAAAAAAAAATGGACATGTCTTAGATATAAAAAAAAAAATCACTTTCGTCATACAATTTCATTTTTTTAAAATAGAGTAACATCTCTCTGACATATATCAAATTCACACATTTATTCTTTCGTATTCTTGTTAACTCATATTTGGCACTTTTAAATCAGTTTGCCCTTTTGACATTATACCTTCATTGACTCAAAATAAAACAGGAATGTTATCAATCAGGGCAGGGGCGGCGCCAGGGTATTTTGATAGGAGGGGCAAGACGACCTAAAGATGACGTCATATTTTTTCTCCATTAAATAACAGGGGTAATATAGAGTTATATTTTTAAGACCTCTCTTTTTAATACTTCTCTTTCTTCTTTCTTCCCTTTTCTTCCCTTTTCTTCCTCCTTTTCTTCTTTTTTCTTCTTTTTTTTTCTTTTTTCACTACTTGAAAAATCATAGGGGGGCGGTTGCCCCCTCTGCCTCCCCCCTGTAGCGCCGCCCCTGAATCAGGGCCTCTAGTATGACATACTCTTTAAGAACTTTCCTTGGGATAGGTCAGGCCATGAATAAATGATTATGAACAAGTGAAATATTGATTAACAATTAATAAGCCAAACTGACCAAGCGTTCATGATGATGAATCTATAACGCTGAGTCATTAACAGTATATCATTTGGCCTTTACGTCGATCCGTTTCTCAAAAAATTACAAAATGTCTTTGTATCTGATCTTAGCACGTTGATGGTCTGTGTTGATACTTTTTAAAACAATTATAATCTTGCATGAAACTCACGTCAACACTTTACATTTCCATTGTTACTGGTACATTGAGAGCCATGAAAGTAGTTGGGTGACCATAAATTACACTGTGGAAACTGCTCCTTCCAAGACAGGCATACCTCGATTTTAGTCAAATGTATGATTTATGATAACAACTGATGTTTTTCCTGTTGACAACAATATATAAGTTCGTAAAAGGTACTTTCGCAAAAGGCCTCTAGGGATACCTCCAATTTCTGAAATATAGAAAGTCTCTCACACATGTCTCTGTATTCTAGAGCAGCTCATTTTAAAACTAATGAAGTGCTTTGCCCCCACCCTTCACCGACCTTGCAAAAGCACATTCCACTTTTACATGAAGGAAATCATCATATCAAATCTAAAACATGTAGTACAGAACGATTAGACTGATTTTATGGACACGTAACAAAAAATTTCATTCCGAGGATTTCTCATAAGACCATTATCCGCCCACGGTCATGCTGCATCTCCGAATCGATGTACGGTTTGGAAATGCACAATGGTATGGGAACTTTTTGGCGCCGCGATCAAGGCGCCGTTGTCACGCGTGTTTAGATACCGATGAGAGAAAATACGCCATCATTATAAGGCCAAAAAAAAAATTGTTTGGTTGTCCTCGAGTGACATTTTATTAAAAAGAGGGTCGGTCGGTCGGATTTTTTTTTTAACACTGAGAAAATAAAGGAGGCAAAGCAAGTTTCAATATTTAACGTTTTTACATGGTATTTACATTTATTAATTATCACCCAGAAACATAAAAGAGTTGTTATTTCTCTTGCACTGTTTAAGTCTTGTATATTAAACAATTTATGTAATACACACTGTTGTTGAAATTAATTTCGCTTTTCCACGTAAGTTTTGCCGTGGTTGGGTTTTGAAAAAAAAAAAAAATTGGGTCGGCCCCATTTCAGAGGGTCGGTCGGTCGAGGACAACCAAAAAAAAATTTTTTTTTGGCCTAAGGAACATTTCTTTTTACCCCTAGTCACACAGAAGATACCGACACCGGATGGACATCAGGCCGATCAAAAATTATTATTTACCTTGAATAGCCAATGTCTTGTCGATTATCGGTTATTTTTTTTTTTTTTTTTTTTGGGGGGGGGGGGATCTGTCTGACGGTATGTCTGAGGTTTTTCGCTTCGTCCAGAATTACCTTCGAACCTTTCATTTTGGGGGACCTGCATTATAGAGGCTCTGTTTTGTAGAATTGCGTCGTTCAAAGCATACTTTCAAGTTGCGGATTCCATTCTGCAGCTGTATTGTTGAAATGTTTCTTTTGAAACGGAATTAGATCGATCTGATACTGCTTGCAAAAAAAGCATCAACATCATCATCATTACCATTACCGCCACCATCATCTGTTCAAAGGCATGTTTAGTGATACCTGTATGTTCTTCAACACAATTTCTCAAAGTGATTCGATCTATATCGGATATACAATTACATCATCCAAAAACAAAGTACATACATTGATATTGACTGTTGCCTAATGTATTTCATGTTTGAATGAATGATCGGGTTGGTTGATTAAAGCATTATCCATGCACGTGCAGAGGATACATAAACTTCTTGACAGTGGTAATTATCAAGACCAAAGCATCATGATATTTATGTGTTCCATTTTTAAAAACATTTTACAAAGTATTCAAATAATATGTAAAGAATTTTATTCATATACTCTATATTTTAAAAATAATACGTGGAAGGTGTAAGATCCAGTGAAGCAAAGGGTTTGTGTTAGAGAGGGACAGAGAGAGGGAGAGAGTGAGAGGGGAAGAGAGAGAAGAAGAGGAAGAGATGGCAAAAAGACGGAGATTACAGAGGGAGAGAGTAAGAGAGAGAGAGAGAATAAAGAGACAGAGATTATAGAGGGAGAGAGTAAGAGAGGGAGTGAGGGGAATCGGGATAATAGAAACAGAGAGAAACAGAAGAAGAGAGAGAGGGAGCGGAAGAGAGAATCGGGTAGGGTACAGAGGCAAAGAAGGACAGAGGGAGAGAGAGAGAGAGGTAGAGAGAGAGTGAGAGGGGAAGAGAGATCGGTTAGGGTATAGAAGCAGAGAAGGACAGACGGAGAGAGAGTGAGAGGGGAAGAGAGAATCGGTTAGGGTATAGAGGCAGAGAAGGACAGAGGAAGAGAGAGAGAGGGGAAGAGAGAATCGGTTAGGGTATAGAGGCAGAGAAGGACAGAGGAAGAGAGAGAGAGGTAGAGAGAGAGTGAGAGGGGAAGAGAGATCGGTTAGGGTATAGAAGCAGAGAAGGACAGACGGAGAGAGAGTGAGAGGGGAAGAGAGAATCTGTTAGGGTATAGAGGCAGAGAAGGACAGAGGTAGAGAGAGAGTGAGAGGGGAAGAGAGAATCGGTTAGGGTATAGAAGCAGAGAAGGACAGACGGAGAGAGTGAGAGGGGAAGAGAGAATCTGTTAGGGTATAGAGGCAGAGAAGGACAGAGGAAGAGAGAGAGAGGTAGAGAGAGAGTGAGAGGGGAAGAGAGATCGGTTAGGGTATAGAAGCAGAGAAGGACAGACGGAGAGAGAGTGAGAGGGGAAGAGAGAATCTGTTAGGGTATAGAGGCAGAGAAGGACAGAGGAAGAGAGTGAGAGGGAGTGAGATGAAGAAGGAGGAGATATAGATGGACACACACTCCTACTGATACTCACTGGCTGCGATCACCAGGTGGTGGACTCTGGACTGACGGCTTGGTTTATCCTTCTTCCACCATGTGACGACAGGTGCTGGAGACCCATCGGCTAGGCACGTCAGTGTCGCGTTAGAGGATTCGTTGAAGTAGATCCGATTGGGTTCGGCTGGACTCCAGTTCGGCTCTTCGTCCGGGAGTATTCTTCTCACCGATGCCGGGTCTGTAAACAAAAAAGGAAAGTCCTTAGGCCTTACATAAATATGAACATAGGATAGACTTAAATCTCAAAAATTTTAAAGGACACAAAAGAGGAGAAGAGGAGGGAAAGGCTCAGGAGAAGAAACTGAAAATTTTTAAGATGTTGGTCGATAGAAAGAGGGAAGGAATAAGAGGGCAAGAGCGAAAGAAAATGAGTGTTTGGTGTAATAAAGAGAAATGACGTAGGGAGTTAACTTTTCGTGATTTTTATGTGGTATTTTAGTAGAAGAGAAGAGCATTAGAAGGAAAAACCATTTCAGGATAACCAGAACTCCTTCGGTTTCTCAAAAATCCTTAAAATGAAAAGATAAATGGCAGCTTCCGCCCTTTTTTGGAGGGGGGGAGGGGGGTGAGGAGGTGGAGGGTATTTTTCCAGAATTGTATTTTTTCAACAATTATGTCTTAAAACTTGGGTCTGTATAAACCATTCCCTATCTGCTCACTTACTTTCCTATTGATTGTATAGTCCTTTGATGAATGCGCTTCGGTTAATGTATCATTAACCAAGCACGTGGTTGGTAAATCATGTTAAGTCCCTTGATAAAGGGTTAAGTGCATCGCGTGCCAGCAACACCTTCAAGTGGCTGCAATATCAAAACCATGCTGACAAAAACACAGTGTCAAACATAGAGTGATCACAAAGTGGATTTGAAAGACTTCGATGTAGCTGTGGAGCTTGTCCCGAAAGAGAAACCCCATCCAACCCATAAAATTTGACCCTTATAAATTACTTGGACCAACTAAAGCATTAAAAAAAAAAACGGTCGTCGGCCAAACTAAAAGATCGGATGGAGACCCACAGACTTTTTGCAAGGGGGGGGGGGGTGACAGATCACAGAGTCACACACACACACACGCACACACACACACACACACACACACACACACACACAAAGAAAAATGCGTTTGAGCCCTAAGTTCCGTGGATGATTTGTTTATAATTTTTAGCTAATTAACAGGGGGGAGGGCATGTCCCCTTTGTGCCACGCTGGCTATGCCAGTTCAGGAAGGGATTGTCATTATGATCATAAAAAGCCATATAAATTTTCTCCTGTAAGTAGGAAGGTGAATATAGCTGGACGTCACATAAATCTAATAACTGACAAAATCTTCAGTTGTATAATGATCTGGATTTGAGGGAAAAAAACAGTTAATTTAATGTCGGCCTTGAATATAGCAGAAAAATGCTGTATTGGAATTACACATTGTAAGTTCTGAGCATTGTAATTCTCTTATGGTGCAATTGGGTGTCAGACTGCATTTTCTGTAATGAGTAATTCCATCTTGAAAATTGACACTAAAATTTGGTTCGAATAGAAAAGGTGCCTTCATGAGAAGACTTACTTGAATCCTTCACCATTATATTTTGCATTAAATTCATCTACTGTATATAACACTTTTCCCGTTTTAAAGATATGGGAAGCCAACAAAAATTTTTACAGAAATTTTTTTGAAACATGGCTATACAGATGAACTGAAATAACTTTAACAATCATACCTGCCATAATTTATTCAATTCACCATGGCGTACAACTAATCAAATCTAAGACAACAATAGACATACTTCCTTTCAAAGGTACAACCAAGGTTTTGTTTCTTGACATTAGGAAAACCAATCATTAATCTTCGTTTCTTTCTATGCATTATGACGTCCCCCTACTTATACGAAATAATAGAATGTCTATTGTAGTATAGCAGGCCACGTTAACTTTAATCTGAGTAAGTAAGATGGTAAACAGTGGGTAGTATCTATAGGAACGACACGCTTTGTTTTGTGTTAGTAGAGACATCAAAGAATAAAAGTGCAATTAAAATGCAGTCGACAGGAAATTTACTCGTGTAATTTCATGCTTGCATACAGCCCCCCCCCCCCTGATGCGTTCTCTGTGTATCAATTAAAAAAAAAAAAGATGATGATGCAGTTATGCAGCTTCTCAAAAGCACTGAAACGTACACTTGGAGAGGGAAACACATATATAATAAAGAGAGTACAATTAAATTATTTGATCTCACTTTATTTGCCGATTGACACTGGTCTTTGATAACAAAGTCATTATCGTGAAGAGCTAAATGTTTTCATGCAACTTTTACTCATGCCATTGCATTGCCGTTGGCAGCTCCACTCGAGGTCAACAAAACTGAAGGCCGACGAAAAACCTCTACATGTACTTTTCTGAGGGTCACCTGACCTCCTTAGTTAGAAAGCCAACTTAACTTTTTTTAAAGTAATAATTCCAAAATGTTCCAGTAGTTAGATAGAATGTGTAACACAAAGTCATGATGACTATTTCAGGATTTAGAAATGACTTCCTATATTTTGCAGAAAAAGATTATTTTCACGCAGTGAAGCCCTGTCTAAAGCAAAGATGAACAAAATGCAGCTAAAAAAAAAAAAAACAAAAAAAAACATTCCGTATAAAATTTTGAATTAGGTTCATCAGAGGCTCCGGGATCTGCATCCCAAGAACACTCCTAAACTTGTCCTCGTAGACCCTCATACAACTGGAATTTCTCTGGTGTTGCCTTTTCCCGCCCGTATCGCCAATGTCAAAAATACTCTAATATAGCCTATGTGTTTACTTTTGTATTTCCCTTCAGCTGTTCGTATTCGTTATTGACCTTGACCTGAACCATGCACTCTGTCCAAAAATAAAATGCTGAAAAAAAATTCCAAGGTTCGGCACTGAAAATATTTGGAAAACATTTTCATATTGTCACCATCTGAGACAGTACTAGTATACATGCTATAGAGATGTATAAAGGTAATGGTATACTGCGGGGATAGAATATGCTTAGGGTGGTATTAAATTCATCCCTTTACGCCAAATCCGTTATTGCTTTCATGTAATGAGTTGGGGCAAAGTAAGGTCATTAATATGAAGGTTCGTCATTAATTGATATAATTTTCCTTGTAAATTTGCTTTCATATAATTGTGAATAGAGGGTCAAATTGCGGTATAAAATATTTCTAATGCAGACAAGCCCTTCCCCTTTGACAATAGAGAGAAAAACGCGGTATAAGTGTATACATAATGTACAAGCTTATGTATTTTTATTTTATTTTAATTTTTTTTACTGTATGCTACTTGATGAAATTAAGCGATCCCGACATTCTGAATGCATTTGTTTCTCTTTGCTTTTAGTCTGGCATGCCGAAAATAGAATCATGCTTTCACGCAATACATTCAATGACTGGCTGCCCTGGAATAATACTACAGATCATTTTTTTCAACGTATGATGATACTCTCAAAGTACTCTCTCGACTCACTGAAAAACATTTTCCCTTTTAGTCATGAATGGGATTAGTAATGAAGGTAGATCTTTATGCTAATGAACATTTATAATCACTCCGAAACATTATACCCATATCACGTTAAAAACTTTATTACATCGTTGGGGTGAAAAGTAGGAACGGCATTTTGCATGCATGCTGGGGACCTAGCACTTTTCAGTGTTAATCTGCTTCACAGCTTTTAGACATTGATGGACCATTTTCAGCACCGCACGGCGTCAAATTGGTCCCCAATGGGCAGTTTGAGCGAACTCTATTAAAATTCCACTCAACGACATACAGCTTAGTGAAGGCATATCGTGTAACCCTTAACCCGAAGGCTACCAGTTCGACTCCGCAGCTAAGTAGGTCAAGAATATTGGGGTGGATCCAGGTTTTTGTAAAAGTTGGGGCAAAGTTCCGAAATTTTTTGACAAGAAAAAAGAAAAAAGAAGAAATAGTTACAACATTTAAATTAGTGTAATTTCGCAAAAAACTATGACAAGCATAAATGTAAAAGGTTGTCGAATTTTTTTCAGGTGCTTTTCGGGTCGTAAATTTGGAAAGGGGGCAATTGTTTTGCGTGTATGAATGTGTATTAATACCACATTGGTATTTAAAAATTAGGGCACGCCCCCCCCCCATAAAAAAAAATAGAAAAGAAAAAGAAATGATAAAATAAATGAATAAATAATAAAAATCCGCCAGAAATGTCTACGCCATCGTGCATGTGGTACCTTTTTGTAGTAATAATTTTATCTTAAATATACTTTTTAATTTTTAAAATTTCTTTTAGAAGATTAACGTTTAGTAAGGTAAAAATCAATGTTTATTTGTATAAGAATGATACGAAACATATTCGTAACGCTGTATAAATATATGTAAAGTCATAAACATCATCAAACTAACAGGAGTAATTTTACAGAAATTCGATGAGATTTTCACCACCTCTATGATCTTACTTTTCATAAACGAATGTTTTGGTTCCTCAAGATATGTTTTAAAAGGTCAAATCGATTCGTTAAAGAAGTGAATATACACCACAGAAGGATTTTTAGAAGGTCAAGTATATTATAACAAAGTAATTCAAGATGAAAATTAAGCCGACACGAAACAAACCATTTGATATGAATATATTGGTAGTGAAAATGATATCAAGACAAACATCCGGCGGACGGGAAGGCCCAATTTTGTAAAAAAAAAAAAAAAAATATTGTGTTGGAGATATTGCTCTATCCTAGTTGCAGATTTAAGGAGACACGGCAGACCCATTCCCCACCCCTCGAAAATAAATTGGCATATCAATTATAAAAGTACTTAACCTCAAAATTTTACCCCCTTAATAGTGTTTGTTTTTTATTGTGCCCCCCCCCCGTCGGCTCCACTTGCTGACAATCCTGGATCCGCCCGTGATAAGGCCATACGTACCTCATATTGTTAATAACGTAATTGAAATAAATGAACGTCATCGCAATATTCATTCAATATTTGCATGTTAGGCAGACGTAATAGATGCTAATTTCCGAATATTCTACATAAATGAACGGAGGTAGTTTTTAACGATGTTGCTCTCGCATATCATTGAATACTCTCGTCTCAAGTTGAGACAACTTCTGTTTGCATCTCCCACCCCCTTTCATCCCCTTTATCTCCCCCCCCCCCACTCTCTCTAGAGTTTCTCCCCTTTTCTCTCCCCCTTTCTTTCTTTGCTGTATGTTATGAATCATCAGGGATCCCATGCCTTTGTTTGTTTTAACTCTCAAGGCGCGAGGTTTTCTGCTTGTCTTGAATCTACAGTGCTATAGGGATTAATTAATTAATCAATTACTTCATTCATAATTACATTAATATATTTATTATTATATTCTATTTAATGCACATAGGCGAATGAAATTTATAATGTTAATGAACTCCGCATCAGATGTGAATAAAATGTAATGAAATGAAAAAAATATATAAATAACACGGCCGATGGAAACAAAAATTGATTAAATGAAGGTGTCTACTCACATGATACTAGCAGTGTAAAGTTAAGCTCAGTAGGGGGATGTGTCTGAATGGTGCACGTGTAGATGTCCTCATCTGACCTTTGGATGTTTGGCAGTCGAAGGTCAAAGGTCGAATTCACAAAGTCGCCATCTTTGATATACTGTCGTGATTGGTCCATAATCTCTTGACCCACTGAGATGAGTGACCCTGCAGAAGGGGGATGAAAAGATGTTTGACTCAGTGTAAATAAAATGCATTTATAGAGCAAGACCTGTTTATATTGACCGCTCAAGAGAGACAGCGTGAAAGGTAATATTTTTAAAGTAAAATGGTCTTCCTGTAAGAAATTAAATAACAGATTTTTAAGACTTGTCCCCCTCTTTTTATGTTTGAAGCAGAAAATAAAGGTTAACCTCGCAAGTCATAAGGACCGCTAGTCATAATGACCCCTATCCATAACGCGTGACTAAATGAATAGCGGCCCCTATTATATAGGGAGCAAACCATAGACAAATTACCTCGCTATTCACAATATATATGTATATATATATATATATATATATATATATATATATATATATATATGTATATATATATGTGTGTGTGTGTGTGTGTGTGTGTGTCCGTTAGACACAAAACGGAGTGTCTAAGGGAGTGTCTAACGGAGTCATTTATTCTGTGTGTGTGTGTGTGTGTGTGTCTCTCTCTCTATATATATATATATATATATATATATATATATATATATATATTATCATCAAAAGACTATAAACTGAATAGGCAACTTTTTTCACCCACTGAATTCATGTTTTTACTCTAAAGCTTCCATCTAAGTGTGTTTAACCAATTATCACACTGCAAAGCATGGGGATAGCTGTCGAGACAAGGAGAGCTATTAAGGGATTGTCTCTCGTTCCCAAATCGACAAAATCATATGCAGGGCGAGTAGACATGTCATGAACAAGCACGGCATTTTGGAATTAATACGTCTTTCTCAAACCATATTTTACGAGTGAAATTCGGAAACTAGATTAAAAAAAAAAAAAAATGACGTAGGACACCAAGTCCCTGAGGTACATATCACATTATTAAGTCGATTTAATTACATTTGCTACTTCGCTCTAGTTCAAGATGACTGTAATCATAATGAGTGATCATAATCAATTTTTGAAGAGGACATTTGCATATAGTCACGACATCAAGAGAAAAAGATTAACAAGAAGTCATTTCTGGTATAAACAAATGACGTGCGCTGGAAGGCGGAGTGGGCGTTAGTGTGTGGGGTGTGAAGTCTGTGTGTGCGTGTGTGTGGGTGTGTGTGCGCGCGCGAGTTCAATAAGAACTAAATAAATGCTCAAACCTGTCTGTGACTTATAAATGTTCACGTCAAACGTCTGTCATTGTGAATTTATTTACCTTTTCGATTCAAGAATTACCATTAAACTTGCCATAATGTTTGCAAAGGACTTTGAAATTTTTATAAGATATTTTATAAATGTATATACTTTCAACACGATAAAAACCACTTTCGAAAAAAAAAATAGACAATTTCAATAGCCCTGTCTATCACCTTTAGAAATGTGCGAACATTACAATGGCGTATTACGTAAAGAATTCTATGGGCAGTACAATAGGCCTTTGAAATTGCCCTTGAGTTTATTTTTCGAAAGTAGTTTTTATCGTATTTTTCCTTTTTATAATGAAACAAAGATAATGGGCATATTACATATTTCATTTTAAATGCAATTGTTTAGGGTATTGTAACTGGTAAGGCGCTATATAAGAAACATCTATTATTATTATTACTATCATTATGATGTAATGCGATATAATATTGGGAAATTGCTGAACATGAGCGATTCATCCTTTGCTGCGAAGCATTGTCTTAATAAAACCGTTATTGAATTAAATGAAATAGTACTTACTTCTTCCCTTGTTGTTTTTATACCATATGACATGATTATCCCCTAAGTCAGAGACTCGGCATTTGAAATGGGCATGACCTCCCTCATTGACTCGAATCAAGACCTGTACGTTGTGTGTGATGAAGTAAGGCATCCCAGGAGCTTCAGAGTGAAAAGAAAATAACGTCATTTTTTAAAAATCAACAATGTTATCAGGTAATGATATTGTATCAAATTTATTATTCGCATGTCCTGACAACTGTGTAATTAGTGTTATTGATAAATCCAGGAGTTTGTAAGGGACAGGATATCGACAAATTAAAAAATAGACCGGTTCTGTAATGTATTCAGATTTATGCACATTTCTTCTCTGAGCATCTAGTGACGAGCTATTCCATTAACCTGCTTTCTGATAAATGAGCCCTATTGCTTGGAATCTAGTTTGCATACATTATTTGTTGCAATGTCCGGCACACCTCTGGCAAAGCTTTCAGGTTGTCAAGAACCTTTGTTTGAAAGGTATGCATAAAATTTGAATATATTACCGAAGCGGTCTATTGAGGGACAATTTTGTGTCGTGTGATTAGGGTATGCCAACTGGGTTTTAAAAGTGGGAGACGGGCCGGTTGTACCCCAGGGGAGCGTTTCATCAGGTGTGTTGTCAGTGATTTTACCGACAAATTTGCTCTCAGCCAATCAGATGCAGGGATTTCAGTAGCTTATAACAGTTGTAGGGAAAAAACACTGACTAAACACCTGATGAAACGCTCTCCTGGGTACCGTACTAAGTGAATGATAATTATGTCGACTGATAAGTCTTTTTAGCTTTATCCGACAGAGATATTGGTATTATCGTGCTTCTAAAAACTGGATCTATGCTAAAGTGTAACGATAATAACAAAATCGGAGTTGGGATTTTCTTTGGGTCTTTTGCATCAAAATAGGGATAGCCCAGCCTTAAGTGGACGTCTTAAACATCGCACGTGATGGACATGGACGGTTTTTCCAGAAGTCAACATATCACCATTATTATAACTTTTTTCCAATATATTTCATCAAAACAATTTATTATAAGATAGTTATTCATTACGTCACTTTCTTGCAGTGAAACTGGTAAATCTAGAGAATTCGTGACATTTTATTCTATGGCTATTATTTTCGTATCTACATTGTATAAGTACTTACGGTAAATTAACATATTTTATAAATTCCATGTTAACGTCATAAAAAAACTTCAAAATTACATGCTGATAGAATCTCCATAAGGCATGCACCATGCTTATGTCAAAATTCAAAATAAATCCGTCTGAAAATCGGTATCAGAAGAGGTTAAAAAGTGCCATGCCATTGCTAAAAAAAATTGTCAAACTATACATCTTTGATGTTCTGAATGTCGTAAATTGTTAGGGAATGCACTGATTTTCAATGGCTTAGTAATGTCTTTACTTTTTAGTTAACTAGCAGACCATGAACTATTAATGAATTTTCATAATTCAGTCTCCATTGCATGTTGTGTGAAAACCTTTTGTGGAATACTTGACCGTTTTGACATACAATAAACAAACTTCTTAAAATATAC
This sequence comes from Heliocidaris tuberculata, assembly GCA_025618425.1. Taxonomy (NCBI): domain Eukaryota; kingdom Metazoa; phylum Echinodermata; class Echinoidea; order Camarodonta; family Echinometridae; genus Heliocidaris; species Heliocidaris tuberculata. The sequence goes on from CM046833.1 coordinate 24,948,981, forward strand.
ATTCGTGATACTAATAGGTTCGTATACAGTTTGTGTGATAACGGTAGCTTTTCATGACCAATCAGTGCACTCCCTAACTGTTCAAGCAAATGTTTTGTTTTTTCCATCTTGAAATCAAAGAATGAAATGTAAAGAAATTAAATATTAGCGAAGGTCAATGTTTGATCTTTAGACCGTACATGCCATGCAATGAACTTGCAATGCCATTCAATGGGTGCACATCAGTTCACACCACACAATGTTCTATTCACTCTCACGCTCAACTCTATGATTCGAAATTCCAGATCTATTTTTCTTATCTTACCCGATACTCGTCTTATAATTGGGGCTGGAATATTTTAGGAACAGACAATGGACAATGGTGCGAGAAAATGGATGATAAAATGAATATAAAACAATAATGCATTAACGGTGAAGGATTTCTAAGGAAAATGATTTGCTGCAGATAAAAGAACTTTCATGCATCCATTACATGCACTGTTAAAAGCAATCATCATGCTCTAATAAACGGGGGAAAAACGACAACTTATAAGAAATAAGCAAAATGAAAAGATAAATCTGACAAAAATGTAGGAAATGCATGGAATATATTATGATTTTTACCAAAATAAAAACAAAAAACATGTTAGAAAAGATCTGAACAACTGTACGAAAAGGATAAAAAAAAACCGTTGAGCTATTTTAGCTAAACAAAGAGTAATATTGTTGTCTGAAGTGTTAGCTCAGTGTTTTAAGAGTCCACAGTGACAGACCAGTGATTGCCTTGTCTACTCATGAACCGTATTGCTATCACAGATCAAAAATATCATCTTTTTTATTATGTGGTGTTTTTGTTACGGCGACAAGTTGAGTCAGCTGCAAATTACAGAGTTTGTTCATGCTTACATACACATTATATCTTAAGTAGGTGTGATAGCATACCTAAGTATACGTAAAAGTATATATTAAGTAGATGTGAAGTATATCTTAGGTAGATGTGAAGTATATCTTAAGTAGATGTAAAAGTATATATTAAGTAAATGCGAAAGCATGTCTAAAGTAGACATAAAAGTATATCAGATCTTAAGTAGACGTGGAAGTGTAACTTAAAGAGACCTGAAATTATATCGTAAGAAGATAAGAAAGTATAACTTAAGTAGACGTGAAAGCATATCTGAACTAGATGTAAAAATATATCTTAAAGCTGATGTAAAAGTACATATCAAATAGATGTGAAAGTATCTTAAGTAGAATTGAAAGTATATCTTAGTGGATGTTAAGCACATCATAAGTCGGTGTTAAAGCAAAGGCGGTGTTAAAGCATATTTTATATTTTATACAGCTTAAGCATATCTTAAGTAGATGTGGAAGCATTATCTTCGATAGATGCAAAAACACACACATTAAGTAGATGTAAAGGCATATCTTAAGTATATCTGAAGTAAATGTGAAGTACACCTCAAGTAAATTTGAAAATATATTTGAAGGAGATGTGAAAGTGTATCTTAGGTAGATCATCATAAGTAGACGTGAATCTCCCTACTGTGGCAACAAAATAACCTTAAATAATTTTTGAGGACATGATTACCTTGATTTTTAAAGGAAAACAAGCCCATTTTTAAAAAGATTGAAGTATTCTTCAAAAACGGTATTTACCATTAGGAAATTGTACAGACAGGAATTCAAAGCATGTATGAAACCCCTAAATAGAACTTTTTGTTGCTGATAATTACATCGAAAAGATAAAAAGAACAGAGTACCAACAATTTTTTTTCTTCAAGAATGGTCAAAAACTCGCAAGATGAAAGGAGGATAAAGCACGAAATTGAAAGGGTACGAAAGTGCATGAAAACGTTGATGCATAAAGGGGTTATTGAAGGCAAAAATTGACTTCCATCTGAATTTCCCCTACCTAAGCATTCATTAGGCTGACGCTTATTTTAGAGAGGTGATTATATAACTTCTTCACTTAATTCCATGAATATTTTATTTTCTTTGGAAATACCGAGTATTTACAAGCTCTTTTGTATAAGAGTTATAGCATTTGAAAACCTTTTGATTTCTGAAAAATCGAAGTTCCCGTTAATATTTTACTGCAATTCCGTGACTCTGTAAGTGCATAAATCTTACCATTAACGGTAACTTTGCCATCAGTGGTAACTCCTATGGAAACCTTGATTTTGATTGGCTGTTGAGGATGTTACCATGGTAGTTACCATTGATAGCAGAGTTACCATTAATGGTAAGTTTTATGCAACGGGGCCCAGCATATATAAATTCTGAGTCCATTAAGATCACTTTTTTCTGATAACACGAACGTCTCCAAACTTCTCTAGCCATTTATAAGCTTATACCCTATATAGACTTGCTTTAGAAAGAAAGTTTATAGCACAGGTCAAGAGCGCAGGCAAAATTGACAAAGTCTGTCTACTTACAACGTGGTCTAGATGTAATTCCAAGTTGCCATGCACTGAAGTTTAATTCTCGGTACAATTTGTGAAGAATATATGGTGTACTAAAGGCTTAAAACATATAAAAGACGTAATAGATGATAAACTGCAAACCGGCAAACGGAAAGAAATTATACAGGACAATTCATTAAGCTACGTTCAAGAGATATTTACCAAAAGTCATCACATATAGATATACATAGAGAGAGCTAAATTAAGAATTGAAATGATTTGCAAATGAGCGTGGTTAAAAGCTTATAATTTAATCCTGATATACATGTATACACAAAACGGATTTTATTTTGAAGAAGTCTGCAAAAGGTATTCTTACAGGGACGATATTTGATTATTTTTCCAGGAACCCCCAAGAGGATACGAGTTAATAATCAAAACCAAAAGATTTATTTGGAAAAAGATGAACATTAAATTGGACTCGTAGGAGCTAGGATCTGGGTATAATTATCCCATTACGACAATACATTTTTAAATCCGTTATAGAAGGCCTGCTGTCAGTTCACTTCTGTTTTTCTTTTCTTAGGCTTTTTTTTTTTTTTTTTTTTGCGTTACACATCATTTTTTTTTTACAAATTAATTTACAGGAACACAATAATAATAAAAACAGTTTTACACATCAAAGCATTATGACAGCATTTGAAAAGTATTTGGCATTTTGGAATTAAACATAAAATGTACGAGAACAATATATGAAAATAATAAAACAAAATATGTAATGATGTTCTTGACGATTCCTAATGAAATATGTGATGATGTTCTTGACGATTTCTGGCATCATATGCAGAATTCCTTTTCTGGTGCATCGGAGGGATATACTCCTCTGTGAGGTCATTAATGGTTCAAGAATTTCGAGCTTTTGTGCTTTAATACCTCTGTAAAGGCCTTGTTTACGTACACAAGGCTGTTGCGGCTGTGCGAACATCCCTCTGTACGTAATATCCAATCAATATGTATCGAATATCCTTGAATGTAAGTAATCTAATGAGTTACGAATGGTTTGACACCCTAGCCCAAACCTTTCAAGGTCATTGATGAAGGATTATCAGGGTCCCCCTAGGGTCGTACAGAAGGTAGATGGATTCCGCTTAATCGGTCCCCTCTTCATCGAAAATATTTTGAACACAGTGATGTTCTCTAACTATTCAAGACCCAATGTAACCGATCCTGGGAGTGCCACATGGGACTAGAGTGCCCCCATTTTTGTTTAATTTTCGCTTGTCAACAATATCATACACTCTTGCCCCACCCAACCTCCTCCCCCTTGATCAAATGGATCCGTAATACACATTATTTTGGCCTTACTTTTGATATAACATGCTTTGATAAAAGGTTTTATAGCATTAAAAGCTATAACTTTGTTTCATGATTTAACGGTAATATAAAAAATCAATTCGATTCAATTCAAATTAACATTTTTTTTTCTTCCATCGTTTTCGTGGACATTTAATATTTACTCATATAGTACAATATGATATAAAGTGACATATTTATAATCAAATAACTTTAAATACAAGGAAGAAGGCGCGAATCCCAGTATTAAAGCTTGCAGCTGTAACGGGTACGCCTGAGAACACGAGTACAATATAAATAGAAGAAAAGAAGAGAGGGACAGACAAAGAAAGGGAGAGAAAGGATAGGGAACTAGGAGGAAAGAGGAAGGAAGGGAACTGCAACATGATTATAAGCAATTGATGGAGTCGTATAGCACGCATGTTTGACTGTACAATGGTAAGATATAAGTGAAGATTACAATATGTATATATTTACAGGTATTCTTACAGAATGATACTGGAATCAGGTTCAGATGTAATAATAGTCTAGTGAGAGATTGTCCCAGCCAGCAGATATAATGATGAGGATAAGAATGTTTTTATTTTTTTCCCTCCCTTATTCTGTACGTATAGGTATCGATATAAGTAGTAACAAAAAAATGATGGGGCATATTAATCAGTTGCAGTAATTAAATGCACACATTTCTCGAATAAAGCTTGATTCAGTTCACTAATTTGTGTCTTGATATATTTGGGTATCAATAATGCAATTTTTTTTTGAATATTTTATACTCAAACCCATTGCCATGTAGACCTTGGAGTTGATAATGATTTTACCAATATTTCCTTTTGTTCGATTGGATTTCATTGTCGTATAAAAAGCAGCTAATTACGATATGGTATACACTCAATCAATCTAGGGGGTTTTGGTCCTTTCGGAAGACCTTCGCAATCAGATAGAGTTAGGATGTGTATAAATGATAAGTGAAATCAATGCTTTTTCACGTATCACCTGGTGAGAGTCTGACTCACGTCATTCCAGATAGAATGAAAGTCCTTCCTGCTCTCACCAGGAGATAATTATTATTGTTATTCTGGAAGTATTAGGCGCCAATAGTATCGAATATTAACTGATAAAATCTGTCAGATATGGTGTTATAGGTTGCAGATAAACGGCCAAGTTGTAAATTCATCCCTTTTCTCTGGTCTTCTCATCAAACTTGATACAATAAATAGTGAACAAAATGTTTCCCGAAAAGCTGGAGATGATCTACACAAATCTTGATTTTAGCTTTAAATTGAAAACTGCATGTGTATAGGTAAAATGCAGTTTGAATATAAAGCGAATAATTGATAATTAGGAAAATTCATACGCAACTATTACATTATGTATAATTGTGTAAATTTCCTTGCTTTAATTAAAATATCCGCCATTATTGTTATTGTTGGGAGTTTAAATCATGTAAACTTTGCCTCGGCTGTCTTCGATTTTTAGTCGGCCCCCAAATTTCCATTAACCGAATTTCGTTGAAAAGTTGTTCCCTTTTATCTCGGGGATAGCTCAATTATGAGTATGCTTCCGTGTATGTTTTTGTTTTCTTGTTAAACGAAGGTGACGGCGGCAATTACTCCAACTAATCAAACAGACACTTTTACACTGAGTTGCTTAAGAGAGAGTGCAGAGACCGTCAAAATGTCTAATCTACATGCTCATCTATTATTTAAAGATTGTGAAGACCAACATCCGCTATCGGTGGAGACCAAAAAATAATGGCGTCAATGTTGTAACCAGGGGGTAATCTTTAAAAAACCAATTCATACGATTAACATTACTGTGAATGTGATGAGAAGACGTTATCTGGAAGTATACCCCAACTCATTGCTAATCGAGGAAATCCAGATAATGATTATAGAGAATGATAATGGTAATATAGAGTCCCTTGATGTAGTGAGGATAAATAGTTAGGTGTTAAAACGAATTTAAAAAGAGCAAACATCAATTTCTCACCAAACTATGAAGTTACTATTAAAGTAGCATGAACTCGGGCAACATAATCCTAAATAACTGTATATGCTTTCACACCTGTTCATGAGTTCCTATTTTGATTTTTAAAAATCGAAACAAGTTTTTACTTAGTTTATTTAATACCTCGAAGGGTACAGTTCGTGACATTCAAATACATTTCTTTTAATCTACCTCTATATAGTAAAAAAAAAATAGTCAGGACAAATGAATGACTTTCATGTATCATTGTTGTGTAAAGAAAACTAATGACTAGATAAGTTCACATCTTAACACGATTTCGAAAGTCAAATAGTATGAACTTATCATTTACACATTAAGTATTACTTTAGATAGTGAAACCCCTGGCATCGTAACCCAATCAAGGATAAGTATATAATTTCGGTGAAGCTAATTCGGACGCATATACGTCCAAAATATGTCTCATTAGGGTTAGGGTTATGTTTCGTAAACCGATGGGCCGTAGGGCCAATAGGACAAAGAACCGATGGGATATAGGATAGGTGAGACTGAGGACCAATGGGACGTGGAAGGAATTATGTATGGTCTTGGGACCAATGTATCGTAGGACCAATGGACCATAATATCCATGCTATACACTCCAATGATCGTATGGAAGTATCACTAGTAGGAAAGTTGACCGTGCTTATGAAAACATATATAACATTTGGTGGTTTAGAAATCCATCTCCAAATGGTCAATAGTGATGAAAAACTGAAGATAAGAAGACATTTTATGGGATGACCCATACTACATAATTATATTCAACACCATTTTCCTCAGAAAATACAGTTTCTATTAATCTCACCTGCTTATAGTTCATGACCAAGTTATACCTACCAGTCTTTTTAGTGACCAGCAACATGGGCTGTTATCGAGACAAATATTCTCCAACATAAGTGGGGTCTATTCTCTGTATAAACGCACAGCGGTCAGAAACTACTTGCATTGTGCTTTTTCCGTCATAAATTTGGAATCATATAGTGAAATATGTAGGGAAATGCACATCTCTATCTATAACAATTACACAATATACTGTGGTAATCAGGCAAGCAGTTAAAACACATGCATTAACAAGTGGTATTTCTCTAATATGTTATTCTATTCTAGCGAATCGTAAGATATAGATTATGACACATGAGCTTTCTTATAAAGTGCTGAGTGTGTAAACACTTGTTATTTTTCTATCATGACGACTTTGACATATGCAGTGTTCCCTTTATTATTGACACCAACAACACACAGCAATCAAAGCAGCTAGTTTTTACGTCAACTACAGTACTATCAAAGTCGACGTAAAGCCAGATAACTGTAAGATTAAAGCAAAAGAACAAAAAAATAAAAAAATAAAAAAATAAGCAGCAAACACGGCACACGACAATTCAACCATTAATTACGGATTCAAATGCAACCATGAGGTTAGTACCAATGTACGATATAATTGATTTTTATCCAGAGAGATGAGAGTTTTATGAACAAACTTTGAAAAAAAATATCCTATAATGAATAGCAAAATACACATTTGCAATGTTCCATGGATATTATGCGATGAAATAAGTAGTTTTTTATGTGCTTAAATCATTTTGGGGAAAAGATATATTCTTAGCAGGTGATAACACATGATATGACCTGACTGTTCACCTTATAGACAACTTACAAATTGCATCAATTTCCTGCGTATTTATTCTAATAGTCTTCTTCCAAACTTAATAGACCTTTTAACTGCATTATATATCTATAAATATAATACTATTACCTTGATAAAATTGTGTTAATGGAAATTTACCTCAAGTCATTATTTGTTCCTCTATATAAATACGCATTTTTGGAACTATTGAAGAGAATTAATTTCTGTCCTTCTCATAAAGAAAAACCGAATTCCTTTATTCGCTTAGGAAATACTACATTCGTTATAACGATGTCGATAGTTACAATTTTCCATATTACTTATTTCATTTATTATAAAATTAAAGTTTTAGGTTTCTCTCACATTAAGAAAATGTTAGTTAATGTAATTGATATGTGTATGTTTTCAGACATTGAGCAAAGAATAAAACACAATCAAATCAAAGCAATATAAAAGAAATGAACTCAATAAGATATTGTTTTAAAAATTAAAAATCCTGACGTAATTCAGTGGGAATATTTCGCACGCATTCTAAAGAACCAAAGTTTTGACTGGTACTGTAAACTAAATGACTTCTTTATGTCCGAGTAATATCTGAGAATTTTTTTAAATTCACAAGTGCATAGCAATTTGTTGCAATCTGTATAATCCTTAAGGTTTGGTATTCAAGGGTCGGATCGGTTAATTGTTTTTATACTTACCCGGTGGCGTGGTTTTCGGAGCCATTGTACAGTTTCTGTACATTGACCCTGGGAATTGGGTATCCGACGTGGCTACTTCATGAGCGCATTTGCTGTTACTAATCGGCTCTGTAAAAGCCGTAGATCCGATGATAATCCGGCCTTGAAACATCTCTGTATTAGGTGCATTTATTTGGCGGGGAAAGCGTAGGGCAGGTTTATAAGGAGCTGGTTTAGGAGCGCCAATCGGAGCGAAAGGGGTAAGTGAAGGGGGTAAGATGGATTAGGGATGGGGGTTGGTGTCGGTGCGTCGGAGGGATGTAGGGGCATAGGGGGACATTTTTATGAAAAATGAAAAGAAATGGGTTGATACGCGAGGTACAGGGGGTTTAACAACATTGTGTTGACAAACATGAATCCATAAAGAGAATTTGATGGATGGCAAGCAGCCACTCGTGCGAGATTTGGAAGCGAGAAGTGAATCAGGAGAATTGGTTCAATGATGGATCGAGTTAAAGGAGGATGTCATTGAGTTCAAAGGAAGAAGCATGTTACGAGGAGATCGGTAGAATAAGTCAAAATCCGTTGTCAAGTTTGCACGAGGGTTTTCAAGGGGTGCAGGTTGAGAAGATTTATTTCAATAAAGTCAATACCAATTGGTCCAAGGGGAGAGACAGATTAGGAGTCGGCGTCATAAGGTATGCGGATTTCGGGAACAGGGGGAGAAGACAGTCGACACAATTGTTTTGCGGGTTGCACAGTTTTAAAGTTTCAAATACGGGTTCAACGAGTTTCAAAGATTGAAAGGAAGCAAAGAGAATAATGGTTGAAGGGTTGATCGGGTTTAAAAGGTTAGTGGTTTGGTTCATAAGGGGGTAGTGGGTTTCGGAGATTCGGCGGAAAGGAATCGACAAAATGGTTAAATAGGTAATCAGGTTTCATGGGGGGTTAGTAGTTTGGTTCATAGGAGTTAGTAGGTTCCCAGTTTGGGGATCATGCGTAACATCACACAAAGTAACGAAGGAATAAACATTTTTTTCACATAAACACGTGGTGAATACGATTGGGAGGAGTGTATTCGGGTACGGAATGGAGAAAAGATAAATGTTCATTAGTTGAATTTGTCAAAGGAAAACAGTCCATTTGGCCTTGTTTTAAAAAAAAAAATTTTTTAAAGGGTAAATATAACAATCCTCACTGAAGAGATATCGATCACAAACTGTCTGCGGTTTCATTTTGTCATTTTGTCATAGGAAAATGAATTTATAAACGCAAGTTACAAATCGAAAGCTTTAAGCTAAGAACAATTTCTTAACTACTGTTGATAAGTGTGAATGGAATGTGTAAGCGTTTGAGACATTTTGTTGCAAACGTTGTACATCCCTACTCGTTCTCAAAGTAACTATAGGAACATAGAAATTACTCACTTGTTAACACAAAATTATTACAGATGATCAGTATTACAATACTTCGGTGTATACACAGCATGACGTCCTCTTATTTCAATATCATTTTCCCCACATACACACCTCATTTTTATGATGAGGAAAAATCTGGTCATTACTTTAAGCCAGATGGCTCTGATCAACCTAATCATCGTCTGATTCGAGCAGTGATTTATCTAAAGTAATCCCTTTATAACCAGTAAGGTCCCCCATGGCGCCTGAAATATGACCTCTGGAAACGGAGATACCCTTTTCAATTATTTACACCGCATAACCTGGGATTTTGCCTCAGTTTTTTACCCTCTTATTTTGGACAAGAAATGTATGTGAGCTGGTGTGCATCTCAATCAGCTCCCTAACATCTATTTATATTACCATAATTAGTCTTGACTACTTCCAAGAGTAAAAAAAAAAAATGGTTTGGGGAATAATAGTATTTCGTAGAAAAGCACTGCTACAGAAAAGGCTGTCGCTTTTTTAAAAAGGTACAGGAACCGGGGTGTCCATGTATTAAGCCTACGGGAATGAGATGATTCTATAGTCGATGAGTTAACATTGAATGAGAAGTACATTTATTCTGCCTTTGTCGTTTTACTTCAAGGTTAACATTGTAAGATCAGAGTGAAATGGATCAATCTCATCATCTCTCTGTGTACTATATGTACATATTGACTACATGTACATATGAAACAGTGCTCTTTTGTGGATGAAGGTCTTCGGGACAAGATTTTTATAGGTCGAGGAGAGTCTCAACATGGCGTTTTGATATTTCCCGGTGTGAAATAGTTATTCTTTTGATATTCTGTCTGTGCGTCTGAGTCATTTAAGGACTGGGAACCTGGGAATACGGGCTCGAAGTGGGCTCAAAGTGGCCCGTAACAAATAGTGTTTTTTTTTTTGGTTTTTTGTACATCTGTCCCAAGGTTGTCTTAAAAAAAGTATAATGTTTCATGATTTATTTTTCATAAGATATGTAAATTTTTCTCGTTCACAGGAAATATATATGATTATTCTACATGTTTAATTCAACACTGGGACAAACATGTAAATATGATAATAGTGTAACACTATATAGTGTAACACTATATAGTGTTTACCAAAAACAGAGGAATTAACCATTAAGCCTGAATGGTGGCTCGAGAAATTCATCATTATAATAATTATGTCAAATATTTATATAAACAAATCTTGTTAACTAATATTTGAGAACTGTTGATCAGATTCATATTAAAAGTAGTAGACCTATAAAACGTGTACGAGGCATATTGTGGTAGCAGTCATGAACTATGAAGGAACTAGAATAGACGAGATATCCCCCTATTTAATTGAAAACAGGGTCCAATGTCAAACATCAATCAGCATGTTTGTCAGGGATCAAATCTTATGACAGACTTGAGGGAGATTAGAAAATGTGATTTCATTATACTCCCTGGCATTCTCTGGAGGTCTAGAGAAAACGCGGGACTAACATTCATGACGCATTTCTCAGTCTTCTATATTAAGTTCATAATTATATATCTTGCGGGAAGAGCAATGCAGTATACACATGGTATAAATGTCATGACTGATGGTGCAAATAAAGTGAATAACACTATTATACAAACCGTATTTGAATTGATAGATTGATTTCGAAGAAACGAAAAAAAAAATCAATTCAAATTCTAAAATTCACCCTTCGACTACTGGGTTCTTTAATTCCCATAGACTTGATCGGTTCCCGTATGCAGCGGGTTAACTCAATTGCACATTTTCCTCTTATTTGATATCCGCAGTTTATAGAAAGAGACAGATTTTTTAATGAGACTCATCAGAAATATGTCATTTTTTGTTGTCCTGATTTGCAAGACATTTTCTTAGCCCAAAAATGTAGAATTACATAAATCATGCATGCTTTTCAAATAATAAATATATTTGTATTTTTACTGTTATCTAAGAGACACTGTACATTCGATTACTATACTATTTTACATGCAATCATTGTGTAATCCTTGAATAACACGATAAAAACTACTTTCGAAAAATAAACTCAAGGGCAATTTCAAAGGCCTATTGTAATCTTGTTCTGATTATAAAATAAGCCATTGTAATGTTCGCACATTTCTAAAGGTGATAGACAGGGCTATTGAAATTGTCTTGAGTTTATTTTTCGAAAGTAGTTTTTATCGTGTTGAATAATTATACTGCCATGTAAATTTTTTGCCAATATGTACATGTGTATAAAAATGTTGGTATCCCAAGTGTGTTTCTATACTGAGCTAAAGTAGTCTTTATACTTTGTGTATATACTTTCAAAACTATATGATGCCTTTTCAAAATTACTAATATATACATGTTTATCTTTCAACGGATTTTATAAAATAATTACCGTATATATATATATATAAAAGAAACATTTATTACGAGGATACAAAATACTTTGTATTTGGTACATCTATTTTTTTTATGACTTTATTTTTATGATTTTTTTTATACTGTTATTTTTACTTATTATTGCTATCAGGGCCTATAATGGAAGACCACCACTATCAAAGAGTCACCCTGCCTAAATATGAAAAATAAATGAGTAAATAAATTAATATATAAATAAGTACTGTCTTTCCAAAGAAATTTTTCTTTTAGGGTGAAATCCGCTTTGTAGTTATCCTTCTTTCTTGAATCATACATCAATCTTCAATAATGGGTTATTATTCCCATCTCCTCAATTTACTGCAATCATCAGTTAAAACAAACTGCGGTTTGTGGATGTATGTTATATTCATAAGTTGAATAGAAAGTATTAAATACACGATTTATTTTCTCATAGAATGATCGCATTGTATTGCATATATTGCTATATCTATAAAAGTCGCATACGAACTTATCGAGTAAAGTTGATCATGATTGTAATCATTATTTCCCCTTTGTTCCTAGAATATTAATAATTATGTGAACTTTGCAATTGGCGGCTTCCATTTGATATAAAAAAATTATCCAGGAAAATGTCATATCTTGAAAGTACCTTAGTCTTTTTAGGTCAAGGTACCCCTAACCCCTCTCGATGAGTGATCGCTTCCTAAACGCGAGAACGGTGAAGGAGAGGGTCCCCTGTTACTGTGACAGTTTCGACTCAGGAATAGCTCGCCCGTGGTTAACACGTAAAAGGACCGTATGAATTGTTAACGACCCGCGGAAGGCGAAGACCTACCACAAGGATGTAATGAGCGAAGAGCAGCTTGAGCGACAGAAGGGTTTATCTCACAGGGGAGTATTCTTCGAGATAAATAAGTTGATTTTATTTGGGGTTCGTTTTTTTTTTTTTTTTTTTTGGTGTGTGGAAAGAACACAGAAAGGACTTACAATACATCCTTACACTCTTTCCACACTGTGGTATTAAAGTTTATATCGGCAAACACTCCAAACTTTATTCAGTTTTTCCTCTTCCTTCTTTTATATCCGTCTTTCTTTACCGCCACCTCCACCTTGATTTTTCCCCCTTTGCCATCTTCTATGGGTTTCTTCGATCTTTCATGTCTTTTGCTTCTGGTAGATAATGTTGAGTTCTGGTCTTGCGATTACATTGCGAAAGAAACTGTCTCAAAGCAATTGAGAAAGGTTGATCATGTCTATATAAGAAATGCTGTATACTGTGAGGTTTCGGAATGATCAGAATGGTATAAGAAATTGACCCAATTTAGCTTAAAAGCAAATGCACTGGACACAGAAGTGGATATATGGGACTGTAAACACATGTGGCGTGAAGGTTCGGCCAGGTCACTTTAGCTATTACTTGTCATATTTCGAATATGGGGGCATTTGAAAAGCAATCCTTTCCAGGGGACATTTCTACTATGATGTTCTTTCAAACTGACATAAAAAGAATGAGAAAGCTCACAAATTATTTTTCACCTCTCGCAGAACTCAATCCTCTGTTTAAACTGTTATAGTTGTTTCTGTATTAATATATTGATAATTATCTTTTTGTCAAGGTTTTTTTTTTTAATGTCACAATAATCTTTGGAGAGGTCATGTCATTTTCACAAATCTTTGCTTGAACTTTGTTGATACGGTTAATATTTAAAAACAATTTTCAGACTAGTCAAATTCCTAATCAAAACCCAGAACGAAACACTTACTAACTTAACTCTAATTCTAACCCTAAACGTAATCTTAATCTCATAGCAATCCTATAATTAATCCTGTACAGGTATTTGAAGAAAATTGATGTCGTTGGAGTATACAATGAATACCTTTTTGTGTCTGATTCCTTCCATTTCATTATCATACTACCCATTCTGAAAAGTGAATAAATATATTTTCTTTAACCTGATACTCTGATGATCGCTGCTAATTTAATTCAATTAGTTAGTTCATCATCCTGTTGTTGTTGTTTTTTCTCTCTTTGAAGATAACAAATTTATAAAATATAATTAGTGTGAAAGTAATGTATGATTTTATAAACATATGGGTGTTCATGGTGTTCATAAAAATGAAATTAAAATAACGTTTTCTTTCTTTCAATGAAGAACATTTACATGGTTGAACTTAAAAGATGGTAATGTTTAAGAATCTGAGCCAAAAAGACATGAGCACGAAGATGTGTGACATTTTAGAGGGCATACAAAAATAAGGTACAGATGGGACTGAAGGTGAATAAAACCATGACGTCATTCACTGGATTATTACTCTTCTGAACGTACGAGGTTTTGTCAAGGGATATCATACAGTCTGCCCAGGCAAGTAATATTTTATTCCTCGGGAGAAATAGCGAGTTTTCAAAGATTGCTTAAATAGCCAGCTAGTCATGAAATATAGTCGACCTCAGAATTTCCATTAAATTTTCACTCGCCAAAAAGTGTGAGAATTAATTAGCAGTTTTGGCACATTGCCAATTTTTATCTCATTTTCCACATGTACAATGATTCTTGTTTACCTCAAAAGTGTACGGTTATGTTAGTATTTTATTTACTGCACATGGAAATGCTAACGATAATGTTAAAATATACTGAAAATGTTATCATTTTCATGAGTTAATACTAGTGCATGAATGAAGTGACACATTTTGTGATTGACTAGGATGAAGCTTAGCTTTGTTTGTTTTGGAAATGCTTTTGATAATATTCTCTAAGCATTACATTTATAAATCTGTCTACTGAAATTTATTACCTCATGCTCCGGTCATGACACTATGCCATTATTTTAAATCATTCATAAAATAATAAGATTAATTATTAGAACTGGATAACTATCCTCGTTTAATGTTTGGTAAATAATTGTAAAGTTGCTTTCATTATTGTTTTATCCAAAACACTACCACACACACCGTGATGCATGTAGCTTTTCAAATCCGTACAGGGCATACAGCCACCAGAAGCACGTGTTAATACGTCATTACTGAGATGCTTTTACCAGTGATGGAAGGGGTTTTATTGTATAAATATGATGGTTTATTGATGAGGTGATCAGTAAG